>JAJMYN010000025.1:0-461471 GCA_023087525.1 Lasiodiplodia sp. KE8368
CCGCCCCCCCTCAAAAACGCCACTCCCAAACACCTCCCCATCCCCCCACCACGCCACCCCCGGCGCACCCGTCCCTTTGGTCTTCTCCCTCGCCGCCTCCGCCGCCCCCCTCACCACGCCCGCATCCGCAACCAGACTCGCCGCCGCGGCGACGCTGCACGGATTCTTCGGCAACACTTCGCGGACGTCGTCCATCAGCGCGCAGCCGGCGACGAGAAAGACTGCTATCGCGGCGAGGAGGGCTTCGAGTAGGCGGGTGGAGAGGGGGCTTTGTTTGAGGCGGAGGCGGTGGGGGTTGGTGAGGGTGGCGTTGAGGACGTTCGCCTGAGCGTTGGAGTCGGAGTCGGAGGACAAAGAGGAGGAGGAGGAGGAGGAAGAGGGGAAAGAAGAAGAAGAAGACGAAGAAGCAGCAACAGGCAAGCGGAACTCGCGATTCACGACCTGCGCGAAGGCCAGGCGGAAGACGTGCTGGAGGCTGCTGGCGACGAGGGGGAAGGCGTCGGGGCCGAAGAGATCTGCAGCGGATGACACGGAGGCGGAGTCGAGGATGGCTTGGAAGGTGGTGTCGAAGTCGGCGAGGGCCTGGCTTGCCGTAGCATTCGCTGCCTCGCCCTCCCCGTCGTCATCGGTACTGGCGTCCGTGTACCCCGCGCCAGGCAGGATGGCGGCGAGGTCGAAGTGGTTCCAGTCCCAGCCGGCCGTCTCGCCGTACGGCTCCGCTGTGCCCTCCAGCGCCACGGCGTCGACGACGGCGTAGTCCGGTAGACGGAGGGTTAGGTTTACTTGGATTTGTTCGATGGACGGCACGCAGGCGAAGCCCTGGACGGTGGAATTGTCGGCCGTCGACGGACCGTAGACGCCGCGGATGTAGCCGCAGTCGCCGATGACGGACTGCGTCCAGCCGAAGGCGCGAGAGTAGTTGCCTTCGAGGTTGGAGTAGAGGGCAGTGCAGTCGCTGTTGTTGGCGAGCAGTGTCGGCGTCGCAGCTTGCGTGAAGTCCGAGACGTCGGTCTCGGTGTAGACGTAGACGTCGCCGGGAGGGAGGTAGGTGCAGTTGAGGGAGGCTCGCGGGGCGGGGACGGTGAGCTGTATGGTGGAGCTGTTGAGGGAGGGGTCGGAGGCGTTGATGGGTTGGCCCGTCTGCTGAAGGGTGTCGAGGCGCAGCTGCGGGAGGGCCAGCTCGCCGTAAGTCCAGGCGGGGTAGGAGAGGTTGCTTTGGAGGAGGAGGCCGATGACGAAGGCGCTTTGCATGCTGATGACGGCGTCGGTCAGATTGAAGGCGTCGGTGAGCTTGGCTGTGACGGCTTGCGTGTACTCTGATGTTTCGGGGGAAAATAGACCGGAGGCTACGATTGTCAGGAGAGGCGTGAGGAGCATGGCTAGACCCATTGCCAGCAGTGCAAACTGTTTCGTGGGGATTGCAGTGAAAATGGTCTGGATGGTAACATGTGACAAAGGGTCACTGAAGAGCGCTTTTGCTGGAACAGGGCCCTTTCTGCGAAGCTCATGAAAAGGGGCGAAGATTTTTGATACGTCTCCTATCATGCCGACAAGAAGCTGGGCAATGAACATGCTCAGCGCTGGTATGTAGGACCAGGTGTAGCGGACGTAGCTCTCAGTCTCCACGTCTGCGAGGCCGTCGTGCTTGACCGAAGCTTGATAGGTAGATTCCAGAGCCGCAATAAGCAGGAGTAGGTACAAAGTAACTCCAGTCTTGGTAACCCGCGACATGGCCAGCGGTTTCCACCAACGAATCTTGTCTTCACCTGATTCCGCGTCCGAGGGTTTTGGAGGTGGAACGGGATTACCGGGAGCCATGACCACACGGAATTCAGGCTTGCCACCGGACAGCTGCATGAAGCTCAAGGTACTGTAAGTGGAAAGGCGGTTGCGTAGAGTGGAGATACCAGCGCTTCCGCATCGAGACAAGGATTGGTAGAGAGATGGACTTTCAGCCATTATCGCGGCAAGGCCGCCAATGGATCCAGGATCTCTGCTGGTGTTGTTGCGCGGAGCTAGGAAGTAGAGCGCAGCGGCAATGACGATGAGAACGCCAAGTATGACCTCCATCATGTAAAACGACAAACCCCGAATCCGCAGGCGTTGCTGATCTGCCGTTACGTCTCCGGATGCCTCCCTGTCCGAGGGCACCATCAGGTAGTCCTTTGCCATCTGGGCCGAAACGACGTTGTAGAATCTTTCGCTCTCTTTTTGTAACAGATTAATGTCGAGCAAGTCTGTGATGTTGCTCGGGTTCAAGAAGGCCACGAGGCAATAAATGAAGCTGTCCACCACTGAGCGAGTAGACCCGTCGGAGCCGATATCTTGGATTTCGTTCGCAGGCCCGCTTGCCGCATTACTTGCATTTTTGACCGAATCTAGTATGTTCGCCACAAGATCCCACTGCTGTATTGGTAGTTGATCCTCTGCTCTCGAAGTTGACGAATTTTGAGAGCCCGCCGAGACCAGTTTTCCCGAACCATCCATGACGATGTCTCGAGAGTCGATAGCGTAGCTCGGCTTACACAAGAGGATAGGTGCAGGCTCCATAGAGAGTTCCGGGCTGGAATTTTCTGGATACTCGCCGGTATAATTTCTCCCAATCCCGTATCGGATCATGGCTATCACGAGACGGTTATCCGATGGGTCATTAGTGCAGTTGGCAGTGACGCCAACTCCGTATACGCCTGCTTGCGAAGTTCCCGAGATCAACCTTGCCTCAAGGTCTTTGATCTGGCACGACGAAGTGTTGAAGCTGACTTTAGGCATGGCGCTTTTGCAGTCTCCGTAGAAGCTCGATCCAGTGAAGCAATCATCGTTCCACTGTGGGTCCTGAATTACTTCACAGCCAAGCCCGGCGTGAAAGACATCAACAGTTGAGGAAATGCTAAGATTTTGTGCATCTGCAACAAGTTCAAGTAAGCGCAGCTCAGAAGTGTTTCCATTCTCTGTTTATCGTACCTGAAATATTATGCTTAAGGCTCAAAGCCGGAAAGGCAAGATTTTCAGAAGTACCAGCCGGGTATGAAAGGTTGCCTATTGCGAATCATTTGTCAGTTCAGGCCATCAAAATGGGCATGAGGATATCTTACCATTGCTCAATGCAATCGCCGACAAAACGGGCGCTGCTCCAACGGCAAAATTGTTCGCCGGCTGAGAGGCAAACTCACTCCCGTAGAGCAGAGCAACTCCTGTATAATCCATTATCTCGCTCTGAAGCTGGAAAAGGCCAGTAGACACGACTGTCAACAGCTGAAGAAGCAGTGTCCCAACGATAGCGATCGACACGGGCCAATGCGCCTTCTTCAAAGACACCCACAGCGAAGTCAGCCGTGCCGGCTCAACGTAGTCGAGCAGCAAGGTATCTGCCGCCGGCGACGGACCCTTTCGCAGGATTTCCCACGGCATCATTTGCTTAGTCCGATGCTCGACCTGGCCCCAGAGCGCCGCCACAATCGTCAGGACTATTTCGAATCAGCAAAGGTCAGTCATTAAAAAAAAACGGATACTCAGGAAGCACACGCACCGGCAGTAGGACCGTAAGTCCACAGATAATGCCTGCTTGATTTCGAGGTCGCCAGGCCCTGATTCCTCTGATCGAATGCTCCCAGGACGACGAGTGCCACCAACAACATGACATAGACAAGAGCGAAGCCCAGAAGCGTCATCCTCCGCAGGTAAAACGGCGTCCACGGCCTCGGCGTTCCCACCACCACCACCCCTCCTCCATCTTTCTCCGCAACAACAACAGCCTCGTCGTCGACTTGCGGCACCATCCCGCCTCTGCCCTCGACCAGCGTCTCAGCCGACTGCTGTCCCTCAGTCGCCACTGCCTCCTCCAGCGACCTCCGACCATCATGCATTCCGTCCACAGTAGGGTAAACGCCAACGTCGCTGGAAGCTCTGGACACGGAAACGTAGTCATCATCATCACGATACTCAGATGATGCATTCTCCTCCGGAACATTATCGTCTTGCAGCAGCGAGCGACGACGCCGACTTGACGAGGATCTGATGCTGGAAGCGGGGCTGATGATGCCGAAGCTCGGGCCGTAGTGCGTGTCCGGGAGCATGCTGATTCCACCCGCCTCCATGTACTCGAACTCGCCACTCGACGCTGACAAAGATGAGCGTCTCGAAGAAGCGTCGGCGCCGGCGTTCTCATTGCGACTGCCTGTGGTAGCAGCAACGGTGGCGTGTTGGGCATTCCCCTGTGGCGGGAGGAGCTCGTACTCGCTCGTGGGCCGGGCGGCATCCATCGCGGGCTCTATAACGTCAGCAGAGGATAAAACGAAAAGCGATGGACGCCATATCCATGAGCGGGCGCTAACGGGAGAGGCGTGGTGATTATTTCATCGGTCGGTGTTGCATGTTCATTTCAGCCCCCACGTTGCTTGCATATTGATCGGCTGCCTTGCACCGCCCCCAATTTCTAAAAAAAATCTGGAGCCTTCTGCCTTGACGACTTGCTACAAATGGCTGTTGAGCTGCCCTGGTCACTCTGGTCGCAATAGGACTTTTTACCGGCAGGGCTGAAATGGATGCCGGGGTGGGGTTGCGCCCGGGTGTGGTCGTTACAGTGGGCGCAGCCCTACATAGCGGCCAATCGGTAGGGCTGCTGCGATCACGACATATGCGCGGGAGCAGCACTTGTGGGAGGGGCGCAGTAGGGTTGCAGGGATGAAGGTGGGGGCTTTTGTTTGCTCGATTCGTGGGACCCGGATGACCGCATTAACGGAACCCCCAGCACCGGAGCAGATATAGATACAGCGTGCCCTGTCCGGACCCGCTCGTATCTGATTTTAGTTGCGATGCCTGGTGCATGTGCTGCTCAATTTGCCCTTGCGGACGTAACGTCTTCTGACTGATCAGAAGCGTTGATATCGGCAATGGCCTCAATAAGAAGGACGTTCAGAAAGTATTTGCATGTCCAAAAAAAGAAAGACATCTGAGGTACCGAGTAACGGCAACGGAGCTCAGTCAGGCTTCATCAGCAGCCTTGGCAGCGATCAAAGACGTCAGACGACTCTGCTCCACCTCCCCAACCCGCAACTGTCAAATTGTCCCCGTACACGAGTTTATTCGACCTCTCTTGACCTGGCTTCTATACACGCAATAGTTATTCCATTGATGATGTCATACAAAGTAGCGCCTCCCCACTGCTTATGCTTGCTGTTGATCATCTTGGCAAAAACGGCGGACTTTCGTGAGAAAATGCGCTAAAGTGTACACTGCACATCTGGTTCGCTGCGATAACAATATCCTGCTGCCTGCGGTATAGCCGTTTGTTGCTCTTTTTTTTTTTTTTAAAAAAAAAAAGGGAATTCACCATCTTAAACCAAAGATATTGTACACAGTACATGGGTAGGTGAAGCTAACGTCCGGATGCATTTGTACCATTTTAAATCTACAATTACGTCCGGACGTTAGCTTCACCTACCCCGGTATGAATATATTTTAATGCATAATTTCAAAATCGAAACACATAGCTTCCCGGACTCCAAAAAGTCAAATTCGGGATCTTTCATCACAGTTGATTTCACAGTATGGACCATATGGATTTTGTTTCCTCAAGGTAATCTTCATTGTCTCGTATACCCTAATTGGAAGCTAGGCAGCATCACTGGCGTGTTAGCATGCCTTCAACTGCTCAAGACGCCTTAGCTCCTTGCGTGCCTTTGTCAACTCGACACGCAATGTCCATGAGTCCATCTGCAGAATGTCATCATCCACACCGAGGTCATCTCCATCTTGAGCTGAAGCATCTTGCTGGTCGACTGGGTGTTCATATGGCACATATTCGACAGTACCGCCATTAGAATGAGGACGGGGAACCCGACCCCAAGCCTCCCGAGCCCTCTCGACGGCACGATAGACTTCGTCCTGTTTGACCTGCCTAGGGACTTTCTTGATCCTCTCCAAAACAATGTCTTCCAAGAACTTCATGGCTTGCCGCCTCTTAGACGTAGTCGTAGTAAGCCTGGCCAACTTAGCCAGCCCCTTAATGACGCCGGCTGGCCACTTGCTCGGCGACCGAAATTTGTCAGATCTGTTAGAGGTATCGGCTGGGATCCAAGTACTGATATCTCGTCCCCAGCGCTTCGTCAGGTAATCAAGCGCCTTATCGGTCCTGGTGAACTGCTTGTCTTGCTGCTCGTCCTTGCTGAGAACCGGCTCCTGAGTTTCCTTAAGCTGGATGGACATGGGGGTTCCGTCCATTGTGTGCGCAGCTCCCAGAAGCATGCCTGCAGCATCCGCCATCTTGCCAGCTGCATCCGCCATCTCCATCGCCGTGTCCTCCCCAGCCTCACTTGCAGCCGTATCTCCCAATTCCATCTCACTTCCGGAGGCCCATTCTTCCTCGCCCAGCTCACTCATGGTGGCTTCGTATGCGACTTGTTCGGGTGCGTTCAGCGCGGCGATCCAGGCGGTGTCGACTTCTTCGCTCAGAACGGCGTCGTCTGCCTCGCGTCGAGCAGGTTTGGGATCCTTGACAAGCGTCGCACAGTACTGCGCGTGGCGGCTCGGAGCTTCATTGGAGCTGCGCATGTGGATGGTGTACGGGCTGTATTGGGCCAAGGAGCGCTTGGCCGGCGGCCACTCGTCGTCCATGGCGGGCGATGCTGGCTGCGGCCTTTGGCGCGCTGGTGGTAGGCCTGCGTGGCTCGGATGGCGGTTGCGACGTCGAGGGCGAGGCATAAAAGGACGAGAGGATGGAGGGTGGAGGAAGAAGAAGAAGAAGAAGAAGAAGAAGAAGAAGAAGAGAGGTGATGCGCCAGAAAAGTAGTGGATATTTATGCGCGGCGCAATGAGCCCGCGACGCGGTCCGCACGTGCGACGACACAATCGTGTCTGCTGAATATAGTAGGCGCGCGCCCCGTGGGGTACTGCCGCGCGATGCTGCGGAGGAAGGCGCGCCGACCAGTGATGTCATGTACTGGATACCCAAAGTTTTCTCTTTTGATAAGCGATTCAGCCCTCCTTCGGAAATCCAAATGTTGGGCCATATCGGCTCGAACACACTAGAAGAAGACCGGAGTGTTCCCCTGAATTCTATTCCTGACTATCCGCCCGTTAGCTCTGGATCGTGGAGCGGGTACTAGCACACCGTGTATGTCTCTGCTTTCCCGCCAGCGCCTTCGAGCAGATGTTGTCATAGCTTGGGGCCATGGTTTGAAGTCCTCGAGGCTTAACTGTACCATAAGCCTACCTAAAAACTTTGACAAGCAGCACAAATTAGGAGCGGTACAGGTCTCGAGGTATTTTTCGACATTCGGAAGGCGTTCTTGATATGCTTGCAGAACTCGCTGCCTCCATATACCAGCCGGAACTCCTCGAAGTGTTCATATCGTTTCTCTTTCCCACCTACCCCGGCACTTTTGCGCTCCAATACCTACATCTCTGAAGCCTTCAAGACCGTACTGCACGAACTCCTCTACGCCTTCCCCAACAGCCACCCGAAGCCCTCCACAACCTTTCCAACAGCCTTCCTCGACGCTTCCAAGTGCGGAAAGAAGCCCCAAAATGAGTGCGGCAAGCCGGGATACACGACGAGCTTCGTCTTGACGTCGGCCTCAGTCCGGAGTAGCCGCTCGAATAGCAGAGCATCATCGCGCAGGGGATCCAATCCTGCAAGAGAAAAGGAGCAAAACCGTCAGCCATGCCAAAATTCCTCCCCCCAACGGCCAGACAGCCAAAAAAGCAAAAGCACGGAGACTTACCACAAGCCTGGATGAAGAACGGCGGAAGCCCCTTGTGTCCCGTGGGCCAATTGAACGGGCTGAACAGCGGCGACGACTTATCCGGGTTGTAGTTCGCTGTTTTGCACATACACACGTCAGCCACCCCATGCATCATCCCCAAATCCCCCACCCCACAGAAAGCAACACTACTCACCAGCAAAAAACCCCAACGCCCCCGCATCTAGCCCGGGCGCGTTCTTATTCTGCTCGTAACTCTTATACTCCGCCTTGAACCGCTCGGGCACGACCTCAGCGGCCAGAACGGCCGGGATGGAGGCGGACACGCCCGTCAGCGGCGGCGAGAGCGCCTCGTCGCGGGCCAGCAGCGCCAGCACGACGGCGATGTTGCCGCCCGCCGACTCGCCGTGCACGACGAAGCCGGCGGTGGCCGGGTCGGCGTTGATGGCGGGTGTGGTGGCGTTGGTTGCGATCTGTGTTTAGTTTCGTGCTGGTTAGTTTATTCGCTGTGGTGGAAAGGGGAGGGAGATGGAGAGGAAGGGGAAGTGGGTTACTCGTACCCATTTCAAAGCATCCCAGGAGTCGTTGATGGCGGTCGGGAAGGGATGCTCGGGGGCGAGCCGGTAGTCGACGCTGATAGCAACGGCGCCGTATTTCTGCACGGCATTGACGCTGCAACCCCCCAAAAGCCATCAGCACACACTCTTCTTCTGCCTTATGCCCCAAACCGGCGCCACACCAAAGTCAAAAGCAACAGCACCCACCAATTAACCTCCTCCATCTCCGGCACGCCCAAACACCACCCACCCCCATGAAACGCCACGACCAGCGGGCTCCCCGCCTCCGGCTTCGTCACGGGGCGGTACAGCGCGGCCGCGATGCTCGCGCCGTCGCGCACGGGGATGGTGATGCGGCTCTTCTCGACGCCGTCCATGGTCGCCGGCGCCGTCACGCCCGGCACGACCGGCTTGTCGCCGGCGGTGGCGGCGATGGTGGCGCGCAGGGCGGCCATGGGCGGCGGGGCGGACCCGCCGTCCGAGAGGCTGGGGAGCTTGCCGCCGACTGAGTCCAGGAACTACGGTTTTTTTCTTGATTAGGAGAGGCGGGTTTGTTGGGTAGGAAGGGAGCGTGGGCTCGATGCTGGATGGTGGGGGGAGAGGCGAGGACGCCGGGCGGGGGAGGGAGGAGGGGAAGTTGGGTGGATGTGGGGAGAGAGATGGTTGAGGGCGTACGGCTTGGAACTCGGGGTCCGGAGTGGAGAGATCTGTCCACTTGATATCGGTCATGATGGCGTCTAATAGATTTTGTATCGAGCTTCTATTTGAATACTCTTTGGGTAAGTGAGATGCGTTGGAAAGTTTGGTTGGCGTTCCCAGATGGCGGGGTAATGCCGCGACGTCCCGCAACTAAATACTGACGTGCGCCGGCAATTAAGGTTCCGGAGGTAGATGGTGAAAGAGTCAGATAAGCGAGGATTCTCAGTGAGCGATACTGAATAAAGCAAGAAATGCAGTCGGTCAGTGTCAATCAAGTGGCGCGGGTCCGGAAGTCTAGAAATGCCCGACCCGGCCGAGAGATCTGCGTTCCGATTGGCTCTCGCTGAATTCAGGAGTTGCCTTTTTGGATTCGCTAAATCTTAACGCCTACAGCGGAAGGGTAGCGCGTAAATCATTGCAAAGGACTCCGAGGTTGCTCTGGTGATATGATAGGTCAAAATCGTAGGTGTATGCTCCTCTCAGGGTAATGATACGCCAGGACGCCAGTCCTCCTTGAAAAAACAGTTCCGTGCTACCCATCGGATGCAAGAGGGGGCTGCAGTGAATAGCCGCTAGCAGGCCAGATATTAACACCGCTGAAATGGACAAGCAATAAATCTGGGGACTGATGCATGAATCAAGACAATCGCGAGAGATAATTGCGTGGCTTGGCGTGGCCATGGCCATCTTGGGAGAGCCTACTTTTTTTTTGCTGCCTAGCAGCCCAGGGTATCCGACGCGCACCATAATAGAATCGTACCTCAGTCCTTCATCTCCACGTCTCCGTAAACCTCAAGCTCTGAAGAATCCTCTTCAGATTCTGATGGAACTGATGAGAGATCAGACACGGAGCCGGCACGTGTCCTTGCTGCTTCAACCTTGGGAATAAGGTCATCCCTCTGCGGGCGCTCTGCCGGTGGTGCATTGGCATCTGCAAACATTAGAACCAGTCATTAATGAAGAGTGCACTTCACTCACCATCTTCAACCCACTCCACGAGTAGGAGCAAGAGCTGCTCGCTCTCCTTAAATATCTCTTTCGCTACCATCTCGTCAGACCGTATACCGCCGCCGCCAGACTTGTTTAGACCGCGTGCTTTCTTTCTTCTAGCACGTATGCCCTTGAGAACTTGCTCAACCCAATGCTTGCTCCACTTCATCTCCGGTAAGGTTGCCTGTACTACTTGTTGGAGCAATATGGTGACTTTCGCGTTATCTGCGAAACTATGCGTGTTTGCAGCGTAGGGAAGGAAATACTCTGCCCACTCTTCTTGGGTCGGGGGTACGAGATTGTACACAGGAGGTGAGTGTGGGAACAACGGAAGGAGCGTGTTGGCGGCCAAGACACACATTGCAGGTGCAGGAAGCATCGAAGTACGGATAAATGCGGCGAACGTCGGGGCAGGCAAAGGACGTAAATATTCGGTATAGGAGTCGAAGAGATGCTCGCGAGAAGTGAAGTAGGCTGGAAGCCTTTCTGCAATAACAGGGAGCTGGTAGTTTGGTGTGGTTAGCCGTGATACTTGCGGAGTGACGAACGGTCCAGGTAGTGACTCACAAAAGCAAGGATTCGTTGGCGCAGTCTGACAGAATCCATCCCTCCAAGGCGGTCAGTCGGTGATATGCTGTCGTCTTTAGTATCTTCGGAAGAATCAGAGCTAATAGAGATGATGGAAGATCGCCTGGTACTGGTGGTTGTGCTCCTGCCGCTCTTCCGTATTGGCAAAGCTGAGCCGTTCCCGGCGTCGGCATCGTCTATGTCATCATCCTCGTCAGGGTCAACTCCAAGATCGCCGAAATCTCCTTCGTCAAGCCTCATCTCCTTGATTGGTTTGACGCTTTCCTCCTTCTTCCCCTTGAGTTCATCCTTGAAGACTTCTTTGAACTCGCTCATGGCTTTGGATCCGCCATCAGCAAGTATGGCACTGAGCAACTTTCTCCGGCCTACCAGTGAGTTCGCATTGGCGCCGATCAGGTATTGGACGATGATACTTTGTTGGAGCAACTCGTCACTTGTCGTATTGTCCTGCTGCTCGTCGCACAACCTGTTGCGTTCTTTCCAGTCGTCTTCCATGATCTCCAGCATCAAGTCCAGCCAAATCTTCCATCGCTCCCACCTTGCCTTGTGTTTGACGGAGCAGTTGAAAGCCCAGCCCACCACGCGCCAGAAGTCGTCAGCCTTGGCCCACAGACTATTCTGCTGTGCTACCGCGGACTTGATTGGTCTCTCATCCTCCACTCGTTTGCTGTCGCCATTTATTGGGGAGCTCAAGGTCCCACGTCTCCTCCAGCCACGGCTCTTGGGACTATTAAGTCCGGTAAAGACAAATGCCTTTGCGAAGCCAGCATTCACTGGCCCGGCGACGCGGTTTACGTCGCGGAGATATTTGGCAGCGGCGTTGGATGCCTGTAGCTTGTCGGGAGTTGTTGCCCTGGTTGTGACGGCAGGATAAACAACGAGAGTTGCGGAGAGTTCGAACAGCTGGATCGGTGGGATTTGCGCAGGTAGGCGATCTGACGAGCTGGACGACGAGCCGGATCGGAGGAGGCTGGTAAGTAGACCATAGCCTTGGAGGTCTGTAGATGATCAGCGTACGTAGTCATTTGAGGTCCGAGCGCTGTACATTGACCCGACTCCAGATACACGCTAGAGTGGTGAGCGAGCTCGAAGGGCAGCTGGGTCGCTTGCCTGTACCGAGCAGGAGGAGCACTTGCTGGCGAGTTTCGAGAGGTCTGAGTGGTTGATGGAGGGGTGAGAAAAGCGGTCTCGCCGTCGCGAGCGGTCGTAAACGCGGAGGGCGATCCGACAGCCATGGTGTGGGGTGTGGGGATGAGGTTGGAAGACGCGTCGGCGCTCGGCAACGAAAACGCGCGGGCACGTGTGGCGCTTGGACTCTCTGAGCAAGCGGCAGCGTCCGGCCGATGCCGGCGCGTCATCGCTCCCACGCGGCGCGGCTGACCGCCCACTTCTGACACCTCCGACTACCACCTGACACCAGCAATAACCAATCCCGCGGAGAATGCCTCCACCACACACTAAACATGTGCTGCCTCCACTAATACGTGGTGTCGCACAACCTCCGCCTTCCTAGCCCTTCCACTTTTCTTCACTCTCACACCTCATTTCACTACTCCCGCGTCCTTGGATTTGCCCTTAGCATACATTCATCATGCCGTCGACCGCGAACCTTCGCCGCATCACGCAGCACAACCTGCAGACATTCCGCGATGCACCGCTGAGCGAGCTCTCTGGGTCGCTGGGTGACCTGGGAACTTTACTCCCCCTACTCGTGGCCTTGACTCTCACTCATTCTATTTCTCTGCCCGCGACCCTGATATTTACTGGCGCTTCAAATATCCTGACTGGTGCGCTGTTCGGTATCCCACTTCCTGTGCAACCCATGAAGGCCATCGCTTCTATCGCCATCGCTCGCAGCTACAGCCTCCACGAGACAGCAGCTGCCGGCATAGGCGTCGCCGTCGTTGTCGGCATCATGAGTGTGACTGGCTTGCTGAGCTGGGCCACACGCGTCATTCCTATTCCGGTCGTAAAGGGGATCCAGGTCGGCGCCGGACTCAGCCTCGTTCTTTCAGCCGGAGAAAAGATGCTCAAGCCCCTTGGCTGGACAGGACCTTCCCCGGTCGACAACTTGCTCTGGGCCATGGGCGCTGCCCTGGCGCTGCTTGCCTGCACACGCGCGCCGCGAGTGCCCTACGCGCTCCTCATCTTTATCCTGGGCCTGATTCTGGCGGGCGTGAAAGCCCGCGTGAGCGACATGGATAGCTCCAGCATCATTCCCAGTATTCCCATCGTGGTTCCTTCGTGGGCGACCTTTGGCCGTACTTTTGCGACTGCTTCTCTCGGCCAGCTTCCTCTGACTACGCTGAACTCGATTATCGCTGTGACCCATCTCTCCGCCGACCTTCTCCCGAACGTGCCAACACCTACCGTCACTGCCATTGGATCCTCCGTTGCGGCAATGAATCTTATTGGATGCTGGTTCGGAGCTATGCCCGCCTGTCACGGCTCCGGTGGCCTTGCTGCTCAGCACCGATTTGGTGCACGTTCCGGCTCCTCAGTTATCCTCCTTGGTGTTATTAAGATGATTCTGGGCCTCGTCGGAGGCGAAAGTCTCGTCCGTCTCCTCGCGAGCTTCCCGAAGGCGCTCCTGGGTATCATGGTGCTCGCCGCGGGTGTGGAGCTGGCCAAGGTCGGCGAATCTCTGAACGCTGGTGCCAGGGACTTGTGGGAGGAGGCTGAGATGGAGGCTTCCGGTGCCGTGACGTTGAGCAAGAGGCTACGCGATCCGAGCGAGGTGGAGCGAAAAGAGCGATGGGCGGTCATGATGGTTACGGTTGCGGGGCTGCTGGCATTCAGGAACGATGCTGTCGGCTTCGTTGCAGGATTGCTTTGGCATTGGGGCCAGAGAGCGCAACTACCGAGACTGCAGTGGCCGAGCTGGTGGCAGCGATGGAGAACGAATGGGGAGAGGCGTGCGGCTGGCGAAGAGGGGGAGAGCCTGCTGTAGCCCCCGCGCAACGGCTACCTGCATTACTGTCTTAGAACAAACGCGCAGTCACGTGCGCAAGGCACTTTCCCATCTAGGTACTTTCTACTCTCGTCTCTGGTGTTCTTCCGCGATCATGTTTCGTTCCAGTATGGGCACCAATCTCGCGAAGCCATCAGATCCTCCTACTGGGCAGCATAGCGCTCCTATGTCTCCAACAGCAACCCTACTCCCATCGAAGATGGCGGGTAAGGAAATCGACAAAAGCGCAAAGCGCTTCATCTCCAAAGTCATCGAGAACGCCATCTCTAGTAAGGGCTCGGCGCATAACTCCCCCGAATGTGGTCCTACGATTATGACGAGACAGGCGGCGGAACTCATGAAGAGCACTCCCCACGGAAATCCCTATCCCAAGCGCTCGCATAGCGCTCTCTGGGCCGCCGATGGTCCTATCCCACCCGACGGCGGTTTCGACAACTTGGACCTGAGAATCCAGAAGATCTGCGCGATCGAGACACGCCTCAACACCTGCTTCGCCACGGTCCTAGCCTCAGACTTCCTCAGCGTGCAGGAGGCGCTCTGCATGCCGTTGGAACTCCTTAGTGCCATCGAGCTTTTTTTCAAGAGCTGGGAGCACGTCTCGTTGAAGTACTTCCATGAGGAGGCGCGGCGCAAACTTGATGACACCAAGAGCAGCTCGTTGACCAAACCCATCATCGTCGCCATGGACACAGACCTCTCAGACGGAAGGCACATCTCCCTCAAGAACAAGCCCGCGAAATCCTCCAGCAACAGCATCCCCTCAGATGGAAAGCACTTCTCCTTCAAGGACAGGCCTGCGACATTCTCGAGCAGCCGCATCCCCGCTTCGTACTCAGACAGAAGGCTCTTCTCCTTCAAGAACAAGCCCGCGAAATTCTCCAGCAGCCGCATCCCCGCCTCGTGCTCAGCATCGAGCGACGGCGCCGACGTCGATGCCACCATCAACTCCACGTCCAAGCCCACGCCCATGCCGGACACCCCGACGCCGATGCCAAAGACAACCGCCGCTGTAGCATCCGCTGCAGCATCCGCTCCCCCCAATGGCAAAGCCACCACCACCACCACCAGCGATCCCAACAGCGGTAGCTTCGTCGCCGCCCGCCTCCCCCGCTTCGCCACGCCGGCAAAGCGCAACCTGTCCCCCAACGCGACGCCTCCCCCGCAGCGCCATGGCCGCCAGCCGTCGGTGTCGTCGACGCCGCTGGCACAAGCGTCCGAGACGATCAGCCGCGTCCTCGCCAGCGCCGAGGCGGAGCACCAGCGCGAGCTTAACACGGCCAAGGAAGAGTGCATGGACGCTAAGGTCGAGCTCGAGGACGTCAAGGCTGCGCACAAGAGGGAGGTGGAGGCGCTCCGGGCCGAGAATCGGCGCGAGATCAATGCGGCAGAGGACGGGCGCGTGGCTGTCGAGGTCGTACTCGAGGACGTCAAGGCTGAGCATTTGAGGGAGCTGGAGGCTCTTCAGGCCGAGCATCAGAGGCAGCTCGAGGAGCAGCGCGACGAGCAGCGCCAGCAGTGGGAGGGGGAGAAGTCGGAGTTGGTGGGCAAGAAGGAGGAGGTTGAGGAGGATTTGGAGGTCTTGGTGGAGAAGTACGGGGCTCTGAAAACTCGATCTGATGAACTAGAGCAACGGAATGAGGAGCTGGGGAAGTGGGCTGGAGATCTCGAGGCGGACATGAAGCTGTCTAAGCCGAGGATCCGGGAGCTGGAGAAGAGCAAGGCATCTCTTCAACAGGAGGTCAGCGACTTGCGGGACGAGAGCAAGGCTCAGAAGGATGACCTTGAGCAGAAGTGCGCTGCTCTTGAGGACGGAAAGAAGATGCTTGCGGATAAGCTCAACGACGAGAAGAAAGAGATGCAGAAAAAGATCGACGAATTCACTCAAGAGAAAACGAGCATGGAGAACAAGGTCTCTGGACTGCAGGCCGACAAGGAGAAGCTGCAGACGGACCTTGATAAGAGTAGGGAGCAAGTTTCTGCCGCATGGCAAAAGTACACCGCCTTGCACGCTAGTCTGATCAACAGTCTGAACGATGCCAACGCGGTGGGCGAATGTCTGCTCGAGAGCCTTGATGACAAGGATCCCAGCACTAAATAAGGGTTGTCCCGTTCTCGGATTGTAGACGGCCTTGTCCCTTTTGGCGGTTTCTTACTACTACTAGCCCTTACTCCCGGGTAAAACTGTTCGTAGCTCTACATGAAGGCTGTCATACGGAGTTAAGGCCATTATCCAGACATATAATAGATGAGTCCGATGCTTCCCCTCCCTGCTTTTAGTAGTCACATCACAGAAACACGATGTACTTCAATGGGGAACTACGCATCATTTTCGGCGACCTCATTGAGAGGCAGACCGGAACAGTCGTTCTTACGGCGAAGCATCCCCAAGATTTTTCGCGGGTTCACAACACAAAGACGATAAGGGGAAAAGTGAACAGTGTCAGTGTAGGTGTGGATAGAGACCCGGCAGGTATGCCTACTTACATTTGAATACTTGTCCTATGCGGGGATCTTTACGCCGTGCTATAACCTCCAAGTGCTTCGCCGGAAAGAGTTGAAGTGGACCATCTTGATTAAGAGTCTGGTTCCGGCTGGCAAGACATCTCAGAGATTGGGAGCTGTGATATCACGCCCCTGAAATAAAGGCGAACAAGGTGCGTATGGTATCTATAGAATACCTGTATGTAGTATAAAGTATATACGCTCCCAGGCGACTGACTACCAGCAAACAGCAAAATGAAGATAGGTGAATAGTGTGAAATCTACCTTATCAACCAGAACGGCTAAAGACTTCCAGAATAAGAGCGACTCTTCACAAGGATAGGACTTGTCCAATTTGGAAACGACGAGAGTGATTAGACCGGTTGTTCTGGAAACAGATAGAATCTGGAATTGACCAGCTGACAAGATCCGCAGGTGGTGCTGGTGATGGGATAGAAGTGCTGGGCAGGCCGGAGTGGCCAGAATGTGGAGCTGCGGCCGGTGCGTCATCGCCATCCACCCCCGATGCTTGCCTCCACTGCCCTTCAGAGCGCCCGACATTCACCTCCTTCGCCTGCCGAGCACGTGCCAGCGGGCTTCCCACTTCGAAGAGCCCACCTCTTAAGCTCGCTGGGGCAGACCACTCCTCTCCTCTTCCACTTCCACCCGACAACTCTGGCCGGTCCGCTTTCCGACTTCCACCTCGCCGAGAAGGCAGTTTGAAAGGCGATATTCACGGAGTTCCAACCTCCATTCCCGCGGAGACCATGCCGTCGAACGACGATGTGGACGCCAAGCAGGTACGCACCCACTTTGGCCATTAGCCAGGAAGAGTCTCTCGCTAACCACTTTGCGTAATTTCAGAGGACCACCCTCCTACAGTCCATCGGAGCCTCCTGGCCTGGCTGCCCCCTCCAGGGCTGGCTTCTGCAAGACCATCATCTGAGCAAGCAAACCGTCGAGAAGTGGCCGATCGCTTTGCTGCGCCTCATCGAAGAGCTCGCGAAGATCAGCCCGTCCCAGAACATGCGCAACCAGGCGCGTCGCCGTATGTGTATGGTCATCAAGGAACTGTACCCGGTCTCGAATACCCTGGAAGATGCCATCCGCGACGCGAAGGACAAGTTCATCAGCCTCTGGCCGACCAAGAAGCCCTCTGACATTCCCGTCAGCCAGTGCTACCCCAGTCCTGACGCGATCGAGGACTTCGGCGCCTTCGACCAGCCCGATGTGGAGGCTCAGAGTGTGGCGGATAAGGCCGTCCTCCAAGCCTACAAGAACGCCGTCAACAATCGTGGAGCGGCCTTCGGCGATCGCAGCGCGGGTCCGACGATCTCGACCCAGCTGACTGTCCACAGGAGGAGGGACTGGTCCAACCCGGCCCGAGTCACTGGGGAGCTATGGCAGAGTCCCGAATTGCCGGTCAAGAGCGGTTATGGCGAAGTCAATGAGAAAGCTAAGAACATCGCTGCTATCGAGGCACATTTCCGGATGCCAATGTCTCAGTTCTGGAAGATAGAGAAGCTTCGTCCCGAAGATGCGTACTTCATCCCGGCAGCGGTACTCCATGGAATCGTCTGCGTCACTGAGAAGTTTCCGATGGTCACTTACAATGCGCTCTACAAGCTCATGGTTCAGGAGAAGATGGAGTCTCGGAAGCTTTGCCGCAGCGCCAACTCAAAGACGTGGCTCAGCATCACGCGGGCCAACATTGACAAAGTGCTGAAGAAGCTCCCGCAGGTTTATGACAAGACAACATCTCAGGACCAGACGCTGGGCAAAGGTGCGACGCCCCAGGGTTTCGACAAGCGCGACCGCAGCCTGTCTCCCAAGCAATCTTCCAAGAAGGCCCGGAAGCTGCCCCATACCTCTTCTGCCGGCCATGCTACTGGCCTTAACTCAAGCACTGGCCAGGCCCAGAGTTCGGCTGCTCGTCAGGAAGCTAAGAAGAAGGAGAAGGAGCTGCGCCGCGAGGAGAGGGAAGGGGAGGAAAGGATGAAGGAACTCGAGGATCAGATCAAGGAAGACCAGGAGAAGCTCAAAAAACTCCAGGACAGACAGAAGGAGATTAAGGAGGAGCTTAAAGGCTTGAAGGGAGCCAACGAGTAGATTCCGATCGGAATCTGCGTTGGTCAGCTGCGTGGCTTGAGATGCCAAGGGTGAATTGATATCAGGTATTCCTTCTGCCGTGCAAGGTCAGGTCGATTCAACTCATTATTGCACCTCATTTCTTCTACAAGGCAAGTACAATAGGCCTAATGAAATTGGTTCGATGACTAAAGATGGCGTGCTTGGAAAAATGTGACCAACTACTGTGCTGGAAACACCAAGAGCCCCCTCTTTGGCGTAATGTGCACTCGTAACAAAAGCCCATGACTATTAGTGGTCACGCAGAAATAAATATAGAGGAAGAGGCGAAAGAGGAGTAGCTAAGAGTTGTGAAGGAGTTGAGAAGGAAAGGTGACTGTCTTCACATGCACCTCGCCAGTACAGAAGGTAAACGGGGTTGTGAGGCACTGTATTACGCTGAAAGTGCCATTTGCCGCCGTTGAGCTAGCAAGAAAAAAAATAATACAGAATCGTCTCGTGGAAAACCGTGCTCAAATTTGTACGTATAAAATCTTCCTTGATATTCTACGCATGGTAAGATATTCAACGAAAAAAAAAGGTCCTCAACCAGTAAGGTCAAGGGAAAATTCGAGATACTGAACACTCTGCTGGGCAGAGAATTGCTTCAAGCACGGCAATTCAAACATGATGAGCATGATGAACACACCGCACTTAATGGGAAAAGAGCCCGTAAGCCCAGTAACGCTCTCGCTGCAATACAGATACTGAAACGTCCGCCAAGCGGAGTGGAGAGAGGGGTTCGGATAAAAAAAAAAGAGGGCTTGATGAGGCCCATGGCCCGGGGGCAATCAGCCAAAAATCCCTGAGCCCTTCATGTGTAGTGTAGCTTCTCGGTATCTTGGAAACTACAGTGACTCGACGCAAGGCCACTGCACCTGGCTTCCCCAGCACCATCCGCTTCTGGTTGATGTGGGATCAGCGTACGAAGGCGGTAACTCCGACCCAAGATACTGAACAGCTACCACCCGGTAACCCGCTACGCTCGAATGAAACAAGAGCTTTGACGAGACCTTTCAGTGGCAACATGTCGAGAGTACTCAGCCCTTCGTGCGTAATGTAGCCTCTCGGTATGTTGGAAACTACAGCGACACGGCCGAAGGCCACTGCACCTGATGATCCTACATCTTCCTATCCAGGTCGATGCAGGTCAGCGCACGAAGGCGGTAACTCTGACCCAAGATATTGCACCAGTTACTACCGTCGAAAAGCCGATGGACTCGAATGGAAAACGAGAGATCCAGCAGCGCCTTCGATAGCAATGTAATCGGCAGTCCTGAGCTCTCACATGTTCACAGCATCTCGATATGTCGAATGCTGCAGCAACACGGTCGAAACCGCTACGCCTGATGGCCCTACACTCGCCCATCCAGGTCCGTGTAGGATCAGCATATAAGAGAGTAACTCCAACGCGAGATATTGGACCAGTTACCACCGTTGGTAACTGCGAGCTCGAATAGAAAACAAGAGATTCAGCAGTACCTTCGATGGCAGCACAGTCAGAAGTTCTGAGCTCTTCTATATTTGTAGCATCCCGGTATACTAGTATACCGTATGCTACAGTGACACGGCCGAAGGCCACTGCACCTGATAGCCCTACACTCGCCAATTCAGGTCCGTGTAGGATCAGCATAGAAGAGAGTAACTTCGACGCGAGATATTGCACCATTTACCACCGTTGGCGACTGTTGGACTCGAACAGAAAACAAGAGATCCAACACCGCCTTCGGTGGCATATAGTCGAAAGCTCCACGCACCTCATGTGTCTGGAGCATCCCGGTATATATTATACCGTATGCTACAGCATCTGATGGGCCTGCACTCGCCCGTTCAAGTCCGTGCAGGATCAGCACATGAACGAGGCAACTTTCAACAAAGATACTGCACCATGTACCATCTTCGATGCACCACTGCGCTCGAAAAGAAGACAAGAGCTGCGGTGGGATCTCCGATGGCAACAAAAGGATTTCAGCTAGTCACAACACCTCGACCAAAGAGGAGGAAGTGAAGTGACGTCATCGCTGAGCGGAAGTGAGGTTTCGTTCGCGTGAGGAGGAGGATCGTAACGAGTCGGTGGCCGTTTGCAAGATTCTGTAAACAGAGTTAGCAGCCAAGCCGGTGAGGTGGAAGGAACGACTTCTTCCGAAATATTAGTCGTCGCCCATGAGTTGCGGGTCAGGCGGTTGATTGTTGGGGTTGAACTTGCATGCGCGGTAGAAATGGGTGACGGACGCCGACGCGGCTGACAAACGTGAGTGACTGGGATGAGAGGCAGCGCAGCAAAGGTGGCTGTCGAAAACGAGTGTCGGATGGTGAGGTGAGGTTGAGGAGGAAGAGTGAAGAAGGAGAGGAGGAGGGCGAAGGACGGGTTTAAGTACCTGGACGGGCGAACGCACGGGCCTCACCGCTGCCAGCCGCGCGGGCAAACACCAGGCTCCGGCGGCTGCCATATGCGGGTGGTTCGTGAATGTTTGACAGTAACACGCCGGAGAGCTCGCGCAGCCGAAAGCCATGGACACGCGCACCCACTGGCCTTGGCTTGCATCATCACTGCACCCCAGAGCACCTCGACATCAAGCAGAGCGCGTCGACACTCACCTGCATATGGCGAATTGCCATAGTCACCCGGTATTTGAGCGCCCCGACCCGAGCGGGTTGCGGCCCTGTGTTTGAATCCTTGCTCAAACCGAGCTCCTTCGCGCCGCACTGAGGATGCGTACTCCGCAAAGACTCCCTTATGTGAAATGAGTGCGATGATTGATTCAGATATCCGACGCAAAGGTCGCGTCAGCGCGGTCGTTTGCGAAGTTCACCTACTCCTCTTCAAGATGGACCCCAGCCAGCTGCTCTTCGCTTCTTCAGGGCCCGCTGCGACACCATGGCCATCGACGCCGCTTCTTCACCTATGCGCTGAAGACCTATGAGCCCACGGACATATCAAGGTTGCATTGCGCCATCAACTTCTTGCTGGCTTCTACCCACCGCGCCCAAGCCGCTGCGCAGAGAGGCGGCCCAGTAATTTCGTCTGTCCTCTCTCAATCGTACGCAAAATCAGCAAAATCTGATGCCATTTGCTCAAGTTCTAGTTCGAAACTGAGGGCCCCTCATCCCGCGAAGGTGCAGCCACCGCCGCTCGTGCACGAGACCGCAATACTCGGAAAATAGTCCGCCGCTGGGGGGATGTAAGCTACGTTATGGGCCAAGACCAAGGGGCCTAAAGCTGGCCCGGCTTCGCCCTTCGCTTCGGTTCGCAAACAGACATGCTCCTTTGGTATTAACGACTTCTTGAACAACTATGCGCAAACTGTGGACCTACGCTCAGGTCGGGACAAAGAAATCCACCCTGGAGCCATATCACTCGGTACGTACACCATTGCCGCACACGTTCTTGTCCGGCTTTGCAGCTGACGTTATCATCGTCTTCAAGAAACGATTGTATCATCGTAACACCGCTGATGGGATCTATACGCCTTCTGGGGTTGATGTCTTCAACGGACCGAGAACCCGTCGGCGATGCTGAAGAGTGGACTGTAGAAGAACAATGTCTACTACTAACACATCTCTGGAAGTCACAAACTGACCAAATTACTGTGAATCTAGACCCAAATACTTGGCGGGGGACCTACAAACCCCGCAGAAGATCAAGGCATTGCCATTGCAACAATTCAGCTTTACATTGACTCCTGAAGCCGAAAGAGGATCAACAAATCCGTGATGTCGAACAGATACACAGATAATCTGGTATATCACAGCACGTGTTTCTAACACACGATGCTCATGCGTTTGGTTCAAGTCGGCTGCAATCCCACAAGGAAAGACATGTCGCCCGGGGAAAAGTGAGGGTAAGGGTTTCTGCACAGGAATTTCGCTTGACATCAATGGTGCATGTGCAGTCACTGGCCTCTCGGAAGGTAAAGACGCAAAACGACAACAATCCAAACCATAATATTCATAAAGCTACAAACCCAGCCCATCCCATCTGCGGCCAACGCCGTCCCGTTGTTCCCTCGCACCAGCAACGCCATGAACCCCCAAAAAGCCATAACCCCGGACAAAAACAACAACACCTACTCGAACCCCCCACCCCCCAGCACGCCCAGCACGCTCCTCCCCCTGCCCTTCACCACCTTCTTCCTCAAGCCCTCCTCCCTCCTCGCGTCCACGGCCTCGACCGCCTTCTTGCGCTCCGCCTCGCGCGCCTGGTAGTGGATGTTGCTCTTCTTGCTGCCACCTCTCCTTAAGCCGCCCGCATCGGCCGCAGCAGCGCCAGCGGCGGTCGCGTTGTGGTTGCCGTTGGTGGTGGTCGTCGTCGTGGTCGAGCTCGCGTTGCTCAGGTTCGACGTCGCGCGCCGCAACAGGGCCGGCACCCTGAAGCCGTGGCCGGCGGGCTTGTTGCCGGCGGCGAAAGCCAGCGGCTTCCCGGCAGGGGCGGGCTGTTGTTCCGTCGTCGTCGTCGCCGACGTCGAGGATGCGGCGCTGGCGGAGCGCGACAGCGTGAGGCGGTCGACGACGGTGGTTGTGGTGCGGCGCTCGGTGAATGAGGCGCGCGTCGTGGTGGTGGTGACCTTGGTTTGTTGCAGCTCTCCGTCGTCGTCGCCTTCGCCTTCGTCTTCCGACGCCGAGAATTGGGTTTCGCGGACGAGTGGCTCGTCGATGAGGAACGAGACGTTCTCGCGGATCTCCGCGAGTGTGGTGGGTTTGCGGTCGGGCGCCGTGGCGGTGCGGCGTTGGCGGGCCGGAGGCCGATTTTCGTCGTTGGATTCTGTGGCAGGCGATTTGCGCTTGAGCGGGTTTGCTTGTCCAGCTGCGGCAGAGGCACCGTCTTGGTCGATCGCTTTGTTCTCCTGCTGCGCTGCCTCTTGCGAGTCGGGAATGGATTGGGACTGAGACTCGTCGGGGCCGGTGGAATCCTTGTACTCAAAAAAGTCGAAGTCGTCGTCGTCGTGATCCTCGATGGCGCGGAGGAAGGCAAGCTTCTTTGGGTTTTCGGCTGTGAACCATCATGTTAGCCAGGTCCCTCGAGGAGCAGAAGGAAAACTTACCGATCTTGCCAATGTTCTCGTCCGCAAGAAGCGCCTTTCGCATACGCGCGAACTCCCTCTGCTTTCTCGCCCTTCTCTCTGCAGCTTCATCGTCCGAATCATCCAATGAATCAAAGTCTCCACCACGTTTCCGACGCAGGTTGCCACTGGTGATGTCCTTGTACAGCCTATCGATGCGCTTCTCATCTTCCGCGCGCTCCTTGTTCCTATTTACTAGTCAGATTTTCGGAGATACCACAAGGAGAATAAGGCAACTTACGCATGAAACGCCGCAATCTCCCTTTCGTTGACCTTCACCTTCGTCTCGTCGATCATGTTTTTCAGCTCCTCATCCATCTCCCCGCCACTTTCATCATCGCTAGCACCACCCAGGCCTGCGTATTCGTCCTCAGACTCCTCGGCCTGCTCCTCGACCATCTCCTTGGCTGCGCTTTTCTTCTTGTTGAAGGCGTCGATCTTCTTGGCCTTCTTCGCACCCTTTCGCATAACATCGAAAGCGTCTGCCGAGATCGCAAAGTCCTCATCCGAAACCGCGCCATCTTCCTTGGCTTCAGTGTCCTCCTCGACATCCGATATCGACGTGGCGATAATTTCGCGACGGCGCTGCAGACGACCCTTCTTCCGCTGAACGATTGGCGATTCAGGTGTCCCATCTTCAAGGAGAACAGTGTCTACTGTTTTCTGGCTTGAAGAGGGCAAAGGAGTCCTGTTGAATCGGCCTGGCGTTCGGGAAACAGCAAAACCACCATCCTGCGTCGGCTCGGGGATATCAGACATCTGGGTATCGAGATCTTGGGGTTGCGAGGGGAACTGAGAAATGCCAATGTTGATGTCGTTGCTTCCACTTTCTGCTTGGGATTCTTCGGGCTGACTATCGTGGACGACGGAGTCCTGGCTGGGACCTGCAAAGTTGTCTGCAAACTCAGGAAGCGTCGAGACCGGGATGTTTCGGAGAAAGTCGAGGGAATCTTGCTGGGTGCTTCCCGCCACTGGCATTTCGGCTTGGGAGTTCATGTCTGCCATTGTGCCAGCAAACATCTGGCTAAGACCCACCGAAGCGGCATTATTGGCAAAGCCAAATGCAGCCATAGTCTCATCCTGGCCTGACGAGGTTTGAGCTTGTTGATCGGTCGGCTCGGAGCCCAGTTCGGCCATTGTGCCAGCAAACATTTGACTAAGACCCACAGGAGCAGCATTGTTAGCAAAGCCAAATGCAGTCATAGCCTCGTCCTGACTCGGCTCAGGTTGAGGTTGCTGCTCAGCAGCCTCAGACTCCTCCTCATCCTCGTCATCGACGACGCGTTTGCGGTTCCGTGCTGCTGTTGCACGCCGGGCAGGTGCAGCGTCTTCGTTCTCGGATTCCACATCATCCTCGGCTGCTTCCATGTCAGGTTGCGCTGCAACGTCATCCTCATCCGCCATCTCTTCGTCATCATCTTCGCCGGCTTCATTGTCGATAAGACCTTGATCGTCGGCATGTTCATCTTCCTCATCCTCGCTGCCGGAAAGCTCAAGCTCCTCGTCTTCTTCCGGTCCCTCAGCATCCGATCCGCCCTCGACGTAGCTCTCGTCATCCTCGCTATCAAGCAAGGCATCGCCGTCCTCTTCGCCGTTCTTCTTCGCCTCATCCCTTTCCTTCTTCGCCAGCTCCTCGGCTTCCTTTCGGGCTTTCTCCAGAAGGTTCTCCAGCTCAAGCTGGTCTTTCTCACGCTCTTCTTCCGTCTGAACCATGATGCCCTTCGCCCGAAGCTCAGCAATCTTCTCGTCTTTTTCCGCCTTCGCTTGCTCGCGGGCTCTGCGCTGAAGTACTGCCTGTAGTTCAGTAGGCCCCATAGAATTCTTGTTAGTTTGTCGGCTCTTGGTTGGTGAAGTCAGGTGCGCGAGGTGGCGGAGTGTGAGCAGATGCTTGGGCTCTTTCGCCTGGAGAGCGGGAAGGTTATCGAAAACCGGAAAGCGCGTGTCACGGACAATCTCCAGGTCATCGTCATCGTCGGAGGCGCCAGCGGCAGGTCTTTGCGGAAGTACGACGCGGAACGTGCGAGTTTTCTTCTCTTGGACGGGTGCAGGAGCGGCGGGTTTGACGGTCTGTTCCGGCGCGACTTGGAGGGGGATTTCGCTGGATGGTGATACGGCACGACCTTTGCCCTTGTTGATATTTGGCTGGGGGCGGATCTTTTGTAGATCTGAAAGGTCGACATCGGTGACATCTCGCTGGCCAATATCAATGACCGTGTTTTCAGGAAATCCGTTAGAATCCAAGCCTTGCTCCCGAGCGGTTTTATTCTCAGCTTCATCCGCGCTTGGTGGACTCGTAGGCGGTGTCTCCTTCTGGGTCAGATCGACATCTGAAGACGCAAGCTCAATAGGATCCTCCACAGACCCTTTGGGCTGACCAAAATTGAATTTCTTGAAAAGGTCTTGCGTGGTGTACTTCTTCTTTGTCTTCGCTTGATGTGCCAACTGCATGTTCCTGTAAAGCCTTTGCGTTTCGCGGTTCATCTCCTCCCTGGCCTTTTTTCCTGCCTTGCGGGTTGGCCGAGATTGTTGTGTCAACTTCTCAGCCACGCCTTCCTCATCATTGCTATCAGTTTCTGAGCCGTTAAGCTCGAGGTCGATTTCTCTCGATTTTCTTGCGGCAGCCTTTGCTTTCCGGCGGTTCTCCTCGCGTTCCTTCTTCTCTGAAGCTTCCTTAGCCTTGCGCTCGGCTCTCTTCTGCGCGACCAATTCCTCGAAGCGGGATTTCGGTTTGAAGTCAGACATATCCGAGTCGGAGTTTGAGTCATTGTCCAGAGAAGCGACAGACTTGGCTGGGGATGGCTTTGATGGTGACACAAAAAGCCCAGGCGAAGATGCTCTTGACGCGGGCTCTGCAGGTTTTGGTGATTTGCTAGCTTTTCGTGCAAGCCGTCTTGCTTGAGCAGGTCTGCTGAATGGCATGTCCTCGCCCGAACTCGAGTCGGCATCTGATGCAGAGCTTGGCTTGCTTGATGATTCCTTCTGCTTATCCTTAGCGGACATGAGCATCTTCCTGACCCTTTGGTATGCGTTCCCATCCTGCTCCTCGCTGCCCTCACTCTGGGCGTTCTGATCTTGTGCGAGCATGCGTGCTGCCATCCGTCCAACTGGTCTTTTAACAGGAACAATATCCTCGTCCTCGGAATCTGAAGGGGCGCCATCCTGAATAGGTTTCGAGGCTGCTGCTGCAGGTTTTGCCACGGGCTCGGCGGGGTTTGAAGGTCCGTTGGAAGGCTTCGCGGAGAGTTCGTCCTCTGAATCATCACTCATACCGGCAGCTGCAAGCATGGCTTTGACTTTGCTCCGCGGGGTCAACTCGATCGGAGATTTGGACGTATTCATGGCGGGCGAGGAGGCTGTGGAGGACGCGCGAGCGGAGCGCGCCGGGGTGGAGGGCGTAGAAGACATGTCGACGGGTTTCGAAAATTAGAATGCGTTTCCGTCGTTGCACTGAATGGGAAAATCGGGGTATCAAATTAGGCTGTCATTGGGGAATAGGGCGACGGCTGAGGCAGTGGAGTTGGAATGTAAAGGTTAACGAGCGCGCGACGCGCTCTTGCGCGCCTCGCGTCGCGTCAATCCCCGCTTAAGACCGAGCGTTCACGCTATCGCCGACGTTTCCCCAATCGGTAAGAAACAACATCACCTGAAGCCAGAGACATCAACTGTTCACTATGGGACTTGAAAAGGGAATTTTCTACGCGCAAAAGACGCGAATATGTCCAGCATCTTCTTCTGATTCATTCGTTATCGTCTCGGCGTTGGTATCGTCGTCGTCATCGTGAAGTCTATAAAGCTGAATCGCAGCTCCCAACGACCGCTGATGCATGATGGCCTATTCACCCCTCGGCCCCAGAAGCAAACCACCAGAACCGCTATCACCGGCTTCCTAAACCGGCATTCCGAAAAAACAAAAACTTTTGAATCCCTCTCCCCCAAAACTCCTCCCTCCCCAAGCACCCCAACCCCCCAACCCGGAACACTCCCAACTCTCCTCACTTCAAATACAACCCCGTGAACCCCTCCCACCTCGCATCACCCCACTTCTCCCCACCAACCGCATATCCGTCGTAGGCGCTAAAGTGCGCCGTGCTCAGGAGCCTCGTCGTCTGCAAGTTCCCCGCGGGGACCCTGATCCCACCGGCCTCCCGCGCCACCTGCCCGGGCTTGATCGCATTGCGCCTCGCAGCGCGCTGCTCACGAGCGGACAGGCCGGCTGGCGGCGCGGAAGGACCCGACTGCGCATTCGCGGAGCGGGTGGGCTGGGTCCTCCGAGAGGAACGCGTCGCGCGCGGCTGCGAAGCCGGCGCACGAGCAGCGGGACGACGGGCGGGCTGGGCGGGACGGGCGGCGGGTGCGGTGGTGGCGGAGGGAGCGGAGGTTGCGGGCGCGGAGGGGCCACTCTCCTCGGCGGCGGCGGCGGCGGCGGCGGCGGTCTTCTTCTTGCGGGCTGTCCTGGCCCGCTTGGCAGCAGGCGCAGGAACGGCCTCCTCCTCGTCGGCGGCGGTGGCGGGAGCGGGAGCGGCACCGGGAGCAGAAGCAGTAGCAGCAGCGGCGGCAGCGGCATTGGCGGCGGCGGTGGCAGAGCGCGTGCGCTTGAGGCTGCCAGCAGCCGGAGCAGACACGGGCGCGGAGGAGGACGACGCCGGGACAGCGGCAGCGGGCGGAGCGGCGGTTGTAGCAGTAGCAGCAGGAGGAGCAGCCGGAGCAGAGGCGGGCTGAGTAGGACCAGCGCCAGCGCTGGCCGAAGACGGGCCCGAGATGGTGGTGGTGGCGCTGGCGGCATTGACAGCGAGGGCAGCGCGACGAGCAGCGGTGTCTATACACATGTCAGTTGGAACCCGACAGTGAAGGGGTATCAAGCGAAGATGATTCAAGACGTAGACGTAGTAGAGGGTATACACCAAGAGTAACTTACCAGCCTTGAGAGAGCGGCAGTATCGGACCTGGATGCTGCCCCTGGTCTTGTTTGGGAAGTGTCTGGCGATTTCCGCCCACGTCAGGCTGGTGCCCTCCTTGAGGGCAATGATGCGAGCGTCGTTGATGACAGACTGGTTGACAGTGGAGGAAGACATCGCGATGGTCGAAGCGGTGAGTAACGAAGTATTTTAGTGGTTTGGAGGATTCGTAAGGCTCGCCGAAGCTGTTAAGACGGTGGATGTGGATAGGCTGGAGTCGGAGGAAAGAAGATGGCACGAAAGCAGGAGTATTTGAGCGGTTCGATGGCGGCTTGAGTGCCATTGTTGTATTGTCGCTATTGTTTGCGCTCACCTGGCCCTATTGTCGTGTTTCAGGTCAATGCAGGTTGTGAATTCAATTGAAGTGAAGTTGAAGCTGTTGGCATACCAGCCACCCGCTAATGCCAAGGCTACACGCAGGGCCTCCATGCTTTTCGGAATGGCTGCACAAAACGACTGCATTATAATCATATTGTCATTCTTACGCTCAGCGCTAATGGGGGAGAGGAGTTTGATCTAGCTAGACTCCTTAGCATGGCCCGTATAGGCCAAAATTCTACACTTTGATAATACATATGGTGGGATGACTCCTTTTCGTAGGCGAAACCTCAACGTCTCAGACCCGCTCTGATACCCAAATAGCAGCCCTGCATCCTCCACGGATGACGTTGGTAAGCACCTCGTAGGGCCGGGCTTCCTTTGCGTCGTTTTCCACCGCATGATCCAGATGCTCCAGCTCCTCGTCACGGATCCGGCGCAGGTCCTGCAGCAGTACCTGCAAATCCGGGCTCAGCTGCTCGCCCTTTGCAGTCAACTGTTTTTCCCATTCTAGCAGCTTGGCGACCTGCTCGTTGTAATGCGAGCCAATCTCGGTCTCCACGGCCTCCGTACAAGCCATTGCAGCCTCACGACCCATGACCCCTGTGCCCCATCCCAGAATTGTTGCTGCGGCCTTCCATACCGGATACATGGCCGTTGGTCTTATGCGGTGTTTGGCAATGAGGTGGTTGAACTGGTGGAAGTGACCTTCCTCTTGCTCAAGCATGTGCTTCATCAACGGGCGGAGTTTTGGATGAGCCTTAATGATGGGCGGGGTCTGAGAAAGGTAAATGAGAACGGCGGCGAGCTCGCCTGCTTGGTTGACGCGCAGCTACAGCAGGAGTCAGCTCAGCTGAGATGTTTCGAAACAACATTGCGGAATGACGGACAGCGCTGTCAAGGTAGTCCTTCTGCTCCTTGCTCAATGGAGTACGCGGCTCGCCATTGCTGCGTGATGTCGATAGTAGAGCCTCATTATCGGTGGGTGTTTGACTGATGGTAGCGGAAGAGGCGCATCTTCTGAATCGTACGACACCCGGCGCGGAGGATCTGGAGGCGGAAAGAAATTGCGGGCGCAGCGCGCGAGCGGCCACGGCAACGCGAGGAGAGAAAGAAGCGGACATTATGGAACTATGGTACACGGAGATGGGAAAGAAGAGCGACGGGGAAGGAACAGACGTAGTCGCGGCGGCGCGGGGGCGTGAGGCGCATCTTTGATGACATCGAAGAGGAAATGCTCTGGGCGCGCGGCCGACATCGCGCCGCCGATCGACCACAGCCGCGGCGCGCGCAAGTGGCTGCGCTGCAAGCAGGGATCCCACACGCGCGTGGTTGGACCGAGACTTTGCCGGGGGCTTGAAAGTGGCAGGCCCAAGTTTGGCGGTGCACCGCGGCGACCACGACTCTTCCTCGCCCTCCCTCAACCAACCTGACCCTCTCTCTCACCGCACGTCATCCTCGGCGTCCTCATCCTCCATCGCCAGGTCCATCTCGCAATCCGTCGCCTCTTTCGCCCCCGCTGTCCGAATTCCTTCTTACCCCGTCGTCGCGCCCGCGCCAGCTCCACGCCGCCCGTCCCAGCGACTCCTGAACCGCGGACGACGCGCTCTCCACTCCGCCATCGTCTTGACGCGCCTTTCATCGCCGAATCGTGGCTGAATCATTCTTTCCATCGCCGAAAAAGCCCTCGAGCCAACTCACCAGCACCATGTCTGACGACGGCCTTGATCTCGATGCTGAGCTGCTCGCCCTCGCCGGCGATGAGGTGGGCAGCGATCAGGAGATGGATGACGCGAGGCACAGCCCGCGTACCAGCCGCTCGCCGACCCCCCGTTCCTCACCTCAACCCTCCGATCGCCACAGCTCGCCCGAAGCGTCGCCCCCGCGTCGCAAGGTAAAGTCGCGCAAGGCCAGCGGTCGCCGCAGGAAGGACGACTCTGAGGAGGAAGGTGAAGCGTAAGTTGTGGCCTTGTTCGCCCTCGTGGTTGTCATGCGCCATCGAGACTGTGCGCTAACATTTCGTAGCTCTTCCGCTCCCGGTTCCCCCGACTCTCTGGGCTCTGGCGCCATGGAAGAGTCCGACTCCGACGCCGCCGTCGACGCTTTCAAAGAAGATAGCAACCCCTACCCTGTCGAGGGCAAGTTCACCTCATGGGAGGACAAGAACCGGATCATGGGCCTGTCGGAAGTCGAGCGCGAGTCTATTCTCGCTGAGCGCGCCCAGGAGATTGAGCGTCGGAACCAGGATCTCAACCTCAAGCGCTTGTTGCAGAACCGCCAGGCCAAGGAAGAGAAGAAGCGCAAGGCGGGAGCTGCTGACCTGGATGATGACGAGCGGAAGAACAGCCGGCCGAAGACCAAGGCTGTGAACGAGTCATTGGAAAACTACAAAGCCGAGAGAGCGCGGAGGAATGATCAGCGCAACCGTCGGACCCGCGATCGTCGTTCTCCATCTGCCGAGAGCGACAGGATGCAGTCCGACGTCGATGCGGAGGGCGAGAGCGACGTTGAGTGGGATGCGCGCAAGAAGTCGCCGGCAAAGGAGGAGCCACCCGCTGAGCTCAAGGACTTCGAGCGCGTGAGGGTCGGACGGAGCAACTTTGCCAAGGTCTGTTTCTACCCAGGCTTTGAGGACCACCTCATTGGCTGTTTCGCTCGTGTCAGCATCGGCATGGACAAGAACACCGGCCAGGGCGTTTACCGGATGTGCCAAATCAAGGGCTTCACCGAGGGTACGCCGTACGCGATGCAGGGTTCTAACAACAAGCCGGTCAAGACGGACTTGTACGTGCTTGTGGCGCACGGCAAGGCTGAGAAGGAATGGCCTTTCGTCATGTGCTCGGACTCCAAGTTCTCCGAGGTAAGACAATTCGCTCACCCAATGCTTTGACAAGTACTGATGTCATTGTAGTCCGAGTTCAACAGGTGGAAGAGCGTGTGCGAAAGCGAAGGAGTCAGGATCCCAACTCAGAGCAAGCTCAACAGAAACCTCCAGAGGATCCACGAGCTATTGGATAAGCGTTGGTCCGAAGAGGACATCGCCGAGAAGCTTAAACGCCAGAACAAATACGCTCCCGAGAAGGCGAAGACCGGCTTCAGCACCCAGTCCGATCGCCATCAGAAGCTCCAGACATTGAACAAGAGCATCCGCGTCAACAACGCCACTCAAGTCCGCCAGGCCCTCATCGCCGAACGTACCGCGAAGGCCCAGGCCAAGGAAAAGGCTCGTCTGCGCAGGGCCGAGGAAGAGGCAAAGAGGAAGGCTGCCGAAGAGGACGCGCTGTTCAATGGCGGCAGCGACATCAGCCGGACCGGAACGCCTTCGGAGCAGCCCAAGAAGCCCAAGGTCGAGCGCAAGGGCATTCCCACTTTCACCAAGAAGGCTATGGACGACGAGCTCATCGGATCTATGGACCTTGGCATCGATATCGAAATCTGAGATTCAGCTATAAACGGCCTGTTTACATGACCCTAAACTTTCTTCTTCCCCTTCATTTCTTCCTCTTTTCTTTGGGACTTTGGCATGGACAAGCGATGGGACATCGGTGGGGGTATTTGGCGTTATTGGGATGGCTTTGCAACGGGAGAAAAGCAGGAGTTTTGATCCGCACATCCGAGGGCGACGCGGATAGTTTTGATGGTTGCGGATGGTGGTTGGTGGCAGTGATTGCCACACTGGCAAATTCTCGGTCGTCACGGGCATACATTCAGGGGAGGATCGGAGGGAGCAAGACCTGAGCTTGCCGACCCATCTCGCTCACTTGAGAAGCTTGGGAACAAGGAAGTCTCTCAGTTGAATGCGTGGCTAGCTGTCATGACGAGGGTTGGTCTCGATGGGGATATCTGAAAGGGCTGTATGCTTTGCTATGCTATGCTGTGCTATGGTCTCCTTTTGAGGAAATAGAACGGGAGGTTCTTGATAGCATTCCAACATCTTCACGCCTTTTTTTTCTTTTGATTTAAAGAAAAGTAGACGTGAGTCGAGCGGACGAAAAATGGAGAACCTATCAGAAGGATGCATTTTCTTCCCATTGTGCGTGCAATTCGACACGTGAAAAAAATTCTCAGGCGCTGTGAGTTTTTAAATGGCAAAATGCATCAGGACATTGAACCCACCAAAATTCATGATGTGATAGGTCTGCATAGAATAATATTCGTAGCAAGTTGCACCTGCCTACATTCAACAACTAAATCCAAAACAAGGTGTCATTGCCTCCTTCAATTTAACAGTCTTTTAAGCATTCGATGGCCTTGCACAAGTCAGCGGGTAGGGAACAGAGAGACAGGCATGGCGGAAGGTTCAGGTCAAAGACTAGAAATGCTGTATCATAGATGAACTTTGAATAGACTCATACTCGAGAAATTATACATTCAAACACAATTTCTGTTGCAAAGTAATCACAGATACATTGTCCAAGGATTATTGAAGATACAAGTTCCTCTTGATTTTTATAGCTAGATACGCCATTTCCCCTTTGTAAGAGACACGGCCGCCCGCCATCGATATACCAGCTGTCTGAACCTTGGTGACCGATGGTAATATTACAGACAATTTACTGCACAACGCGAGCTCCCTTGTCTTCACCCCTTTTGTCCTTCTTTTCTCTCTTCTTTTTTGCGTGAGCTCTTTTAGCGGCTATGCCTCCATTCACATCGCAACCTTCGTAACGAGGGAAGTAGAAAAAGAGGAGAGAAGAAAAGGGGATGGAGGAGTCAAGCAGGGAAGAAAGAACAAGTGACAAGACAGAACAGACGCTCGCACGTTCAACCAACACAATGCACACACGCAGTACAAACGTAATGCAGAACACGACCGTTGCAAGAAGACCAAAAGACGGAAAACAGATGGTAAGAAAACGATGGATCATGCAGGAAACATCAGGCGAGAAGCAAGGTCAAGGAGGACGGAAGAGTGCAGATAAACGTAAAGTGAGCAGAAAGGGAGATCCCATCGATTAGTAGCGGAAAAGCCAAAAGAAAAAGCAGAACCCGCTGGATATCATCCGTTAAAGTAATAATTGAATCCGCATCCTTTTCACAACCCAGTATAACCCCGGTCCGATCTAGTTAAATTCCCTCCGGATAGTGTTCGTAACCGACTTTCCATGCTTTTTCAATGAAAAGATGTCATCCCATACTTCGAATGCTCTGTCGAAATAGCCGTGGAGGACGAAAAAGAAGTGCTGATGAGAAGTGTACTTGAGACACCCAAAAGCAAAGCAGGAGGTCTCCCTAGCCTCCCTGGAAAAAGCAAGAAGATGGGAGGGAGAATGTTGTTGTACATAATGTGGAAGAAAACAGGCAAGAGTTTCGTTTGTCCACCATCGCCGGGAATGTTTGAATAGAAGAAAGAGTCGTAGCAAAAGGCGGTGCGATCAAGCACAGACCTAGAGCTGCATTTCGTATCGGCGGAAGGGTTTCGTGATCGAGACGAAGACCGGATACTGCTCGCGCGTCGACAGGCGAAAAGAAAGAGGGTGAAGGCATGGACAGAGCGTTTTAGTCATCCATGATGCCGGCTCCGAGATCGCCACCGTTCGCATCTCTGTCCATGTACCTTTTTCCCTTCTTCCTTTTCTTCTTCTTTCCTCCACCACCACCCTGAGGCAGTGACGTCATGCTCTTCGGGGCAGTAGGAGCGGTAGGAGGTGGTGAGGCAGTGGCAGTGGGAGGCTTGGTAGAGGCAGGAGAGGAAGAGTGTACAGGACCTGTGAGAAATCCCGTGTCAAAGTAGCCGCCTTTTGAGAAAGTCGAAACGGAGGAGGATAAAGGGAAGAAAAAGCTTACTCCTCGCAGGAAAAATGGGGGTTGGGACATCATTCATGCAAAAACGTACACTTGTCTCCCTTCATGCACTTTCCCTCCTTCCAGAACTTGCATGGAACCACGAATTGCGGTGGTTGGTAATCCGGGTTGTTCTTGTTCTTCCACTTCTTGTTGCGGCGGTTGCTACCCCAGCCGCGCTCGCCTCCGTGGTCGTCGTTGCCGCGCTGGCGCTTGCTGCGTTCCTCTTGGAACATCTCCGACTGCGATGGTAAGGGTTGGTGGGGGTGCTGCTGTTGTGCCTGTTGATTTGGCAAAGGCATGCCGAAGGCTGGGACAGCAGGAGGTGCACCGCCATTGCCAACACTCTGCAGAATCGCTGCAAGGTCGAAACCAGAGCTACCGCCAGGGTTTGCATTCATGCTCGGGAACGGAGCAGGGGGGGCCTGCTGCGGCGGCTGCGGGGGTTGCGGGGCTTGTTGTTGTGACTGCCCATTGAGATTATTGAGGCTGGCAAGGATGGCTTGGATATCGACGGCCGGTGCGGCGGGAGCAGGCGCCTGGGGCTGCGACACCTGCGGCGGCGGCTGCTGCTGTTGGGGCATGAACATCGAGAATGTCTTTTCAAGCTCGCTGGTCTGGGGCGCAGGCTGGGGTAGCTGGGGTGGTTGCGGCGGTGTCGGTGTCTGTTGTTGTTGTTGAGTTCGACTAAGAATCGACATGATGCTGCTTAGGTCGGGCATTGGAATGTCTGCGGGGGCAGCGGGTTGTGGAGTAGGGTCGTAGCGCGGAGCGCGCCGTGTGTAAGGCGAATCGTCGGGAGGCACACCGATAGACATGGGTGCCTTTGCGTCAGGGTGAGGTTGCTGTTCGTCCTCCGGAGGCTCACGTGGGCAAGGTGGGATATCGCCGGGTGAGGTGTAGAAGACGAGAAGGGTGTTCGCCTCGTGTTGTTCCTGAACCGCCTTCTCAGGTGAGTCGGCCGGGAGGGTTGCTCCGCCATATGGCTCGTAATTGCGGTCTCGTTCGGACGCCGGAACGGTGCTAAAGTCGACAAGCGAAGGCGTACGCCAGGGACGGAAGTCTTCCTCACTTGGGCGATCATCATCATCGTCCAAGTCCATCATGTCCTTGTGCTGCTTGAACATGCGTCCTTCGCCGCCGACGTCGGCTACGTCACGAACCATGGCTGCATCATGGCCAAGCTCCTCCTCAGGATCGTGAGTGAAAAGACGGACAGACTCAAGTTGGTCTTTGTTTCCAATGCCGTTGTCAGCCCACTTCACCCGCAGCTTGCGGCGCTCTTCTTTCCTGAGGCGCTTCGCCTTCTCCTCTTCTGTCTCAGGCGGGCGGTTCTCCTCTGGTTTCGAGGCTGGCTGCTGCTCCTTTGGCTTGGTTAGATTAGCCATGGTCTCGGCAAAAGAAAACCTTGGTGCAGCAGGAGCAGGGGCTGCGGGTTTCTTCGGTGCTGCAGTCGTTCCAGCAGTGGGCTTCTGGGCAGTGGCATTGGACCGCTTTGACGCAGACTGAAGTCCCGCGAACATGTTGGGCTTTGAAACCATCTTGGGCTTGGTTGCCGCCGACGCTGCGCCATTCGCTGAGCCAGTTATGGTTGTAGCACCAGGCTTTTTCAACCCAGAGGCAGCGGTCTTGACACCGGCAGTGGCAGTAGACGAGGGTGCTGCTGCGGAACTTGTCTTCTTGGCTGGCTGTTGGGCGGAACTGTCACCAGGACGGGGCCGTTTGACACCAGCCACAACCGGAGGCTGCGGCCGCGCACCCGGCTCTTTGGAAGCTTCTGCTTCCTTCTTGACCTCCGCCTTCTTTTCGGATGCACCGTTGGTAGTGGCAGCGCCAGACTTCTTCGAGTTTGTTTGAGCCCGCTCTAGGATCTTCTCCGCCTGCGGCTTGGTGCGGTCATCTCCCCTGTTGAGATAACGCTTCAAGGCGGTGTTAAGTTTGGTGCGCTCAATGTGTTCCATGGTGATGTTCTCGCTGCGAGAGAGCAACTATGGGTCAAGTCAATCATTTGTTCCATTACATTAAGATCGAGATTTATTACCTCGATTATAGCCTTAGAGAAAGAGTCGTTGTATTCATTCTCTCTAATACGGTCTGCCAAGAACTGGTATGCGAGGAACAGGAGGGGCGCGTTGCCTCCGAGTCTGTAACGGAAGGGTCAGTTGCGCACTTTGCAAGCAATTAACCGCGAGTTGCGGCAGCAGCGAATAGTATTAAAGCTTCAAAGTAGCCGCAAAGGTGAAGTGCCCCAAATCCCCGCCTGGGGTGAAGTGTGCATTGATCACAACACGCACAAGGCACGTGATCTGGCCAGGGGTCGGCCGATCGCAGACAAGGATGTCAATCACAGCTATGCCAGGTTGCATATGCAGCCTTTAGGCCTTGTCCACCGTCGCCGCAGGGCATGGAGCTTCAAAGGTGAAGCCCCAGCCGCGTCTCCCATTATGGCAGATGACGGCGCGGCAGCTTGCTTGCAGCCAAAACTAACCCGAACAACCAGTCCAGGTTGCTGTGGTGGGGTGGGCTCGGGGAATTCAACGGGGGAAAACTTACACTCTGATCACATCTGGGTGTCCATGCTCAAGCGCGGATCTCAGGGCCATCTCCATCAAGGAACGCTGGTCCTTGACTCTGCCCTTGAGCAGCTCTATGTCTCTAGAGTTCTTCTCCTGCGCTTGCTTCAACGCCGCCGAATCCTCTTTCCATCTGTTGCGGACGGCCTGGAGGATATCCCAGTAATCCTTTAATGCTGCTCTAATCTCATCAGCTGTAACAGGCAGGTTACGTGGCCTCCAGGTGGCCTTGATAGTGTCGTATCTCATGGCAGGAAGGGCTTCGACAGGGCGAGTGCTAGGCAAAGGTGAGGGCTCAGGCGTCTCATCGTCAGAAGACTCGTAATCAGAATCATCCTCCGAAGTCTCCGTCTCACTTGAGGAGTCGGAAACCTCATCCTTCACGCTTGAAGGTGATCCATAAGAAACTGGTCTGGTGCGCGCAACCTTGGCGGCGGGCGTCTTGGCCTTCTTCGAAGCCTTCGCGATCTTGGCTGTAATGAAGTTAGCTGTAGCCTCCATGCGGCTTTTTGGAGTGGAAATACCCCGTAATCTCTCGTCGTTGGCCGCCAGCTTCCTCAGTTCGTTGCGAGATTTGCGAGCTTGGTACTGCGGCAGCGATGCTGAAGACAAGTCAGTGGGGGCACAAGCGCTAATTGAGCCTCTGAGCTTACACTTCATGATCGGCATTTCAACGGCATCATTGCCAATGTACAGGAACTCGTGCAAGCGCACCGAGTTCGTGTTTGAGGCGAGCTCATTGGCATCGATGATGTAAAACTTGCCCGACGGCTTGCCGGCAGGAGCATCAGGATACTTTGCAGGGGGCGCGGGAATGTATGCTGGCGCAGCAGCGGGCGGGGTGCTGGCTAGGGTTTGTGGCTGGCTTGCACTGTTCTGCCTCTGCTGACTCTGCTGCGAGTGGGTTAGTACGGGCATATGACCTTGGTACGGAGGCGCAAGTACCTGGAAGTCGGCCACGGGGGGCGTGCTAGAACCGTAGGAGGCCTGGCGCAGAGCTTGCGGGGCGATAGTGTTGGCTTGAGCGGCCGAGTTTGCGTACATGCGCATGTTGGTGTTGTTGAAGTTGGGGTGCTCAGCAGTGGCGGTTGACATTAAGGCAGGATCCAGGTTACTTGACTGGAACTGCTGCTGGTGGGCAAAAGTCTGACCGCCGTAGGGGGCGGGGCTGTTGGAGAAATCGCGGCCGCCGTAGAAGGCGCCGCTGGAGTCGAAAGTGGCAGGCATGGGCTGCTGGTGAGGCTGCTGCTGCCACTGCTGTGGCGGCGGCGCGCCCTGCTGCTCAAAGTTCCAGGCGCCGGCGTCAAAGGTCTGGTCGGCGTGGGCATTGGAGAACAAGTTATCAAATGCGTTCAGCTCGGGCCGGGCGAACATGTTGCTCTGCTGGCCGGCGTGGTGATCATCGAGATGCACGTGATTGGAGGCCATGACGGCGAGTGGCTTTGCTTGTCTTGCAGCTCCGGCGGGCGGCGCAGAGTCAGAGGCGCTCGACGCAAAGCCCGTTAATTACCCGCTTGCAGCTAGGGCGGCGATCAGCGGACAGCGCTGATTGGCCAACACTGCAGGGGCGCCGCAGACACTAGGCGCAACGCGGCGAATTTGCTGTCTCTTTTGTGCGAGCTGAACCGGCGGCGGAGAGGCCCAGGCCCCGTAAGGTGCTTGCTGCGCGTGTGCGAAGGGTGTCCCCCTGGTAGAGAGGCGCGCTGCTGGACGGCCTGCAGCGCGCGTTTGCCTTGCGTGGAGTGGTGATCAGAGAAAACGCGTGGCCGGCGACCAAATCCCGGCCCCAGCCCCCAGCACCGTCGCAGCTGTCTGCCCTGATGGCGACGCTGCGCCTGTTTCCGCCGGTCGTGCGGACGCGTGAAAGGAAGTGGCACAGGAAAAAAGCTTGCAGGCCGCGCCTCTACGACCCGCCGACAATCTGCGCAGTATGAAGATACCTGATGAGATTGGCGTCACGGCGTTGCGAGATGCTTTGCCTGAGGAGCTGGCGTCACTTCCAGCCAGCTGTCACCCCCGACCGCGCGAAAAGCCTGCTCAACCCTCCTCCAGAGCCAGTTATCTGGCGGCGCATGCAGCAATTACGCCAGCAGTCGGAAAGTTCACTATGAAGGGGTGCTTTGAAGGGAGCGGATGGAAAGTGGGCGCATAGCCATGGGCGAGGCGGAGAGGTTGTTGTGTGATGAAGGGAGGAGAGCGGCGAGCGACCGGCGAAGGCGAAATAGCTGGCTGCACGTGCTGCCCGCGCTAGCCCGTTTCGGCCCGCGGTTGCCCGCCTGGTCGCAGCCGGAGCTGCGCCGTGGCCTCTCTCCAGCTACGTTGTCAGTCGGCAGTGCTGCCACACGCGCGTCGCGACGGTCCAGAGTGCTGCCTGTTGTTTCTTCCGCCGTCTGCGCATGAGGTAGCTCTGTTTCCCCGCGAGCGCACCGCGCACCGACTTCATTAACCAACACGATGGCGACCGCGTCCTCCCACCACAGCTTGAGGGACAGGCAAGTCGGTAAGCTCTACCGCCCTCCGCACGCGCAAAGCTTCGTCGCGAGCTAATGTTACGTGTAGCTTCAATCGAGAAGATCCTCAATTTGAACCAGACCTCCGAGCAGAACGCCGACGAGCACCACGACCCCAATGCGAACGGCCTGTTGCCAAAGTCTACCCCGATCCTGGACGCCAACGGCCAGCCGATATGGAAGGTGCTGGTGTTCGACAACTTGGGCAGAGATGTCATCAGCAGCGTCCTGCGTGTGAACGACCTGCGAAGCTGGGGAGTTACGATACACCTGTAGGTAGCCACGCTCCCCCCGCCGCGGGCAGCCTTCAAGGGTCGTGACGAGAGCTGCAACTGATGCACACATGCAGCAACATTAACACGACGCGCCATTCGATTCCGGACGTCCCTGTCATCTATCTCGTGGAGCCGACTGCCCAGAACCTCGAGATCATTACCTCCGATCTTGCGCGAGGCCTGTATTCTCCAGCATACGTCAACTTCCTCTCCTCGATACCCCGACCCTTGCTGGAAGACTTTGCGGCAAAGACGGCCGAACATGGAACAGCAGAGCATCTTTCACAAATCTTCGACCAGTACCTCAACTTCATCGTCAGCGAACCCGACCTTTTCAGCTTAGGCATGGGCAAGGAGACATACTGGACACTGAACAGTGCGCAAGTGGCGGATGAAGTTCTGGACGCTGCTGTTGATCGCATTGTGAGCGGGCTCTTCAGCGTGGTGGTCACTACGGGTACGTTCGCAATTTCGTGCGTTGATGCTATCGAGGCTGACTGTGGCAGGCACGATCCCTATCATCCGCTGTCCGAAGGGCGGGGCTGCGGAGATGATCTCTGCCAAATTGGATCGCAAGCTTCGGGACCACATTCTGAATTCCAAGGATAACTTGTTTTCCGGCACAAGTCAAAAGATCTCCGCAACTGGCACCGCTCCTTCCTCGAGGCCCGTTCTTATTATTGTGGACCGCAATGTCGATCTAATTCCCATGCTTTCACATTCCTGGACCTATCAATCCCTCGTCAATGACGTCCTTAAAATGCACCTGAACCGTATTACCGTGGAGCTACCGGCCGACGAGACGAACCCAGCCAAGGGCGTAACGAAGAAATCCTACGACTTGAACGCGACGGACTTTTTCTGGTCAAAGAATGCCGGCGCACCGTTCCCCAACGTCGCCGAGGCCATTGACACGGAATTGCAGAAGTACAAACAAGACTCGGACGAGATTACCAAGAAGACGGGTGCCGCCTCTCTGGATGACCTTCAGAACGATGCCAGTGCCTCAGTGAAACAGCTCGGTGCTGCCATCACGTTGCTGCCGGAGCTGAGGGAGAGGAAGTCTCTGCTAGATATGCACATGACTATCCTGACGGCATTACTCAAGGCAATCAAGGATCGCCAGCTCGATAACTACTTCCAGCTCGAGGAAAACATAACGAAACAGACAAAGCAACAGATTCTAGACATCATCAAGGACGAGGATAAGGGGAACGAACCATTGGACAAGCTGCGGCTTTTCATCATTTGGTTCCTGAGTACAGAGCAGGAGGTATCCCGGGCCGATCTGGATCGTTTCGATGAAGCATTACGGGCTACAGGCGCTGACACATCGTCTCTCGCCTACGTAAAAACGTGAGTGCCGCCGTGACTGGGTTTGAGGCAAATGGCTGACAGATCGAACAGCGTCAGAGAGATTACGCGGATGACAATGATGTCGTCGGCGCCCGCCCAGCCAGCGCAGTCTGCATCCAGTGATCTGTTCCGCGGCTTCAGCTCCATTTCCAACCGGCTTACGGATCGCTTCAAAGATGCTGGCTTGGGCTCGAATTTCGAGAACCTTATTTCCGGCGTGAAGAACTTCCTTCCTGCGAACAAGGACCTCACTCTCACCAAGATTACGGAATCTTTGATGGATCCGCAAAACGCATCTTCGTCTGCGATCGCAAAGACAGAGAGCTACCTGTATTTCGATCCCCGCAGTGCGAACGCACGTGGAACGATGCCCCCTGCAAGCCAAGCGCGGAACCAGCAGGGTGGACTGAGCGGCGTTGGCCGTGGCATTGAGGCCAGTTTTGGACAGCGCAGGCAGGGCTTCAGCGAGGCCATTGTGTTCACTGTAGGCGGCGGCAGCATGGAGGAATATGGAAACTTGCAAGAATGGGCGCAGAGGACCAGCGGCACCGGCGCGCCAGGCACCGGTCCCAGGCGGCGGGTCGTGTACGGCAGCACGGAGCTTGTGAACGCGGAGGACTTTATCAACAGCGAGCTGGCCAAGTTGGGTAGAGAAAGCACGTAGACAAAGGCTGTTAGAAGCATCTAATGCAAGTAATGTCCAGCCAAAATGGCCGGCGCGAAGGGCGGGTTTTGCAGGCATAGGGCGGCGTGCATGTGTAACGCGATGAGGGCAGCGGCGTGGGCCACGGCGCGACTCGGATGTTGGGGCGCGCGGGCTGGGGTGCAGGCCGCGGCGCTCTCTTACGCTGCCAGCTCACACGGCCGCCCGCAACACGCGCCTGGACTTCTCGAAGATTCGCGTTGACCGGTCGCGCTCGGGCGTCTGGACTTCCTTCGACGGCAGCTCGCATTGCGCAGGACCGCGGGGAGCAGCTTGGCCGTGCAGTCTCGTGATGAGTGCTGATGAAGTGACATTCCCCGTCGCCAGAGCTCGCCCGCCATGTCATGATTTGCCAAGCCTCTGCTCCGAAACGTCGACGGTGATTTCTCGACCAACGCGCAGGCAGAACACCAACCTCGCCCAACCCACCCCGCCACTCCCCCTCCACCCACCATGGCCCCTCCTCGTCGGGCCATTGTCAGACGGCGCAGGCGCGATGCTGAGGAGGCTACCGAAGATGAGCGCGGAGACTCGCAGAGCGAGGCCTCGTTCTTGACTGACGAGGATGCCGACGCCGACGCCAGCGATCTCAGCGAGAGCGAATCTGTCGCCACGAGGAACGGAGTCCCGCGGCCGCCAAACGGCCAGGCCGCAGCGCCGCCTGCTCCAGCGAGCGCCGGCCCAATGACCGACACTGAGGCCATGATGAACGGGCTGAAGATATCGCACGATGCCGACGCAGTAGACTTCGAGTCGCTGCCCGCCGAGCCCCAGGCACCGGACGCGCCTGCCCAAGACGCACCCGACGGCACCCAGCCTGCACCCGCGAAGCAGGAGACATTGGCAGAGCGCCGCCGGCGAGAACATGAGGAGTACAAGAAAAAGAGGGACGAGGACCCGGCCTTCATTCCCAACCGCGGCGCCTTCTTCATGCACGACCACCGTTCGCAAGGCGCCGGCTCCAACGGCTTCAAGCCGTACGGCAGAGGGCGAGGCCGCGGACGTGGAGTCGTCGGCGGCCCGTACTCGCCTGCAGGGTACGTCATCTCACTCTCACCGTTTTCCAACATGAAGGACCACTTTTGCTAACTTAGGCTCCAGCATCATGGCCCGCGAGGAGGCCGCAACCAGCGCTCCCTGGACTCACGACCTGCACGAGACCCTCGAGGAGCCCGCCTCTCATCGTCAATCAAATCCGCCGGTCGATACCTCGTCAAACCAGCCCGCCAATGACTCACAATGGTCGAAGCCGCCCGCTCCCAACGCCAAGACGCCTCCGGTCAAGTCGTTCTCGTCGACAAAACTGGTGGGGAACGCCCGAGTACGACTGTTTATCCCTGGAATGCAGGCTCCTATACACTTTGCTGGCGTCCCGATCAAGGAATACACCAAACTCCCGAACCACCGTCCGCCGCTTCGTCGAGACAAGCCAGTCCGCATCTCTCTGCCCGACCAACCGCCCCGCTACATTTTCCCCGCCACCGAGCGCTCCTTTATTTTCATTCCCCGTGCATTACGTCCAAACCAGCAGGGCTTTGGCAGAGGCAGAGGGCGTTTTGGCTCGTACGGAGGCTTCTCGAGCAGAAGGACAAGTGCGTATGGAGGAAGTGTATACACACCAAGTGTGTTGAGTCGAAGGTCATCGCTAGCAAGAGACTATCGTGCAGACGGGATTGTCTCTCCTGCAGGTTCCATCATGTCGAGGCCCCCAGGAGGACCCGTTGACAACCGGCCCGTCGTTCGTCTTCCTCCCGGAAGTCAACCGTTTCCTGGATCTGGACCGCCCAGCCATCCACCATCTGTCCAAGGAGGAGCAACTCCCGTTGTCAACATGCCGCCGCCGCCTGGAGCCCCCATGCAGCAAAGACCACCGTTCAGAGAGAGTTGGGGCGGTCCTCTGCCCATGCATCAACCAAAGCCTCAGAAGACGGTGTCTGTTGCGGGTATCGAATCACCAGCAAATCTGGCCGTTCATGCACCGCAACAGCAGGAACAACAGCCATTCCACCAACAAGTGCCGCAGCACGTCAATGGAGCGCCGCCGCCCGTATATCCCTCCAACGTCTCCACAGGCACGCCTTTATCAAACATCCCGGAGCGCGGGGTCCAAGCACAGCCATTCCAGACTTTCCAGCCTGGCTATGCGCCGCAAGGGTTCGCGCCACCGACGTACTACTATCCCCCGCCAGCAGGAGCCCCGCAATACCCTGCAGGCGCGGTCGTCCCGATGTATATGCCCAACCCGCAGCAGGGTGCTTACGCAGTACCTGCCGGCTCAATGCCTGCTCCTGCCGCACCGGTCACGACTGCGCAGGGACAGATGGTGGCGCACGAACAGAATGGCATGGTGTACTACTTCGACCCGTCGCAAATCTATGCGCCTGTTGAGGGATATCCGCCAGCAAGCTACACGGTGCCTGGAATGGGCGGCATGATGACCCCCAGCCCGGATGGCTATTACTACCCACAAATGCCTCAAGGCGGGATGGTGTACTATCCCACCCAATGAGACATCTGGGGTCGGCCGTAGCCTGGGTCTCTCAACAGCTCGTCGACTTCTTCTCTTCGTTTCGGGGCATCAGAAACGGTGCCCCTCTTTTTAGGATCGCCTTCGACTTCTCTCATCCCGATATTCAGAAACATTCAACCCTTCTCGATTACACCTTTCACGCGACGGCGGGATGTCTTAGCTCCTAATACTCTGGACTTTTTTCGTTTATCATATACTCGCGCGGTTCCGGCCTTGATTTTCCATCTGCCTTGACCGAAGATGCCCCTTATTCTTTTCTTCTTCGTGTTTCTTCTTGGGTTCCTCCTTATGGGTTTCGGCAGCACCATGGTTTGTTTTACTTCATTCACTGCAGCTCTCAGCGTAGGGCTCAACATCTCACACTCACTCCCTTTCATTGTGTTGTACTACTGCGAAAAATGGTTCATTTGTTGCGGGTCTCGTTTTATTGGTGCAGCGAGCGACGGAGCAAAGGCGATTGGGTTCGGCAAGTGCTAGTTGATTGATGCAGTCGCGTCTCTCGTGCTTTTTTGATTTTCATTCGGTTGGCAGCCAGCATTTCATGCGTGATCAGCCATAGTCGGCTGCAGCCTTTACGACGGGTTGGGAGGCCGGATGGTGGCTTTATGGACAATTGAGAGACCCAAGCATTCGTGCTGAACAGTTCGCCCCCCTCGGCCATGATGTATTGAGTGCGTTCCAATGGTTGTTGAGGTCTATTATTAACACGGCCGATCATGACGATCGCGGACGCCACCAGCCACACGCTTCCGCCGCGGACAACGGCGCAACGTGCTGACGGCGCGACGCTGGCTAGCGGCGGGCGCTTGGCAGGCTTACAGAGAAACAGCCTGCGGTGAGCTAGGGCGGTGAGGAGCAACCCGGATTTCGCCATGACGTTGCCTCTGCAAGCAGGATTTGCGAGGTCTGGCTTCGGCTGCAGACTCAGTCCCACACGGCAACCGGCAATCCGGCGCCGGGGTGTTTCCGTGCCGCAGAAGGCCGCGGGGAAGCATGCGTTCGGCCGCGGCATTTTGCCTCGAAATGGCTTCTTGCGTCGCGCATGGCGGCGGGTGATGACGAGCGAGCGACGGAGGCGTTCTCTTGGCTGCGCCCCGCGGTAAGGCTGATTGATGGGCTGTCAGGCGCTGCAGGCAACCTGGCACGCTGCTTACGGCGCGTGGCTGGTGACTCCTGCGATGTGGACACGGACACAGGCGGTGTTGGAGAAGGATGCGGCTGGGGCTGAAAACAACAGGTAGCCTCAGCCCGTAATCCCGCCGGTTCCGAATAATATCTCGTCGCCGGTGTTTCACGCGCGGAGGCTCAAAGAAACAAAAAGGCAACAGTAGCGCGTCCCCTAGCCCCGAGTCCAAGCTCCATGCCCTGAAGCTCGAGCTCGCTCACTTTCTCGTCATCCTCGCTCCCTTTCCGCCCCGACCACCGACCGACCGCGCATCCCTACCCCCCGGCCGACAGCACGACCAACCTCGCGGTGCACGCCCTCTGCCAACCTAGGACCATCTCGCCCTCCCTGCTCCCTGCCCTGATTTCTGTCATTCAAAGCTAAAACCCCGCACCCCTACTTTCCGGGAGTCCCTGTGACACAGCGTCCGTCCTTCCGCGCAGCAATTAAGCTTAAGACGATGCTCCTCGCCCATTGAGAGCCGCAACAGCAATCGCGTCACCTCACCAACCGTCGGATCCCGAAAACCTCCGTTGAGCCTCCCTTGGCTTTGTCATCTGCCATTACCACAGCTTAAGAGCTCATCCGGCCCCTTACCCCAGATTCGAGCATCCGCCAGCCGGAGAACCAGACAACATGGCGGGCATGGAGCAGCTGCAGATCCACAGCAAGGTATGCGTCCGGAGCGCGCGAGCGCGATACTTGGCCCTCGATACTCTGAGATGCTAACGGCACCGTAGTCTTATCTTGTACGCTGGATCAACGTCCCCGCCGGACACTCGATCTCCTGGAGCATTCAGCCGCACAAGAAGTCCGTGAACTTCGGCATCTTCAAGCATCCGGGAACAAAGAACGGCGAGACGCCCAATCTCCCCTCGACCGCCGTCGCCGGTATCAACGACGCTCCGCAGACCGCAGCCGGCGGCGAGACTGCCGCGGGTCGGCCCCGCGGCTCCTCTATAGGCGCGAACGGGATCGGCGCGAACGCATCACGGAACGACAGAACACTCGTGGTGGAAAAATTACAAAGTATAGGCTTGAAGCCGGTATCTTGGACAGGAAAATGTGAAGCGGATAAAGTTTCAATGGGCCGTTACGACGTGCCCCAGGGCGAAGGAGGCATGTACGGCCTGGTCTTTGACAACACCTTCTCCAAGCAGGTCTCGAAGACGGCGACCTTCGTGCTCATGACACATCCGACCAACGCCGCGCCGAAGTCCGGTCATCACCTGCACTTCTCGCAAGCAGTCGGCGGCGCCAGCCCTAGTCTACCCCCAGGAGATTTCGGCGAGTCGACCGATTCTCTGGCACAGGAGCCCATGGTTGCGGCTGATCCCAGACCCCGTTCCCGCCATGTTGCAGAGGCTACTACGCCCGGTGGCTCTCTCTTCTACACCGGCGTCCTTCTGAAGAAGAGGAGGAAGAGGAACCAAGGATATGCTCGCCGTTTCTTTTCGCTAGACTTCACTTCATCGACGCTGTCGTACTACCAGAGCCGGAGCTCCTCGGCATTGAGAGGAGCCATTCCGCTCTCCCTTGCTGCCATTGCCGCGGACGAGAAGACGAGGGAAATCTCTGTTGACTCGGGCGCGGAAGTTTGGCATTTGAAGGCTAATAACGCGAAGGATTTTGAGGCTTGGAAGGATGCGCTGGAGCGGGCATCGAGCCAGGCAGGAAGCACCGAATCTCCTGAAGACACCACGGAAAAAGAGTTCAATTGGCCGACTCCTGGCCAACCCAACTCGGAGCAAAATGACCGCGACTGGGGACGGATCGAGGCTTTGGTTGGACGTGTTTCCGGAATCCGTGATGCTGTGAGGAGATTAGCTAAGGATACTGATCCGAAGAATTCCTCGACCGCACCATCGGGTGCGAGCAGCATCAAGGGTGGAATCAGCGGTGTCACGAGCCCAGCCGAGTCAGCGGACTCTGGCGACTACTTCAAACCCCAAGATGACGACGCCCGCTCGGAGAAGAAGTCTTCGGCATTCTGGAAGAGGAAGCCCAGCGCCTCGGCGGGCAGCGTTCACCGTAAGAGTATCACCTCGCAGATTGCGCCTGCTTCTCCGCCATCCGTCCCGCCAGTACCGCCGATCCCCACTACGCCTGGATCGAACTTGACTGTTCCGAAAGTCCGTGCGAATGGTTCTGGGGTCTCAGACGAGAACATACATGAAAATGTTCTGGCCATCCTTCGCGATCTGGATTATGTTGTGTCGGAGTCTGCTAGTCTTCTCACACAGAGTCGGCTCAGGCGCGCACCTACTGGACCACACGCCGAATCTAGGAAGAGTATTGATTCTGTATCTGAGGATGAATTCTTTGATGCTACTGGCGGCGATGAGGAAGATCACGCGCAATCTAAACTGCTTACCATCCGCCGGGACAGCAACGATGATACGGGAGACAAGAACGAAGAGGTCTCTGACGGTGAGTCTGAGGCCAGCAGTGAAGGCGAAGGCGCCGGAGCATTCAATCGCGCGAGTCTCGAGGGGTTGCCTGGTCTCTTCCCACCTAAGCCGAAATCTCTCACCCCACTGCCTCTCGACAAAGTGCAACGCCGCACGACCATTGCTGCGCCCAAGGTTGCTCCTCCCAGTTTGATCGCCTTCCTCCGCAAGAATGTCGGAAAGGATCTCTCTACCATCGCAATGCCGGTCTCTGCAAACGAGCCTACCAGCTTGTTGCAGCGTGTTGCCGAACAGATGGAGTACTCGGAGCTCATCGACGCTGCTGTCAACGCACCTGCCGAGGATGGCTCACGCATTTTGTACATCATGGCCTTCGCCATCTCTTCATTCTCCAACGCTCGCGTCAAGGAGCGCGCCATCCGCAAGCCCTTCAACCCAATGCTGGGCGAAACATTCGAGCTCGTCCGCGAGGATAAGGGATTCCGCTTCCTTGCCGAGAAGGTCTGCCACCGTCCGGTGCGCATGGCCTGCCAGGCAGAGGCAAAGGAGTGGACGTTCCTGCAGTCGCCCATGCCGGTGCAGAAGTTCTGGGGAAAGTCTGCGGAGCTGAACACTGACGGACGCGCGCGCGTCTTCCTGCACAACCCCAACCCGAACAACCAGGGCGAGCACTACAGCTGGACGGTGGCGACGTCGTTCCTGCGCAACATCATCGCGGGCGAGAAGTACGTGGAGCCGGTGGGCACGATGACGGTGGTCAACGAGACGACGGGGGCCAAGGCCATCGCGACGTTCAAAGCCGGCGGCATGTTCGCGGGCCGCAGCGAGGAGGTGACGGTTCAGGCTTTCGCGCCACCGGACCAGGGAGGCGCGCAGCTGTCGCTGGGCCTCGCGGGCAAGTGGACGGCCGAGCTGCACTTCACGCGCGACGGCGCCGACACCAAGCAGACGGCGTGGAAGGTCGGCGCGCTCGTCGACCAGGCTGAGAAGCGCTACGGTTTTACTACCTTCGCCGCCGGCCTCAACGAGGTCACGGCCGTCGAGGAGGGCAAGATTGCGCCCACGGACAGCCGTCTGCGCCAGGATCAGCGCGCCGTTGAGGAGGGTGATCTCGATCGCGCGGAGGCGGTCAAGGCGAAGCTGGAGGAGCGCCAGCGCCAGCGTCGTCGCGTCATGGAGGAACACGGGCAGCAGTGGAGCCCTAGGTGGTTCGTCAAGGTGGCGGGCGGCGAGGGCGCGGCGGAAGATGGTAGCGGCGGCGAGGAGGAGTGGAGGCTGAAGGCGGGTAAGGATGGCTACTGGGAGGAGCGTGCGGTGGGCAAGTGGACGAATGTGGTGGAGGTGTTGGATGCGTAAGAGCACACCAGCCAGGAGAGGTTCTAAGGTGTATTATATGGAGGGGAAGAGGATACGAGGGTATGGGATGATGATGGTGTGGGGGTTGCTTCTTCTCTTTTCTTCTTTGTTGGATCAGAGAAGCTGTGTAGGGGGTTTTAGATACCATAGAATTTGCTGTAGTCCTTTGTCGAACCTATTTCTTGTTCATCATTGCCGCGCGCTCCATTGCTGGGTTTCCATTGCTCTTTGATGAAGCTAGGTATCTAACGTTTTTCAAATCACTCCGATTATTTAGGACTCGATGCATTCAATCAGAGCAGCAATATGACAGTATATCAACTCGTACGGTGCAACGTGCGATTGTATCTTGTGTTTTTCTGCAGACCTAAGAGGAGTTGCGACGTGTCTCATAGTCTATCATATGCATCAACTTCTCAGCCCCGACGTCTCGTACTACTTGGAATCCAGACAGACCAACTTTGAGGTGTCGTAGATTGAGATGAGATACGAGGAGTAATGAAAGACGAATGTTTTGAGGAAGTCTTTCCGTAATAATCGTGCAGTGTCTTGAGCATTTTATCAACATAACTTGTAAACTATATACACGCGATGCCTCCCCAAGTCTCAAGCCAATTAGGAAGAACAATGGCTGTTCCGCTGAGCAAACAAGGCCCTCCGTTTGACCTCCGCCCAATCAAAAGGCAAAATTAGCCTGAAATTAAGATTAAGAAGTAGACCTCCGTGGAATTACACTCAGTTACGCGCCGTTGATGATGTCAGCAGCGATCTTCTCCGCAATCATGTCTGTAAAAGCCCGTTAGTCACAGATTCCAGAAGCATCACCGGATTCAAAGAAAGGTGAAGAAAAAAAACATACAAACAGTGCTCTGCGGGTGTCCCGGCGGCAGCGTCGGGAAGCTACTCGCATCCACGACCCTCAACCCCTCAACACCATACACGCGGGCCTTCGAATCCAGCACCGCGCCCTCATCATCCTCAGCCCCCATCTTGCACGTGCACGACGCGTGCCACACCGTCGTCAGGCTCTTCTTGACCTGCGCGAGTATCTCGTCGTCCGTGCTGACCGCGTCGGTGCCTGGGTAGAATTCGTCCCCGATGACGACGCTGCCCATGGCGTCCGACGCCCAGATCTCGCGCATGCGCTTGTACATGGCGATGGCGAGCTCGATGTCCGAGGTCGTGGTCAGCCAGTTCGGGTTGATGAGCGGCAGGTCCGAGGTCGAGGCGGAGGACAAGGTGACGTTGCCGCGCGAGGTGGGCGCGACGATGGCGCCGAGGATGGTGGCGTGCTGTGCGGTTTGCGCGACGACGTCGGCGACTGGGTTGAGGAAGTTTTCGATGTAGGCGTTGATGGTGAGCCACTGTTTTGGTCAGTCGATGCTTTCCGGAAGTGTTTGGGGGAGTGTTGTTCAACTACGTACCTCCGCCTCGGGCCAGTCGTCAGTGAACTGTGCCAGCTGCGCCTTGGCCTCGTCGGAGAAGCCGTCGGCGTAGCCGTCGACCTGCGACAGCTTCTCCCAGCCGAGGAACTCGACGACGTTGGAAGCCAGCTCGCCGGTCTGGGTGGCGATGTAGTCGGCGAGGCGCTTGGCGGCGTACAGCGGGTCGCGGATGACGCGGTTCAGCGTCGTCAGGCCGACCTCGTACGACGGGCCGAACATGATGTGGTCCCACATGTTCTGGCCGACGCCGGGCAGGTCCTTGACGACGTCGATGCCGAAGCTCTCCAGGTGCGCGGCCGGGCCGACGCCCGAGACCATTAGTAGTTGGGGTGATTGGAAGGCGCCGGCCGACACGATGACTTCTTTGGTTGCGTTGAGCGTGTACGTCACGCCGGCGGTTTCGACCTGCACGCCGGTGGCCTTCTTGGAGAAGTCGAAGATGATTTTCTTGGCCAGGGTGCGCAGGTAGACCTTGAGGTTGGTGTTGGAGGCGGCGCTGGTGATGAACTGGTCGGAGCCGCTACGCGTCGCGTCGGTGGGGCGGATCGTCGTGGATAGCCACTGCTTGCCCAGCAGGCTGCCGCTGTTGAAGTCGGTGATGGTCTTGATGCCGACCGCCTCCATGCCCTTCTCCAGCCACGTCGCCGCCGCGCTGACGAAGTTGGAGTAGCCGACCTGCACGGGGCCGGAGGTGCTGGCGGCGAAGGCGTCGGCGTTGTAGGACGTCGTGACGTTGGAGCCGCGCTTGGCGTCGTTGGGCGCCGTGAAGGTGAAGCTGTTTTGGAAGTGCTCCTGCGTGTTCGCCCAGCTCCAGCTGTCGTCGCCGAGGAGTTCAGCCCACTCGTCGTAGCATTGCTGTGTTCCTCTGTGATCCCTTTAGCATCGAGAAGAAACGCTGCATCTCCTCGAGATGGGCGCTTACCTCTGGTAAATCATAAAGTTCAAAGCCGAGCTGTTCACCCTCCGTCAGCACCAGTCAAGACCAACACTTCAACACAAGACGCCCACAAACATACCTCCCACCCAGACACTTCCCGCGCGCATAATGAAACGTCCTCCCATCCGCGCCCGCCTGCGGCTCCGTCTCAAACTTCCAGTCGACGAGCGACACGGCATCCGACATACTCATCCCGATATTGAAAACATCGCCGGCCGGCGCCGTCGTCAGCAGCGGTTTCGAGATCTGGTAGAAGCCGCCCGCCTCGACGACGGCCACCGTGTGGCCCGCCTCGGCCAGCCGCACGCCCACCACGTTGCCCGCCGTCCCGCCCCCGACCACCACGTAGTCGAACGACGCCGTCACGCCCGCCGCGCCCGCGATCGTGCCGAGCGTCGTGTCGACGAAGCCTGCGCCGCCGATGATGGTGCCGAGGAGGTCGGTTAGTGGGCCGAGGACTTGCGGGGCGGCGAGGGCGGCGGGGGTGAGGAGGGGGAGGAGGAGGGGGAGGGCGTGGGGGCGGAGCATGGTGGGCGGTGGTTAGGAGGGACTGGGAAGAGTGGTGTCGGATGAATGGGAATGAAGGGTCAGAACGAGATGCTCAGAGAGCAGCAGTAGCAGCAGAGAAAGAAAGCAAACGCTGCCTGGAGAAATTAGAATGCGGATGCCGGCTGGATATATATAAATTTCAAGGTCAGCGCCGTGGTTTTGGAAGCACATGAAGTACCTTCGGAGTCAGCTGGGCAAAGGTCAGCCTCGGTGAAGTCATGCAAACTCGCCATTGGTCGTTCCACCAGCAAGCCGTTCGCCAAAACCTAATTATGGAGGGCTGCCATGGTGGGGAAGACGATCTAGAGTTATTGTTTTGCGAGGAGCACGGGACGGAGATGGCCTAACCGGATCGGGGTCGCGGGTCTATCGAGTGTTGCCGACTCGGGCTTAGTTCCCGCTGATGAACGCGACTAGCGGAGGATGGGCCGGCCCAGGTTGATCAAGATGGAGCCTAGCGCCAGCCCGAGCTGGTTTCAGGACACGAATGGGTGCAGAAAGTCGCCGTTGAATGGCAACGAGAATACTCCATTCAGCCGTTGTCCCGCTGACGAAACTTTCGCGTGGCGTATAGTCGAGAGCGTTGCGGCCGAAAGTCCTTCTCCAGCTTCCCTTGACATTGCCTTCCCTGAGGAACTATATCTTCATTAAGAGCGTTAGCATCTATAAGGGCAACTTAATGCTCATATCCTCTGCTTTTAGCACTTCGAATACATTTGGCTGTGTTGGTGAGCCTGTGAGGGTTTGCAACTTAACCCAAGAAACTGCTTGGTCGAAGTGGCAGTCCGGGCCGACCTTCCAAGCAATTTGGTGGGGCTCAATTTTTACAGCTGCCTTTTACCCGAAGGCGTTTGTGATCTGGGGTCTACGTAATCCTCATAGAAAACCAAAGACATTGTCCTTTTACGAGTCATGGTGGAAACGTCGAAGACACTTGAATAAATTGTCTAAAGGATGAACTTCATAAGGCTTGAGGCTATGAATGCGCAAACAATGAGCATCTGCTACATGGGAAGAGCAGCAAAAACGTTAGAATAGACTCGTTACAAAGCAATGCAATGCAGCCGAAATCTAGCATGAAGATGATGCTTCCCAGATCGATCCGATCTCGACCCACCGCACCACGTCACCGTACATTGCCAACACCCCTTGTCCGACAGATCGGTAATCGGCAGCCCAGCCTGGACTTTCAGCTGCCACTACAATATACGAGGTTGCCAAGAACTTTTGTCAACGCCCAACCATTGCTTTTTTTTGTCTTCTGTTTTCCCTCTTTGTCCCGCCGTCACGTCGTACCTCGTACCACCCGCCCTATTCCAGCACTCTCCCCGACCCAAACTAGACCGCTTCTCGCCCCGTCCTCTACTATTCCAGCCTGCGGTCCCGCTACAACCTCCATCGCCGGCCCCCACTGCTCATCTCCACACGCAGTGGCGGTCACGCCCGCCAGCACGACAAACGTCCACGTCGGCTCAAGCACGCGACTCGATCTTGCCACGCCCTTGGTGAGCGCGCGCGTGCGCGCGGACGCCACATCAGGTTATCCACCGCTGTCGCCGCCGCGCTCGCGCCGCCTCGATGACAATGACGAAGGTGGTGGTCGACGACGGGTCGAGGTTGATGTCTGGCCAGCGCGCTATTGACGGGTGAAGCCGGTGGCGGCAGCGGCGGCGGCGGCGAGCGGACTGACACGAGCAGAAGCGCCAGGGTGAGCAGGCGGGTGAGCAGGCGGGCGGGCGGGCGGTCAAGAGTGGGCGGCAGCGGGGGGTCTTGGCGGGAGGAGGGGAGGAGCGAGGCGCGCGGTAGCGGGAGGGCGATGCTGAGGACGACGAGGACCGGCGGGAGCGGCGGGCGCGTGCTGCGGAGGTGGGGCGCGCGCTTGATGGGGGAAAGGTTGGGGGTGATGGAGAGAGGACGCTTTCGGGCTGCTGCCGTTGTTGTCTGGCGGCGCGGTGGCGGCGGCGGCGGCGGTGGTGGTGGTGTTGGTCGGGTCGCTGCTGTGGTCGTGGACGACGGACGATTACTGCGCTTTTCTGCGGCGACGGCGACGGGTCGGATGTAGTCAACGTCAGTTGGCTTACTGGTTTAATATGGCAAGCCGGCGATGTAGCAGGATGCCGTTGGGCAGGATGCCGTTGGGCAGGAAGCCGTTGGGAAGGAAGGCGGAAGCCAAGGGCGAGGGTCGTTTTAAGGTGTAGAAGGCGCGAAGGTGCGAAGGTAGGTAGAGGTAGACGAGATTATGATTCTCTAGACGGTGTGGGTGAGAGCACCCAGAACAAAAAGACCAACCAGGAGAAGTGGATAGAAATGCATGGCAGAAAGATGAACTCGGCGGTTCGAGAAACCTCTATATACCTGGCTACCTTTGAGAGAAAAGCAAAAAAAAAGTCTTTTCAGCATAGAACTCAACCCGCACACCCTGGGTGTTAAACGGCCACCCAACTTTCGGCGCCCGCCATCCATGATGTTGCCACACGGTTGACTTTAACGCAAGCCTCGGGGAATTCGCACCACGCGTGGCAGGCCGTACTAGTTGCGGGAGGCTAGGTTGAGGTCGAGCACGGATCTGAATCGAAGCCCTAACTCCGACCGAACAGCACAGGGAGACCTGATGGTTAGCCAGTCGCCTCCCCTGGCACTGCCGTAGACCCACTTCGGTCACAGGTCACGAGCATGCATTCACAAAGTCCAAGGAGAACTTACCAGACTTACCGTGTAAACCCGTGTCGGGATTCGAACTGTCGTTCGTGGAAGGGAAGCCATGGCAACTTCGCAATAGACCTGCTATTTGTTAGTGCTCCAGACTGCCACCCTCTGGGCTTTTATACCCCATACCCACCCAAAACCACCCTGGACACGCATGTCGGGGAGTCACCTCTGCCCGCCCTATAGTCGCACTGCATGAGGTCACCGTTGCCACCTGATGGACCGTTGGCGTCGCAACTCTCACCGGGAAGACTGCCAGCACACCCACTTCGAGAACCGTGTGTTGAGAAGAAACTGCCACCGGATGGCCCATTCAGTTCCACCTACGTCCACCTCACTCTTGTCCCGACTTCAGCGCTGATTCCACCACGACGTCCACTCCAGAAAACCACCCCCAAGCTGACGATTCCCGTGAGTAATCATAAGTGGAGCCTCTTTCTTTCACTCCCAGCCAAGGTTCAGGCAGCCGAACACACACTCACAAAACTACAAGACTTTATATGGCAATTCTGCGCCAGAGCACTGCAAGTAATAATGGACGTCATAAACCGCCCCACCATTTAATAGTCGCGATGGAAAAAGAAGAAGCCAGATACGAAGATTGCGAGTTGAGAAAGAACCGGACGAAGTCGTTGGTGAACACTTTGGGAAATCAGATTCCAATCCCTAAGCGCGTCAATGCCTTGCAGTGATTACACGAATCTTTCATATTGCGGCCATGACATAGATAAAAATGTACGTGAACTGAAATACTTTCTCAGGCAACAGGCATCTACATGCAAGCTCCTGAATGAATTCCACGACGCAGTTGGATTGCGCTTATAACGAGTCAACCTTTGGAATAGAGTTATGATCAAGTGAAAGAGGTTTCGAATACTTGAGCGGCTTCGGTTTGATCAGGGAGGACCACAAAGCTATGCTTTCTTGCAAGATCATAAAAGTCTGGAAATGGGTTATCTAAAACCTCTTGGGCACCAGCCGGTGAGCCATGTGGTGACCAGTATGATAATCCTGGAGGAGTGACCCATTACTTCATGCTACAATTGCTACATGGCACAGGATGTTCTAGATGTGCAATACTTACGGGCTCTAAAAGATGCTATAGTTTCCTTTGCGGGAGTAAAGTTAAACCTCCGTCCTAGCCGGCCTGTGAAGCGCGTAATCTTGCGCGGATCAACAACCTTGCCGCGAAGCTTAAATTGTATATCTTTTGGTGGATTCTGATGTTCGCGGCGGTTTGAAATTCAGAGCATGGCCCGGTATGTGTTCTCTTTAATATTCGTGGTCTTCATCCTCCATTCCAGGAAACGCTTCATGTATTGATTCCTCCTTCAACAATGAGCGGCATCTTCAAGTCATTGCCCGTGATGAATACGAACGTATCTTTGAATCCGTGCTTTGATTCCATACGAGTCATAAAGTCAGCCGCGGTGCTGGACATATAGATGTCACAAATCGTCTGTTTGTCCACTTCCCAGTCCTCTTCGCTCTGAGGTGCCTCCGAGGCAGTTGCCGACATCCTAACTGCAAGACTCATGCTTCTCATTGGGCGTTTTTGGCATATGACGTCCAAAATTCGTAGAGACTGCGATGGCTCGTGGGCTATAGAAAATAATTGTAGGGGAAAGGATATCGTGAAAACTCCGGTCAAGGTCAAAACTTCCACAACCCTCTCAGATGTTCAAGGCTGATGTAGAAACCAAGAGTCAAGGCAAAGATGAGATATACGACGACATTGAGGCTGATCTGAATGAGGCTGAGCTGATGATGAAACGCTGCCTGGTGGGGTTCTGTCCTGATGATCATTGTCTGTTCTTAAGAGCCAATCGTAGGCCGCTACAAAAGTTTCGTGTAGCCGTGTCTCGCCCCGACCATTTAGTGATCGGCTAACGCCAAAACCTCCATGCACACATTAGCCGCGTATGGAAACACCCGGCTGCAATTACCCCGCACAATGGTGTCTCAGTGGCTTCATACATGAGTTTCCCCTGCACGACACTTTCACTATGCGGACAGATGGAGTATATCCGTAAGGATGATGCAAGTTGTTCTGTACCACCACAACACCGCTGCGTCCCAGAGCCTCACCAGTATGGCTAATCAACAGTGGTATCACAATGCAAAGGTTTCATACAGATACGGATGGCTGTAGGGTCATGAGTTTGACTACATGTCCAGTTACAGCTCGCAAAAAAAGTTCCTTACGTAATATTAAAATACGACATATAAGCATTCAAATCTGAGATTGTGGCGAAAATATAAGAATTGAAAGGTGCTTCTGGATTATCCGCAATCACGAGAGGTCAGCACGACACAGCACCGTGCGGAAAGGGGGAGGGTAACAAATGCTATCGGGTCTAGTCGTGCGACCACCGATCGTTGGAACCATCCGCAAACAATAGATGAGAGTTACTCGCCATCAGCGGGTCTCTGATCAGCGCTCTGCTAGTTTCCCTGTCCAACCGCCGTTTTTGGGCCATCGATACCGGGACCATGATTTTGCCAAGCCACAAATCTTCGTCCAAGGCTTATTCAGTTTTCTGAAATTAAGGTTTCATCGGGTGGTATTTTGAATTAGACGAGGCTGAAGCCTTTGCCCTTATTGAGCAATAGGAATCTGACAGACTATGCAGGACCGCTGCAGATACGCTTGAGCTTCCCGCAGTATATCTACACTATGATTATCTCGTCTACTTCTGCCGCAAGAACAGTTTCCATTAAATTTGACAACCAAACTCCTACTTTGATAAATAGTGAGTCTCCTTTGACACAGTGTTCTGTCCCACTAGTGACGTGACTGCCAGATGAAAATGCCAGCAGATTAGCCTCGCGAAATGTGCCCTCTGGGTGGTCTGTGGAAGCTGATTTGTCGCCTACCATATTGCTCGAAATGATCGTAATATTATACATTACCTATATGTGGCGCAAAGGCTACCCGCATGACATAAAGGATTGCCTATACCATATCTCTTGAAAGCAATGTCGCCACAAAAGCGAGACAAAGTAAGTGAGTCTCATGCATCCTCAGTGCTAATAAATGATAGGCGTGACATGAGCGCCTTCGTTCCACGATTATCCATGTCTTTTTGAAGCTTCTATGTTGGACAGGGCGAATTATAAAGAAATCGCAAGCAAGCGAGATGATTTACAAGCTCTAAAGCACGTTAGTACCTTCTTAACACTATCTGAATTCTTCAAATAGTTATCATCTATTACTTTCCTACAAACTCCGAAAGTCTTTAGCTACTTTGTCGGTGTTGCTTTCTTATTGCTATGCTATTAATAAGCAGCATACCGGGTATGCCATACTATAAGACTGACAGTTTGCCGATTGCTTGCTTGTTTGCCTGGTCTGGTGCGTAGTGACTACTAAGCTATTGCTTTATCCCCTACTTTGCTATACTTGCTATATACTTAAGTGTCGCAAGGCGAGAAGAGAATTGCTAACTATATATGTGTGCTCGTTATAGTGGCTATATATAATACAGCTTTGTGCTCCCGTAGAAGTTCCTGTTATATCCGCTCCAGACAAGCTCTTCAGATGTAAAAGCTAGCATCTTTTGTGTATCTGAGAGCAGGAATGTCGCCAAATTTAGCACATATGGGTTCCAACATGATCAAGGGTTAGAAAGGCGTCGACATGGTGTGTATTTTGGACAGGCAACGTACGGCCCAATCAGAGGTGAGGGTTTATCTTTATTTCCTCATTGGAGAATGGTGAGGATGGAATGTAGTCGAAGGAAGTGTGCGAGGAGCTCAGACGGATGTACCAGCTACGTCTGTTATAACGTGAGTGGAGCGTGGTCAAGGTCCCCCACGTCTTGTTCTTGACTGAGTGCAGCGATTACATAGATTGATAACACGGACCTGCGAGTGACGAGTGTTTGTTTCGCGCCAAGGCCGGGTGATCGATATCCCGTCCTAGAGGGGAAGGAGGCCCCGGTGGTGTTCACTGCCGGCGCATCATTCACCATTCGGTGCCGGATACTTGGACCGCACTTCTTCGGCAGGCCAACTCTCTACAACGACACCCACTCTCCCGAATCCCAACCTGACCACCATCCAATTGCCACCCAGAAAACTTTCTATCGAGCGCCACCATGTCGGGCAACGAGTCCACGCATAGCGCCGACCGCGCGATCGACGCAGCCGCAGAGGTAGGCTACAATCATTTCTCCACCTGCGCACCTAGCAATGCGCAACGCCCGCATGAAACTAACATGTCGTGTTCGCCGCAGGGAATGTACACACCGGAAGTCCGGATCCAGACTATCCAGGCCAACTGGGGTCGCGACCCCAAAGCGTGGTTTCCTGAAGACCGTTACATGGAATCTGAGCCTAAGGATTGGCCAGAGGGAATGCTGAGGAGACTTGCCGAGCTGTCGCAACTTTCTGGTCCTGATGGTCGTGAGAATGCTCTTCGTCTTATGGCGGAGAGTATCTCAAAGCGCGAGAAGCCGGGTGTCACGCTTAAGGGGCCGATCGACAGGGACATCAGGTTTGCGATTGCCGAGTACTCTGCACTTGTCACTGGTGGAGGTTCCGGCGGCAATGTGGCAGAGGGCGCCGGTGCTGCTTCTGCGCAGCCGACTAACGCGGATAATGGTGTCGCCTCTACCCAGCCCACCACCGCAACGAATGGTGTTGACGCCGTTGCTTCCAGCACCACTGAAGATAGCTGGTTGGAGCCGATTGCAGCGGAGGACAGGGCCGAATTCGATCGCCTCGTCAACCTGGCCAAGCGCGACCTTCCGAAGGACATGGCGCCGTCGGCCACCAACCTCCAGCCGTTCTACCTTGAAGCAGTCGCCCGTGCCTACATCAACGCCGGTACTCGCGGTGCGGCCTTCAACCAGCCGAAGCAAGGAGCCACAGTCATGACACCCGAGACTGCCCAACTCGGCCCGTACCACGGTTTGAAGAACAACACCGGGCCGTTCATCACAACTAGCACCGGGTGCAAGAACATTGCAAACGCGGAAGAGAACGAGAAGGCAATCATCCGCCTCGAGACAAACTTCCACACTTGTCTTGCCACCATCGTCCAGGACCCCGCGCTCAAGGCGACGGAGATCTTCAAGCTGCCCGCCGATATCCTGAGCAGGCTGGCAACCATCGTCGAGGACTACGAAATCACCTCTCTGTCCGATTTCCAAACCCTGTTGGACAAGACGCTGCGCGAAGCTACCTCGATCAAGCCCAACAACTGGCCCGGTGGCAGGAAGCCCAACCTCAGCATAGTGAATGTCCGGCAGCTGCAAGTCAACCTGGAAAGGCAGAGGAGGGAGGGGCTGGAGGAGTTGGAAAGGGCCGAGAAAGAGCTGGAGTTGGAGAGGGCCGAGAACGAGCGTGAGTTCATGATTGTCAAGCTCAAGGCCCCAAGAGCTTTCCTCCAAGGCCTTTCAAGCCCTGACGAGTCCGCAGAGGGTGCTCACCCCTCTACTCCCCGTCCTTCGCCTGCGCCGTCGACTGGCGATGCTCCGACCCACCCACAGCCTGACGGCGGTGCTGCCGCTTCTCAAGAACAGGAAGACGCCAACCAGGAGGCAGCGGGCGCAGCAAACAACGGCGACACCGCAGAAGACCCCATCACGATCACCTCGCCCGACTCCGACTCCGACTCAAGCGACGACTCAGACACCGACAAGAAGGACGACGGCCCCACCACTGCTGCCAACCCCACCGTCCCCCACGGTCGCCGCCGCTCGCGTTCCCCGTCGGACCACCCCAGCCACCCAGCCGCCCAGAGGCGCCGCCTCGAGGAGGAGGAGGACGATGACATCCAGGACCTCATCCGTTCCGACGCCGTCTTCGCCCAGCACCTGCAGGAGGTCAACGACATGAACGCGAAGCTCAGAGCCTGCGTGACGGCGGCCAACCAGCTGAAAGCGCGCAGCGCCAGACTCGAAGACGAGCTGGCCGTCGCCCGCCGCGAGCTGGCGCACCGCAACCAGCAGCTGGCCGACGCCGAGCACGACCGCAACCGCCTCCTCGACCAGAACCGCGTCATGAGCGACCAGCACGCCCGCGAGATGGACCGGCGCCGCGTGCAGATCCAGGAGCTGGAACGCCGCGTCGAGCGCGAGAGGGCGGCTGCGCGGGAGCAGGTCGCCGCCGACCAGCAGCAGGCCTACCAGCAGCTCGCAGACAGCGTTGGCCGTCTGACTAATGCCAACGCTGAGCTGGCCATGGCTACCCACCAGGCGCAGAACACGATCACTGGCCTGCAGCTTGAGAACCGCCGGTTGATGGATGAGAACGCCAGGCTCAGGGCCTTGGCTATGGGGAACGTGCTTGGCGGCAACCAGGCCCAGGGCGGAAATGGGGCCTGAGCTGTGGTGTTTGGTCTGACAGACGGGCGATTGCATTGTTGGGGGCTCGCAGGCGATCCTTGTTCGATGAACAATGGGTTGGTGCGGCTTCTTTGGAGTTCATGGCTGGAACGGGGGTTTCTTTCTTCAGTATTCTTTGTTTGCAAAGGCTGAGCTGGGGTACGATTACTTTTCACTGATAGACTGTCACATCAAGCTCCGGCTTGTGGGCGAAAAGCGGACATGGTCTTCACTTTAGCTAGATTCATTAGCTCAATCCAATTTTCCTTGTATAATCTCACGCTGCCGCTTGAACTGTTCTCATCTGTTCCAGTGCTTGACGCTTATATCTCGCAGTAACGTCCAGTTGACTTTTGCTTGATCTTCATTTTGGAGTGAAATCTGCGTAGCTAGACCGGCATCTCTTTGTCTGTTGAATAACTCTGCGTTTGTGCCTTCTCTAAGTAGTAGGCGTTGCATCTCTATTAGTCTCGACGGTTACCGCGTGGCAGGCTCGCCAACGTGGGCCACTGCATGTCACCTTAACCCGGCACTTAATTGCTACCCAGTGCGTCCACTTCTTGTGGATGAAAAGGACGACAAAGTCTAGGTGTTGGTTATGTTAATATCTAAACAAAGAAAACTAAACAACGGCGGATGCAGCATTTGCGGTTGACAGCTTACCAAGTGCAAGCAGGGCTCTTGGGGCTGTTTGCAGGTAAAAGAAAGTCCTCGGGACAAGCAGAACTCGTTTAGCCTCAATAGGATGATATGTTAACGAGTATATGATGCATTGTAGTGGAAGTAGGTTGTTCTAGATTAACAAGTGTTTGGGGTCAAGTCATCAAGCCACAGTTATCTTGAGGAATGACCTAGCGGATCCAGAGCGGCCGCTTGCAGGAAACCTGTTTGACGAGGGGTAATACAAAGGCATTCTCTACGAGTTCCGAGTGTACCTTATGCCTGTCATTCTTCTAAAGAGTCAAACAAATTGTCATACTAACAAACTAACGACGCCGCATCGGAAACCAGTGCAGGTTAACTAGCCGGAAGCCTTTGGTCTTAAACATGTTAGTCAAGATATAAGAGCCAGTACTCTGTCTCTCTACCGGCCTACCTTTTGACAATGTAAACAGTCTTGTTTCTTTCGTATAACCTCAGCAATTCAGAACGCATGATGGACATTCAACTGGTTGAAAATTGAGAATGCGGCATGTTTATTATTCGATATTCTCGCTAAAATTTGGATCAAGAAGACATATATAAGGTATAATGGGTACTCTGCTATCTATATACGGGATCTGTGTGGATTATGAGTGCCTCTGAATGGCTCGCTCTCTGAAGTCTATGGCCTCCTTGACACCCAAATCAGTGACTGCACAAGTCGAGGGTGATCCATGACGTAACCAAAACAGGGCGAAGGAAGTAACACTTCGCGTGGACGCTGCTTTACAATCACTGGCCGTTGCTCGGCCACCGGCATCCGCCCGTTGTCACTAAACAGCCTTGACAACGCTGGACTCAAAAGCCTTCCAGTGTCCTGCCTCCGACTCCTCTTCACCAACCGCACTCCAACAATTTCTGACGGCACGACCACTCTTTCTCTCCGGTCACTCAACTCTATCAGAATCTTATTCTTTGAAACAACCAAATCCTGCCCGACATGTCTTCTCAATCTACCAACTTCAACTTCTCCCTCGCGAGCGCGGAACAGGCCAGTACCATGATCCAGAAATGCCCTCTTCTCCAGAGGGTCGCCAGCTCTTGGGGCAACCGTCCCGCCGACTGGTTCCCCGAGGGCAGCGCCAACATCAGGGAAATCTCCAAGCTCTCCAACCCAACCAAACAGCTCCTCGCCCAGCTTGCCGAGAAGAGCGGCTCTGCCGGCCATGCCACCGCTCTGAGCCTCATGGCCGAATCGTTCAAGCGCGGCAGGCCCCGCGGCATCCAGGCGCAGCGCATCCACCCCGCCGACATCAAACATGCCCTTACGCATTTCACGACCGACGGCAACCAGCCCGAGCCCGCTGCGCCCTTCATCAACCGCGGCCTCCGCCGCCAGCGCTCCGTGTCCACGGACTCCTCTTCCGACTCCGGCTCTGACGACGAGCCCGAACCTCAGCGCCGCCGCCTCGAGCAGGCTACCACCAAGGGCGCCGCGGCCGATCCGTCGAAGTCGGCGCCGAAGCAGACGGAGACGGATGAGCGCAGCCTACTCGCGCTCAAGGACCTCGTGATCTCCGGCCACGAAGACAAGCTGAAGAAGCTCCAGGAGGAGAACGACCGCCTCGCGGCTGAGAACGCGCGTCTGCAGACCGAGAACGCCCAAGTCACCAAGCTCGCCGGCACCTTCTGCTCGGCCTGGCAGATGGCCACTCTCGTCAACAACAAGCAGAGGGACGAGGCGTCGCCGCCGCCGCCGCTCAAGGGCGAGGACATTGACGGCGCTCTTGCTGCCTTCGAGAGCGTCAAGGACAAGCTCGCCCCGTTCCTGCCTGAGGGCTTGCGCACCGTTGACGCTATGGGAGCCCAGTTCGACCGCCTCGTTGCCGACGCTATGGAATTCGAGGATGATGAAGGCGACTGCGACAACATGGCTGATGACGTTGAGGATGAGGAGGAGGAGGTTTGGGGCTATGCCTCGGACCCGGAGGATGAAGACATGAACGACGACGACGATGATGGCAACGGCGGGTTCCCGTTGCGCCTGTTCCGGGATGAGCTCGCGAGGGCGAAGAAGGGAACAGAGAAGCAGTGGGTGGTGGATGAGGACGAGGACGAGGAGGCGGAGGCAATGGATGATGAGTAGAATAATCTCCTTGTGTCCTTTCCTTCGGGAACCTTGTTGATTAGAACTTGGATTAGCTCTCAGAGTAGTAGCTTAGACAGTTCTTGGCACAAGAGAGAATAGACAACCTGGAGTTACTCATGGATTGCCATAGGACAAGTGATGTGACGTATGCACGAGGTATCTTTGCCAGGTCCCGTTTTGACGTGCTTTGCCGATCGAACCCCATCGTTGACCGAGAAAGGAAATAGAAGTTTTGGCTTGTTGGGGGGAACTCACCTGCCCGTTCGTATGGAGCCTCATTTGAAAAGTCCAATCGGGTAGTGCGGACCTCGCTCTGACTACATAATAACAGGGATTAATGGAGCTGAGACTCTTCAACAAGCAAGGCTGTCAGTCTAGACCTGAAGAGACTTGACTCGTCATGATCCACATCTTGAAATGATAAGGCTCCGTGGATACGTAGTCCAATCACAAGACGATCAGCTGGGTAGCATGCGTCTTGCTATCAGCTCGCGTCGCTACGATGCACTGCTCTGGGCGAATTGCATTCTTGGCGTGGGGGAAACTCGCTCTCAGCTGACAATCCCACCAATCAGAATCACTTCAAAGCTAAACCTTGTTGCTGAGAAAGCAAATGAAGCATCCTTGTGTCGGGTCCTCAGCCATGTGTCTTGTTTTTGGCTGCTTACGCGAGGGCTTCAGCCTTGACTCCGTCCTCCTAATAAGAACCGAATGCCACATTTTCATTCTTCATTTACTCATCACATCACAAGCTATCGAAATCCTCAATCTTTGACACAAAGTCGTTCCCTGACCGTAATGGGTTCTTTGAACCGCCTTGATAGCCCTCAGCTGTACACCGTCGGGTGGATCACTGCTCTCGACAAAGAACTGGCGGCAGCAACAGCTGTTCTGGACGAGGAACACAGAAAGCCAAAAGGCTTCAAGAAGCACCCGAAAGATGAAAACAACTACGCATGGGGTCGGGTTGGAGAACATCACGTTGTCATCGCCTCTATGGCGGCAGGACGTTACGGTATCGTGTCCGCAGCGACAACTGCCATGCAGATGGTCAGCTCCCTCCCCCACCTGAGATTCGGTCTGATGGTCGGCATCGGAGCTGGCGTACCTAGACTGGAAGATGGTATCAACATCCGCCTTGGAGACATTGTCGTCAGCCAACCCACCGGAGCAAGCCCCGGAGTGGTGCAATACGACCTCGGGAAGCTAAAAAGCAACGGCAAATTCGAGCGTGTTGGCTCTCTCGCTGCCCCACCGGAGGTTCTCCTCAAAGGGTTAGCAACTCTGAAAGCGTATCACATGAGGAAAGGCTCTCGGGTACCCAAGATCTTGGAGAAGATGTTTGAGGAGAACCACGTGATGGGACAGGATGGGCCTGGTGGCTTCAGACATCCGGGTGCCCAATATGATCAGCTATTCGAGACTTCTCGTCCTCCTCAGAATACTACCACTGTCAGCAACGTACCTGGCAGCCGGGACACACCTTCTGCATGCCCTTCTCCCCCACATGAACGAGAGCGCCCAGATCCACCTTCGGACTTGCCTAAAATACACTACGGAATCATTGCATCCGGCAATTCCGTAGTGAAGGATGGCATTGCCCGAGATGAAATCTTGAAGCGCATGGAAGACAAGTGTATCTGTTTTGAGATGGAAGCGGCTGGTTTGATGAACAACTTCCCTTGCCTCATCATCAGAGGAATATGCGACTACGCAGATGAACACAAGAATGATCGATGGCAAAACTATGCCGCTGCTACGGCGGCCGCATTCACAAAGGAGTTGCTTGAGGTCATGGACAGCGAAGACATTGAGGATACCTCGCCAATCGGGGAGGCTATCAAAGAGTGTTAGTTTTAGAAATCCTCCATGTACTACAAATAATCAACTAATAACCGGAATTTCCAGTGGGTGACCAAATTTCCGAGATGAGAGTGGCACAAAATGAAACACATAGCATGATGCAATCCCGAAACAAGGAAGACCACTCGTGGAAGATCCAGCATTGGCTGTCCGCCCCAGATCCATCAATTAACTACAACAGAGCTCTACAACAACGCCACGAAGGATCAGGCAATTGGTTTCTCCAGTCCTCAGAGTATTCATCATGGAAGACGGAGCGAGATTCTTTCTTGTGGCTTCACGGCATGCCTGGATGCGGCAAAACGATTCTCAGTTCCACAATCATCCAAGACCTGATACAATGCCCTTCTAGATCAGAAAATCTAGTGGTACGCCTGGAATGCAATGTTGAAGGTGGAAGGCCGAAGCGCGTCAACGATGACGAAGCTGGTGCACAGAATCCAACCGAGAAGCAAAAGAGCGACCACGGAGTAGCCACAAGTATGAGCGAACGGCAAGAAACTCACCAGCTTGATTCGCGTTCAGAAGACATTTGTCTATACTTCTATTTCGATTTTGCCGATGATCGGAAACAATCTCTCGAGAATACCCTCCGCTCGCTTATTAGCCAGCTATACGACAAGGGGAAAGACCTCGAAAGTGATATAGACTCACTCTACTCATCATGTGACAATGGAAAGGCGCAGCCAAGCATCGAATCGCTTCGCAGGACCTTCCTGGGCATGGCTGAGAAAGCTGGTGAAGTCTGGATTGTCATTGATGCGCTTGACGAATGTCAGACACGGAAGGGTAATCCAAATGAAGGGTTATTGGAATGCATGGACAGCCTTCGCAACTCTCAAGATGTGGATATCCACTTTCTTGTTACGAGCCGGCCAGAACAAGACATCCAGTCGGCCATTGAGAAGTGGGGTTGCAAAACGAACACCAGCATATTGACCATGTCCATTGAGAGTGATCGAACTGAAAAGGATATATCAAACTACATTCGGGCGAGAGTTATGCAGTCTGAGGCTTTTAGCCGGTGGCGTTCGCGACCAGATGTTCAAAAAGAGATCCAGACCACGCTGGCCGACAAAGCACATGGAATGTAAGGCCCTTCACCTCATTTCATTGTCTATCTACTGACCCAACATAGGTTTCGATGGGCTTCATGTCAATTAGACGTGCTTGAAGACTGTTATGACCCCCACACACTCCGGAGAGCACTTGTGTCTCTGCCAAAAACATTAGGCGAGACGTACATGCTAATTTTGACCAACGTACCCGACTGCAATAAGCCTAACACGACACGAATCCTGCAGTTTCTGACTTTCTCACAGCGGCCGCTCCGCATTGATGAGCTTGTTGATGTAATTGCCGTGGATCTGGAGCATGAGCCATCCTTTGATATCAGGAGCCGAATGCCGGTGCCTATGGAGATCCTAAGATACTGTCCGAGCCTGGTGGCCTTCTCAGAGGAGACACATGAAATTCGTCTGGCTCACTTCTCAGTGAAAGAATTTATCACTTCCCAAGAGGATAAAGGAGTTTTCACGCGATCTCTCGAAGAAATCGTGGCGCATGAGTCGATCATTGAGATCATCGTTGCATATTTGTTAAGCCTTCAAGATACCCGTAGAACACGATACGATCTCAAGAAGACTTACCATCTGGCAAGCTACTGTGCAAAGCACTGGTTGGACCACGCTACGATTGTTGAGGAAAACAGCCCAAATGCTCGGCAGCGACTCCTCCAACTTTTCTCGAACTATAGATCATGGTCTGTTTGCAACATGATCTACAACCCGGATGGCCAAAGAGAAATTTTGGTCGACGAGCTTGATTGGCCCGATAGCCATGCCCAGCCGCTATACATCGCGTCATTGAGTGGATTGAAATACCTTGTCAAGGATCTTCTACAGCAGGGAGCCGATATCGATGCGGTTACCGGACGGTGCGGTACCGCGCTTCGAGTTGCTTGCGAAATGGGACACTCGGACATAGCAAGAGTCCTCATTGAGAATGGAGCCGACATGGACATTGTTGGCGGTTTCGATTTTGGTACGGCACTTGTGACTGCTATCGACTATGATCTAACCGACATCGCGTGCTTGCTCATCAATCTTGGCGCAGATCCCGGTATTCGAGGCGGTACTTGGGCAGGATCCTACGGAGAGGGCTGGAGGGAAATATATCCTCTTCACGCTGCGTGTTCGAATGGCGCCGAAAAGGTGGTAAAAGCCCTGATTGATAAGAACGTGGACATCGATCTCAAAGACGAATACTTTGGCACACCTCTAGTGGTCGCAAGTTCTTCTGGAAATGAGAAGATGGTCAAATTGTTACTTCAGCAGGGCGCTAATATCAATGCGCGAGGTTACAAAGACACCTCCGCCTTACATGAAGCAGTCTCGTGGCATCATAAGCATATTGTTCAGCTGCTACTCGAGCACGGTGCTGACATCAATGCGCGAGATGACGACGGCAAAACTCCTTTGTGGATCACAGTAGCAATAGGGGATCCCGATGGTCTTATTCCGTTGTTGCTCGACCACGGCGCTGATATCCATCTGCGAGACTGTGTCGAAGACTTAACCCCTTTGGAGAAGGCCGAATTGGAAGATGACGAAGATGCCATTCAGCTTCTTCGAGCGGCAGAACTTGCTGCGCCTCCGTCACCAAGTCGCACTCAAGAAGACACTGATGAATTTTGGAGCGAGGAAACTGAAGATTCTATGTCAGAAAATGATTGATAGTCATAAATGGCTCCGTTTCCCTAAGTTTAGTGGTTATTTTTTATATTTGGAGTAACCATGTCGCTGTAATCACTTAGTTCAATGGAATACTGAACAGATTTACCACTTTTGCTTCTATATTTAGGTTTTATCCTTTTCCATATCCAGGGGAAAAGTCTGTATGTTCGTTTGGCGTGTTAAAACAAAGGAAGTACTTAGTTACCGGAAACTCCGTTTCAACACGGTGTTGGACACCTGAACTCGCTTTTATTTTTTTTCGGCCAAGGATTAAATTCACTTGGCTAATGTAGACATGATTCAAACCCTTATTAATCTCAAAATGCTCTGCAATTCAATGATTCGGAGCCTGATGAATGTTTTAGAAATTCAACTTTTGGCTGGCGAAGTTTCAAGCTGTGTCGTGACCCAGGGCCACATGAATGATCGCCTTGATCAAACCCTTCCTATACAGTTTAGGCTATAATAATCACATCTAGCCGAACATTCTGGAAATTGAGTGGTGAGTGGGACTATTGACCAGAAGTTTGAAAATTAGCGGCGACACCCACTAGTCACAAGACTGTGCCCCGGCTTATTTCAGTTTGAACCAGAGGCTCTGCTATAAAACCGCACAGCCCGAAACACAATCCCCTTACACAGCAAACCAAATACCAGTCGATACACATATTTCCAACGAACAAACAAGATGCCCGGCTCCGAGGAACCCGAAAACACGCAGCCCAAGAAAGACCTCTCCTGGGTACGCACCGCCGAAAGCCCCTCCCCGTCTGGGAAAATGAACTGACATGAAACCGCAGTCCTGGGCCCCGCCGCTCCAAGAGCCCCTTGGACCGAGGGACCGCGACGACGAGCTTGAGGAGCTGAAGCATAGCATAAAGACTCAACTCAAACAGAATGGCGAGCATTGGACGACGACTATCAAGCGGATGGGAGACTCGGTGGACGCGCATAAACGCTACCTGAGGATGATGAAGGGTGAATAGTAGCAGTGCTCTGAGTAGTCTGTGGAGCCGGGTGTTGTAGTAGAATGCTAGAACAACTCAGGGCCTCTGATAGCGCCTCAGAGAACACACTACAACTACACATTTTAAAAATTTCCAATTTCCATATTCAAGAATTAGCTTAATTGAAGCACTACAGCCTTAATGACAATACGTAACAAAGCCCTCTACCAAGTAGCCATCTTCACCAGAACACCAGCCCTACGCATCCCTCCCCTCCGCCCCCCTTCCGCCCGCCCGCCCCCTCTCCCCCTCATCCCCCCTCAACACTCTATCTGGCACCCACACGCACCCAAGCAAACAAATCGCCATCATCGGCACAAGCATAATAAACACAGCCCTCACGCCCTTCATCTTCGCTTCCAAAATACCATCAATCCACACGCCTCCCCCCTGCTTCGCCTCCGCAGCACTCCAGCTCCCATCCAGCACCTGCGTCTTGAGCGATTCGGGCAAGTCCGCCGGCAGCGCGGCGCGCATGACGGCGAACTGCACGGCGGTGGCGAGGGCGACGCCGACGACGGAGCCGAGGGCGCGGAGGAGGTTGCGGGTGGATGTGGCGACGGCGCGGTCGTGGGGTTGGGAGAGGGCTTGGAGGGCGACGAGGGCTGGGGTGTGTTGTCAGTAGCTGGATATGACCGACTGTAGTCTGTGGGCGGGAGGGGGAGGGAGCGTTTGGGATGTTACGGACCTGGCTGCAGGACGAAGCCGATGCCGGTGCCTTCGATGACGAGGGTCGTTACGTAGAGGCCGAGAGGCGTAGTGCGCGAGAAGAGCAGCTTCATGCTGGCGCCGAGGAGCCAGAGGGCCATGCCGGCGTAGAGGACGGGGCCGTATCTGGAAGAAGGAGGGAGGCACAATTAGGAGATGCTTTGTCCATGGCTTGCCTACGCTACGTAACTGAGTAGTATTCCAACTTACCTGGTAAGCTTGGTCATCAATGGCCCTGAGAGGACGCCAGCGACACTCTGAAGGAGAAGCAGAGGCATGATGAGCGTGGCGCTCTGCAGCGGCGCGAAGCCGCGGACATCCTGGAAGTAGACGGGGAGGAAGTACATGTCGACCTGCCAGACACAGTTATACAGCGCGCTCTGGAGATAAATGACAGTGGTGGAGCGCTGGCCGAAGAGACGAGGCGGGATCATCGGCAGCACGGCGAAGCGCTTCTCCACGATAACGAAGAGGACGAGCGAGGCGCCGCCAATGACCAACATCGAGATGATCAAGGCGCTGTTCCACGGCCAGGTGCTGCCGCCCGAGTTTATCGGAATCTAGCAAGAGAAATACATTAGTACTGTGACCGCAAGAGAAGAGCCCGCGGTCTGGACATCCGCCGCCCACTACTTACCAGCACGAACAAAACCCCCACCACCGCCGCCCCCAACCCCACCCAATCAATCTTCCCAACCTTCTCCCTCCAACCCCCCTCCACCTTCTTCAGCGGCAGGGCCACCCACATCGCCCCCGCACACGCCGCCGCCAGCATCGGCGGCACCCAAAAGATCCACCGCCACCCCTCCTGCCCCCCAGCATCCCCCCTCGCCAGCATCGCCGCCGCGAGGAACGGCCCCGCGCTGGACCCCAAGCCGATAGCGCCGCTCAGCAGGCCCTGGTACTTGCCGCGGTCGCGCAGGCTGACGAGGTCGGAGACGGTGATCTGGACGAGCGAGCTGATGCCGCCGCCGCCGACGCCCGACAGCGCGCGCCACGCGTACAGCTGCGGCGCCGATTGCGCGAAGCCGCAGAGGACGTCGCCTAGGATTAGGAAGCCGATGCAGGCGAGGAGCAGGGGTTTGCGGCCTATGATGTCGGAGAGGCGGCCGTAGAGGGGTTGGAAGCTGTGGGGAGATTTTAGTGTGAGTGGGGGGCTCGGATGGCTTCTTAGGGCAGATATGAGGGAGGACGGGCTTGAAGGAGTGGTGAAAGAGGGGAGAGAGAGGGAATGGGATGAGGCTTTGCATACGCGGTCTGGCCCATCAGGTAGGAGGCACCGGCCCAAGTGATGCTGGTGCCAGCATTCAGCGAGCGCGATATTGCTGGGAGAGCATTGGCGGCAGCGTTGATGTCCAGAGATGAGATGAAGTAGATGGCAGCCAGGCAGGAGTAGGCGGTCAGTAGCTTTCTGAGAGGGAGGCGGGAAGTTTGATCGTGGATCTCGTGCCGATTCGCGTCTGCCGATGACACTGCGGTCGCGGCGGTTGCTCGGTGGCTAACCTCGGAAGATAAGGATGCATTGTGAGACTGAGGACCTGCTGGTGCTGTGGGTTGCAGTTCTAGTACGACTGGTTCTGAGCGGACTTCTGCCAGAGAGCTTGCACGGGATGAAGCTAGCGTTACGGTGGTCATTCTGCTGTTTCTCAGACCGATTGGTCCTCTAAAGTTTGCTTGAGCATGAAGGCCAACGGTTCGCTGCGGAAGATAGAATGCATGACAATGAGGGGTAGGATGAATGACTCAGCAAACAGGAACGCTTGCTATTCGCTGGTGAGCATGGCGTCATTCCGGGCAAACCAAATGAGAGGGAAGGAAGAAACGGCTGCACTCAATACTCACGCTTCAAAGGTAGACGGTGGAAAGCTCAACCGCTCTGCGATCATGCTGTCATTAGTGCTGGATTGCCGCCGGTGTAATCGCGCATATTTTCTTAGACGTCTCGACAAATTGCAGCGTGCATTACCTTTCATTTTAGGCGAGAAATAAAACAACAACGGCCAATAGGTGCCTTGACGGGCTAAAAAGCATCTGGACCGTTGCCAGTAGGGGGCTCTCATCCTCAAGCAAGCTTACGTTGCCTGGAAATGGCTTGGCTTTGCACCACACCGAGTCGTATGACACCCATTGATCGATCAATGGCCGGTTCGGAAAAGCAGGCAAAAATTGTTCGGAGAAGGTACAGACGGCATGCAAGCAATATTGTGACCTAGTGGGCCTGGCGACGTGAGTATAGCAGCTTATCACACCTGCTTATCAAGAGTGTAGGTTCATGACTCTCGACTCTGATCGCCCGGAGATAAGATGGTGGGTGGCAGCGGAAACACCGCAGATTCGGGATCCTCAGATCAGGCGGGGGATCGACAATGCTGTCTATCCTCGGAACCGCAGATTTTGAAAGCTCACGAAGAAGTTGTCTTCATGGGTGCGTACTGAGCATGGCAAAATGAAGGCGCAAAAGCAGCCGCCGATAAGGAGAAGCTTGTATCTGTGGGAGGTGGTATGTCATCAACTTTACGTTGTTAATGGACTTGATGTGGATCGGCATAGATACATGTCGCTGGCGCACCGGAAGCAGTACTCAACGGCGGCGACGTGGCAGCTTCCGAAAACCTGGCGCGAGGATGGCGCGACCGCGCATTGGCGCCAGAATCGAAGGCGAGGGGAATTGATTGGAGCTCGGTACTGTATGCGATCGCAGTAGTTTCCTGTGAAGGGGGCTCGCATGCGGCGCAGTACGTAAACTCGCATGGGGATGAATGAGAAATGGCCCCACAAATGAGGGGCTCAGGCACGGGGTGACAAAGACAACGTCTAGCGAGACGGCCAGGTGTTCGGGCGAGGCGGGTGGAGAAAGATGAGACGCTGTGGAAGGCGCGGCTTTGATGAGGCGGAAGAGTCCGGAGATAGGCTGTCTGAGAAATGGAATGGAGCTGACTGGCCGGCTGTGTCGCGTGCGCGCCGAATGCAGTGGGCGTTCCGAATACCGGGGAAGCTCAATGTCAGGGAGTGCGGTCGCGTTCGGCGCGTGTGGCAGCGTCGCACAAGGCGGCTCGTCAGCCGCGCCAGCCGGCGACAGCGTTGAGCAGCGAGGGGCATGGCGGGGTGCAGACCGCCTTTCATGGTGACGTCGGTGAGGGTGGAGCGTGTTCGGGTCAGTCGGTTTGGGGGCGCGCTGAGAGGACAGCCGCCCGAACTCGGCGAGGTTAGCGTCGATCCCCCACCGGCTCGTCCCTCAAAATCTCAGCGCGCCCGCCGTCCAGCGTTTGACTCCTACGCTGCTTTTTGGCACGCGTCGCCAATACCCCCCTCTCCTTTGCATTGACACGCGCAAGCGTCGTCAATCCTATTCTTTGTCGTTCGCCTCCTCATCTCGCTGCTCCCGTCCGCCTGGCTGCCCGCCATGTCGACCACCGTCGTCTGTGGTGCGCAATGGGGTGACGAGGGCAAGGGCAAGCTGGTCGATATCCTCTCCTCTGAGGCCTCGCTCTGCTGCCGCGCCCAGGGTGGCAACAACGCTGGTCACACCATCGTCGCCAACGGTATTACCTACGACTTCCACATCCTGCCCTCCGGCCTTGTCAACCCCAAGTGTGTGAACCTCGTCGGCGCCGGTTGCGTTGTCCACGTCCCCTCCTTCTTCAAGGAGCTCGAGGCCCTGAACGTCCACGGCCTGGACACTACCGACCGCATCTTCATCAGCGACCGCGCCCATGTCGTCTTCGACCTGCACCAACTGGTCGACGGTCTGGAAGAGGTCGAGCTGGGCTCCGGCCTGATCGGCACCACCAAGAAGGGCATCGGCCCAACTTACAGCACCAAGATGACTCGCAGCGGTATCCGGATTTGCGACATCTTCGACAACGAGCAGCTCGCCAACAAGCTGCGCCGCATCGCTGACGGCTACAAGAAGAGGTTCGGAGACCTGCTCAAGTATGACGTGGAGGATGAGATTACCCGCTACAAGGTCAGACGAGACGCTCGCGGAAAGACAATCGTTTTCTAACCCGTTGCAGGACTACGCCGAGAAGCTCAGGCCCTATGTCATTGACCAGGTGCCGCTCCTGAAGTCGGCCAAGGCTCAGAATGCCAACATTCTTGTCGAGGGTGCCAATGCCCTCATGCTCGACATCGATGCCGGAAGCTACCCCTTCGTCACCTCGTCCAACACTGGTCTTGGTAAGCGGCCCTGTATTAAATGAAAGAGTTGAACATGAGGCGATGCGCGGAAACGCGCGAGCCCATGGTCACTAATCACAACTTCACAGGCGGTGTCCTCACCGGTCTCCCCCTGGGCTGGCGCGCGATCAAGGAGGTCATCGGCGTGGTTAAGGCCTACACGACTCGCGTCGGCAGCGGCCCCTTCCCCACGGAGCAGCTGAACGAGGTGGGCGAGAAGCTGCAGTCGGTCGGCCGCGAGTTCGGCGTCACGACGGGTCGCAAGCGTCGCTGCGGCTGGCTCGACCTGGTCGTGGTGCGCTACTCGCACGACGTCAACGACTACACGGCCATCAACCTGACCAAGCTCGACATCCTCGACGATTTCGAGACGATCAAGGTCGCCACGGCCTATCACCACAACGGCCAGGAGCTAGAGAGCTTCCCCGCCAACCTCGACATTCTCGAGAAGGTCGACGTCACGTACAAGGAGCTGCCCGGCTGGAAGACCAGCACGACGGGCGCCAAGACGTTCGCTGATCTGCCCGAGAACGCGAAGAAGTACATCCTCTTCATCGAGGAGTTCACCGGTCTCAAGGTGAAGTACATCGGCACCGGCCCCGGCCGCGAGAGCATGATCATCAGGTAAGATCAGGTAAGGTCCGGCTGTGTGTGTAAATGAAATGCAGGCGAAATCCTGTAATTTACAGATGTACTTTTCTGGGTGGCTCTTTTTTTGATATCAGAGCTTCTGAGTTCGCGACTACTTACTGCCGTGCAAGAGGAGGCTTTCAAGAAAAAATCGGGCTAGAATAGAATAGAATCTTGGCACTGAAAAAATCTCTCCCATGCTCTGTGTGAAGGATCCTTCAGGGGGCGCGCTGCTAATTTCGCAGTCGGTGAGTCAGAGGCGCCTTTTCTTTCCCACCATCTTCACGTGCGAACTCGCCGACTTTTGACGTCATTTCCCCTTCGCTTTCCGTTCGGCACACGGCGAAAATCCGGGCTTGCTTGACCATCATCCCGTCCCGCTTCGAACCTTAGCTGGACCTCATGCCTTCTTCCTTTTGACAACAACGGTCTTTGAAGAGGCTCGAGGTGAGGAGGAACGGTTTTGCTATGCCTCTCATGTCGATGGCGGCCTTAGATGTTATTTTTATGACCAGCTGGACTCCACCCAGTGTTGGGTGGGCATTTATCTTTCCTTCGGTGCTCTGGCGCAAGCTGATTGCATTGTTTAGGTACTGTGGTTCGCAGGCCCGTAAACATTCTCTTCTTGTCCTAGCCGTGCTCATTGCTCAATGGACATGTTCGCCAGCTCAGCAGCATCGCATGTGCTCCACGCTAGCTGCGTCTATCTCTTCATATCAGCATTTGCTATTCCGCCCTTATTTCGATGAATTCGCGCTTAACCGAAAGCTACTCCCTTCTACTTCCGACCGAATGTACGACATCGACAAAGCTTCCTTCTGGTAGACAGAGAAAAGGAATTTCCGCCTGCGTCCGGCCTGCGAATCATCCTCATGAGCCTGCTCCATGTTCAGGACGTGGTTGTGCTTGGTCTTGCAGGGGAGGCACTGCCCTCTGTGGATGACGGAGCGGTTCGAAGTCAGTGTTGCTGAGACAAGATTCTGCGAGCGCGATGGCGGATAAGTTCGGGCAGAAAAGGCGTTTCTCTGTATTCGCGGGTGTTAGCGGCAAGATTGAAGTAAACAACAATTGGGGTGGGAAGCCGTGAGCCGCGCCAAACCAAGATGAGGGAGATGGGGAAGGCCGGTAGAGGATTGTTGGAGTGAGTTTGTGGGGACGCGCGACATGTCGAAGTGGTCGCGATGCCGAAGTGGTCGCATTGCTGAAGTGGTAGCATCAGGCGGGACTGTCCTCCGACCAGAGGTGACCGGCGACACCAGGAATTCTTGCGGCGGAAGGTGAGCGATTCCAGCGACAAGTAGGGTGGCAGCAGTGGGTGCCCGACGAGTGGGATTTCTCGCGGGTGCTACTGTATAAAACACCAAAGTGCGGCGCCAACCCCAACTGACTGGTGCAACAGGTACAATGCGAAGCGTCCAACGCTACCCTCCTCCTCCGAGCGACAGTTCGATTCCTATGGTAAGTTTCCCCCGGCGTCCAGCGTTCCACCCAATAAACCGCGGCCCCTCACTCGTGCACCGCTCCCACTCCAGTCACCCACGGTAAGACCCCGCCCTGCTATGTCACAGCCCACCCCCTGCCCACAGCACCCTGCCCCAGACTAGGTACATATAGTAGATTAGGCGGAACGGGTTCACGCCAGCGCTGTGTGGGCTGGGACGGCCCGCGGTTGGTGTGCAATGGCCTATCGGTAGGTCGCTATCCTCGAGGGCGTACTTCCGAGAGGGTTGACGTCAGGGCCGCCGACCCACCAGCGACTGAAGCGGCGGGGCGCAGCGATTTGTAGTATGCCCTGTTAGACCCCGGCTTGGCCCCCGACCACCCACCCCGTAACAAGTAGGCCGAGCCTCTGGTATGGTGCGAAATATTGGGCCCCTCCTCGAGAAGCCTAGGGGTGGGGGGTCGGGTCGCCGGCTTAAACAATGGGACTTCGGTCATCGACTTCGTGTCACAGATTTTTTTTGCCCTGTCACCCTCTCCTACTGTCCATTGGCCCCCGCCGCCGATGCGCGCCACTAATGTGCGCCGATGCGCGCTCTCGTTGCCGCCTTTTTTACCTACCACCCAGGGCCCGTGTCGCTGTCTTTTATAGTCACACTGCCCTTCATGACGACCGACTTCCACTGTCACCTACCCCATCATTGTCGCCTACTGCTACCATCACCCACTGCTGCCGTCGCCTACTACTGCTGTCACCCACTATCGCTGTCACCCGCTACTAATGTCGCCCACTGTCGCTGTTCCCCACTCCGCACATCGTCACCCACTCTCACCATCGTCACCCGCTTCCTTCATCGTCATCACCTACTTCCGTGCTCACCACTGACTGGCCTTTACTGCCCACCAAAAATCCCCAAAGCGCCGGCAACCTTCCAAACATAGTGCGCAAACTGTTTCTACGCAATGGTCGAGCTGACGAGGCTTCGTCTAACTAGCAGGACAGTCTTGAACTTCACCGTTCCATTTTCGCGACACGCCGACTGGGAAGGTAGCCTGCATGCCTGCCCAAGCCAAATTGCGCCGTTCGCATATCGCCTTCGATAGCCGCAGCCCAAACGGGAGCGCACAGCGCTAAATCCACCCAGTCAGCCAGGAAGAAAGCGTCCGAAGGCTGGGGCGGTTGGACGAGGTCATTTAGCAACACAAGCAGGACATTCAGTCGTGGAGTGAGAGTTAGCGGGTCGGGCCTACAAACAAAGAGATGCTGCCACTTGGGAACCGCAACATCGCATCGAGCGTCGGACAATGGGCGGAAATGCACTTCAAAGGCGGAGGAATCCGCTATGTCATGAGCTGAGACCTCTAGTGGACACAATGGACAAGAGGTTCTACGAGAAGCGGAGGAGCGATAATCGCGGCGGCGAAAGTATCCCTAGGCGATGCTGAGCCGGCGGAACGAGGAACCCGGCATCGTGGTCATGACAGCTAATAGCACGACAGGACAATGAGGCGGGTGAGGCGGCGCACCACTCCAGGAAGACAGAGACTTGTGATGGTGAGTCGCGATTTTTGGAGCAACAACATCGACGCGATCCTGGCCGAATACCAACCGGGCGGCCTGGCGTACAGCTGACACGAATTGTCGGCAGCGCATCCTGATTAACAGCCATACTGCTAAACGGCGCAAAGCTTGATGAAGCAGAACGAAATCTGGACATCGAAGGACGCGCCTGCTCCCCTCAAGCCCATGGCGGCAATTCAACTACCCAGACAAATTGGCGGAAACCCCAAGAAAAGAAAGGGAGCCTGATACGCTGCCGGCTGAAGGGCAAGGGGATGTCGCTGACCTTCTAGGATCTGCCATTACAGCGGGCAATGCCCTCGACGACTACGAGGCCGCCATCGTTGGTCCCCTCCTAGCCTTCCAGAAGCAGAAGCAGCCTCGGCCATGGCCCTGAAAGCGTAGACCGAAGCTCGAATCGAGAGCGCAGTGCAATAAGGAACGACACACGCAATCAGAGGGATGGTCAATGGAAACGGGCCTGCCCTGCTCGAGAGGACCGCGCGCCTCCTGAATAACAACATTGTGAGCATTCGGACGCTGTCGGAAAAGTAGCATTTGCAAGCCGCAGCAGACCAGGCCGATGAAGCCAGATTTGCGGAGGGTTCGGATGAGGGTTTCGTGGCCGAGCGAGCCTGACGTGTCAGTCTTGTCAGATTCAGCCCAGCACCATTTGCTTCAGATAGCGATCACGTTCTTAGTGCACCATTGTCTCTCTAGGAGGAAATACTAAACATATGCGGCGAAATGACACTGTAGACTAGCCTACACGTTTGGCGAAGACCTACCGGGCCCCCCATTGCGAAAAACAATGCGCAGTAATAAGCAGGCCGAACAAGTCAAACGGGCGATACATGTAATTCACCGTAGTCGGAGACGTGTCAATTACGTGCTTCTGCCTCTCATCATTACCTCCTTCCCGTGCTATGCCTATATTCATCGTGGGTCTTCTCGAATGCGGTAGCGGGAGAGTGGGTCGGTTTCCGGATGGCCGCCGCCGTGAGTAATGCTCCTCCGCAGCGTTGTTGGTAGGTGTAGGTATAATCGTCGAGGGGGTATTTAGTGCTTTCCTTTCGGGTAGCTCAATACATCACTCCGTTCACCTCCTCAGCTTCGCGCCCAGTCCAGCCTCACAGCGCGAGTGATCTAGTGGCCGGGAGTGCCTCGATAAGATGACCGGTCGGCTTGTAGCAATATCGTGCTGCTCGCATGCCTTTGACCAAAGAATGAACGCGCATCGATGACCAGGATAAACTGCAACCTTCGGGCCGCATTGATGATGTCGACAACCACTCGGGGCTTCTCCATCTGGGCTCCATCTTTGAGGATCCTGCGCCACGTAAAGAATGTTGGGAACCCAAAGTGGCTATGACTGTTAGTCAGACTCACTTTGCTTTGATCGGGCGACTTGCTAAACGTCCTATCGATCTCAGCTTTTTCGCCTAGTTTCCTCCTGCCATTTCTCCTTGAGTGAGACCGACGTTTCTTCACCCAGGCGAATGTCAGCGAAACCCGGCTCTCCATCCACCGGCTTGAATATTAGTATGGCTTCTGCTAGCACTCTTCGCGCCGGGTCGTCGCCGTAGATGGTCAGTTGGGGTTTGAGGTCAGGGTCGATCGTGTCGGAGTTCATTCCAATTTGCACATAAGATTGTGCCAAGGGCATTATTGCGTATATAAGGTGGATAGATCAAGGAACAGACAGCAATGAGCACAATATTAAGGAGCGAAAACTAATAGCTGAAGTGGCGATCCGTCTGGGGTTCAGACATTGTTTATATACATCTACTTGAGCTATGAAACATGCCCGTATTCGTGAATAAGCACTCAGAAAGGGTCGGTGAGCGAAGGAGGTCCTCATTATCCTCGGCAGCTATGGAGAGTCAGATAGCGAGGAATCCGAGCGGGAAGGCGACAGCGGAAGGTGACGGCGAAAGGCTACCGGCTCTGCAAAGAGAGGAAGTCAAGGGATAGAAGACAACTCAGAAATATTGGGACGACGTCGAGGAGCTGAGCGCGTTGGGAGAGTCATTGGGCACTGGTATGCGGGCATGAGGCAAAACTTGACAGCACATTGCCGTCACATCCATGATGTCAATCAAGTCAATTCACTAATGAGAGGCGGCATATAGCTGCAGACTATCTATGGCCGATCACTATGCAGACCACCACTCTAGAAATCAAGCCAAGTACCAGTCAACGATGCCGACCGGTGGAAAGTAGAGAGGCTCAAGAAAACAGACAAGACGAGGGGCACTTCTACTCCTCCATCTCCTCCTCCTCCTCCTCCTCCTCCTCCTCCTCCTCCTCCTCAAGGTCATCCTTGAACAGGTCGAACGGGAAGTAGCCAACGCTAACGCCACCATCATCCATGTCCATCTCCTCATCGTTGTCGTCATCAGGATCGGCACCGTATCCCTCCACCTCAACCTCGTCATCCTCGACATCCTCTGGGGCGGCTTCAAAGTTGACCTGGTCCTTCTCAGTGTAGCGCTGGTGGTACCAGAGGCCATCGGCCTTGAAGCCATCCAACGTCGCGACCAGCTGATCGATGCTGGCACGGGCAGCACCAACATTGGAGATGACGTCGTGGAGACTGAGCTTGTGCTGGAGTTCGTCGATCGAGGTGCGCATGGCCTTGTCGATGTCGGCGGTGGCGATCGGCGACTGCTTGTAGTTGTTGATGTTCGTCGCGGCGGACGACGACGAGTACTTGTTGTTAACAAGAGAGGCCAGCCACGCCTTGCAGAAGGTGATGGCGAGTTCGCCGAGCTCGGTGTTCTCGTTCTGGAGATCGGCGCGCTCGCCGTCGAGAGCCATGATCGTCTTGTCCTGGTCCTTGATGATCTTGTTCTGGCCCTTGATGGTCTCGTCCTTGCTGGAGATGTCTAAAGCCTGGAGCTTGAAGTTGTTGCGCTCAGTCTTGAGCTGGGTGTCTCCAGCTTGAGCTTGTCGATGTTGGCGGTGAGACTTTCGATGGTGTCGGTCGTCTTGGGCTGCTCCAGGCGGCGGCGCTGGGGAGCGCGTGCGTCGGGGGAGTCGCCCGACTGGGAGCGGGCGCGGCGGACGCCATGGGGGACAGAGATGTCATGGTGCTTGGTCTGGACTGTCACGGTGGAAACGAACGTCGGCTTGAGACCGGCGGTGGTCGCGCGAACGGTCTCATAGCGAGCGAGAGCCGACTTGATGTCCTCGACGCCTGCGAAACGGTTCCAGGTCGACTCCTTACGCTCCTTGATAGCCTGAGCGACCAGGCCGACAGCGATGGCACGGTCCTTGGCACCGGCAGCTTCGGCGAGCTTGAGAAGGGCGTTCTTGTAGTCCGCCGACAGCTTATCGACCTTGCCATGGGCCGGAACAGCGTCCTTCGGGAACCATTCTTTGGAATCATGTCCCCAGTGTCCGGCGATCTTGTGAAGAAGTGGACACGACTAGCTCTCGAGTTAAAAGTGGCACAATGCGGATGACAGCTTGGGGTCGTACGTAAGACATGCCTTGGATAGCAGGCTTGTTGGACGAGTTACTGGCCATGTTGCTAGCCAGGGTGGATACAGCAGAGTATCGCGGGAAGTTCAAGTGCGGATAAGTCGAGGTGCTTGTGCGAAGGAAAAAGTTGGATGAAGTGGAGAGGTTCGGTGTGCACTGGCGGGATTTTGTAGGTGCGGCGCGAAGTGCCCGTCCAGGCGGTCCACGTCGTCCAGGTGATCCAGGTGGTCGCGCCCGCGCGCGTCCCAAAGTGGAAACTCTCTGAATCCGGGATTCCGTCATTGTGCTATATTCACTTTCCGTGTTGATCATGATTAATCGACGAATGCAGCCGGCGCAACTCTTAGGCATAGACACCGTCCCATCACTCTGATATAAAACCACCCGAACATCAGCAAAACATTCCGCCATTTGCTAGCGGTAAGAGGCGTTTACAACTCGTCCCGAAAGTCAAGAGCTATTGGAACCAGCAGACTGACCTAGGCGCGTTCCGCACGCATTTCACAGCCAGCAAAAACAACATATCCTCTCCTTGTGGAACACATTACTACTGTAATATTTTGAAGCGCATACATCTGCACAAACGAAGCTTTGCGGCGTGGACGTGAGTTGTTGTAGTCCCAAAAATTTATCCGAAGGCTTACCACCGACGTTGGCTTACAAGACAGAGAACCTTCCTATCAACTACATGCACATTGATATAACCAATAAAAGGGCTAACGTCGGGAGTACCTACCCGGGTATATTACTCACTCTGGAAGGCTGCATATGCAATCTGCCCCTTCTGACATTCCACTTCATAAGCTTCTATGTATTAAACCGGATCATGTCGTTGCTTAAATCAAGCAGTGTGTAGGTTTACAAAGTTGTACTGTTCAAAATATGGTTAATTTTAGGACCCGCTTGCCGGTCGGACACGTAGTCGAGCTTTCCGTTACACAGAGCACCAGACCGTCATTTTGCCGCAGTCTCATATACAGTAGGCTTGTCCGACCTCTCCTGCTCTATACGTTTCACTAGCGGCGAACATCCACACTGACGTACCCCTCAAAATTGCAATTCATCTTCTCCGCAACAGCATGATACATAATATCGTCAGAACTGATATCAACACTCGATTATCCTCTGTCAAAGAAAACTCACGAGCTGCCGCAAAATCAATTGGCTCAAACGCACACTGTCTTGAGTGCTCCAACAGAATGCGCTCCCGCTTATGTCAAGTGGTTAACACCTTTTCTCCTCGGGCTCCACGACAACTTGTTACGAGAAGTATTCTCCCAAGTCTTTCCGTCAGAGTGAATAGTCATCTACCATCTCCTCGGCACCTGCGAACTAACAGCCACTTCTGGAAGGATTTCGACTTGACGGAACCGCGGAATTCAGGACTTGGACATCGCACAGATGACTCGACGAGAAACAACACGAGACTGGCGGTTCTATCGGATGAGGAATTCACTATACTGGCTAGGCTGCTTCTCAGCGAGGTTCAGGACTTGCCAACATGGCGGAAACTCTCCGTAAAATCCGCGAGAATAAACGCCTTGACAAGATGACCAACGTCGGCACCGAAACCACGCAGAATATGGGCAAATCATTGGAGTTTGCTACGGATCTCACTGTAAGACCTTAAATCCCCGGCATTTCCATATTATCCTTCTTCCGAAACTACTAAACGTGCTTGGTGGTATTTATCATTTTGTTTCCCGCACAGGACGATCGCCTGACCATCTCCGCCCCTGCCGTCGGGCCCTACATACTCGAGGTCCACCACCCCGGACAGCAGGTAGTCTTGACGTCGCCCTCTTCGAACATCAGGTACTTCAGCTATGTTATGGGCTTCAGCCGGAGAGAGAATTGGGACGGGCAAGACGTCGAGGAAGACGGTTGCGAGGATGAAGACAGTGACATTTCCGAGACGGAAAATGGCTGGACCGCACAGATGGCACAAGTTTGGCAGATTTGTTGAGGGCCGAGCTGGAGCTGGAGATACCAGTGGTCTTTGAGCCCGGGGAGACACGGTGTATCATTTGGCCGATATTCTGTTCAAGCTGCATAATGGTGGAGAGCTATTTAGATACAAATTTGTGCCGAAAGACTTGAACCATCAGAACTTATTTTCATATATAGCCCATTCCATGGGTAACTGAAGCTATCATCCGGACGTAGATGTATGTTTAATAATTTTACATTTACGTCCGGATGATAGCTTCAGCCACCCACGCAGGTCAAGTGCGGATGCTCTCGAAGGTCGTCGGGGAGACTCATTTCTTCTAGCATCAAGATTTTGCATTCTTCGGTTGTGAATTAAACTATTTTTGCGTTGGGTCGATGACGTATGAGTGGGAGTCAACGTGGCGGCTGTACCAAAACAGAATTTGCCAGACGGTCCGCAACCTCGCCCTCATAAAAGCACCACCGCCGCTCACAGCAGTGCAGAAGTCACAAAATTGCATATCGGACTTAAAAAACATGACTTCAAACATCCCCGACAACCTGCTTCTCCTCGATATCCTCGAAAATGAGGACGCCGATGCGGAATCCAAAGGAAATCTCTCGCTCGAACAACAACTCGGACAACTTCTATCCACTCGTTCGAAGAGCTTCACGACATTCCGCTTTACCGCACAGCAGGACGCCGCCTTCGACGAGTCAAGTTACAGACTGATTGGCTGGGGGGCATGCGGAGCCATATACGCCAGAGATGGATCCACGCACGTTATGAAGCTGGCCAAGACGGACGACCTCCAGCTCTGGAACGATTACCTAATGCATACTCGGGTGTGGGAAGCGTTAGCACAAGTTCCTGACATCTCAGGAGAGGTCAGAGTACCTGAACCGACCTTCTACGTTCCGAAGGACGAGCAGGGTTGGTGGGCAAAACACTTGCCCTTTTTCCCCACCCAAGGCATCGCCGTTCATCTTCCCACGGCTGTACTCTGCACCCAACGAAGATTGCCTCGTCCGGGTCTACCTTGGCAGCCGGCAAGGAAAGGCTGGCGCCCTCTTCTTCTCGCTCCGCAATTTTAAATTGCACCTCAACCAAATGCTTGAGCTGCAAATGAATACATTCGACCTAGCAGGCCATATGGCTGATGCACTGGCTGCCATGCATTGGAAAGCAAAGATCGATGCAAGAGACGTGGAGTTCGTTCTTGGAACTGCTCCGATGGCTTACCCCGCTAAGCCTCTGACGTCCGTCGAGCTCGCAAACATGGAGCCCAACACCTACACGGAGATGCGGGTGTTCGGAGAGTTGAGATTCGTGAAACGCACCACGCACCTTTGGGTGCTTGACTTCAACCAGTGCCAACCGATTTCCATGGACGAGGCCGGCGTCTCCCAAGCTGTGGATGCATACATGATCAACGACCCCTACTATCCCCGACCACCCGTTGAAGACGATGATGGTCATGACAGCAGACTGTGGAGCACATTCGCTATTCGATACATTCGAATTTCGGATCGGATCCTGCGGAAGAGCCCCGAGCTCCGCTCGTTGCCACGGCTGTTCATAAGGAAGGTGATGGCAGAGCAGGCTGAGAAGGTGAAGAGGTAGGAGAAGTTGGCAGCTACCATTGATGAAGCGCCTTAAAGGCGTTTGTTTTCAGCATTGCAATTTCTCTTTGAGCGTCACTATTGTTTCGAGCCAGAGAAAAGGGCATATTGTAGTCACCATTTTATAGTTATATATACATGATACTGCCAATCTACTTCTTTCAACGTGTATTCTTCGAATATTACCTTCTTTAGCATTAAGTGTGCGAAAGAAGACAGTCCAGTGCCAAACTTAGTGCCAGTCTCAGGCTTACCTACTACGCCACGCCAGTTGAGATTAATGGAATGAAGTGGATTGTTGAGGTTTGATGTGGCGTGATTGGTAAATATAGCAGTCAGTGACACTTGGAGGTGACCTACTAAATTATTTGGCAGATATTTCCAAGTTCATGTATCAGAAGCATCGACCCAAGAAAAGGCATATTCTTTTGCATCCTATATGGTAATATAATGAAGAAAGAAATTTGGAAATCCATAACCCGAACGAAAACAAAAGGACGACAGCTATTACGAAATGAAAATCACAACAAAGAGCTGTAGAGCAGGTGCCAGCTCAATCTAGCCCAAGATTTGACCGGTGTTTCTCGAGCAGTCTTGCTACTGCGTTGTGACCTTTTTTTCTTGCCCGCTTCACTGCTCTCTTATATTGCAAGATTCCAAAATCAGGGCTCTCAATATCTGCCCCAGCGCTGAGCAAAAGCTGGATCATATCAATCCTCCCGTATTCAGCTGCACCTTCGAGAGCTGTTCTTCCCTCCTCTTTAGCCATCGGAGCATTGACGTCTGCCCCAGCTTCGAGCAGTCTGATTGCGACACCGAGGTAGCCTGAAATTGCTGCAGCCTGGAGCGCAGTGACTCCACCGTATTCAGCCGCGGGTGCGTTGACATCGCCTCCAGCATGAAGAATTAGTTCCAGGTTCTCCAGTTTTCCATGCTCAGCAGCATTCTGTAGAGGCGTTCGTTCGAGGGCGCCTAGTACCGGTGGATCAATGACCGCACCTGCTTTCAAAACTGATTCAAGCACAGTTTTACCGCAGTTTGCAGCCACGGTGCTCATGACTGATTCCATTTGATTGATATAATCGCCGTTATGGTACACTAGGCTTATAACCCCATGGTAGCTTGGATCTGCTCCATATTCCAATAGAAGCTGCACTGCTTCGTCGTTGCCGGCCTTGGCAAAATGCTGGACGGGACATATTCCTGGGTCCCTGATATACCGCCCGGGTGGGATGCAAGAGAACCATGCAAGGTCTAGAGGAAGGTTGACAGGAATATCAGCTGCAAGCAGCTTCCGCAGGATTGGGATATTGTTCGGTTCACACTCCTGGATTGCGCGGACAGAACATGGCGTAGCAATCCCAACACACTGTTTTAGAACAAATTCGACCTTTTCCAAACTCCCACATCGAGCAGCTGCGGCCAGGGCTGGATGATATAAACATGGGCCATGAGACTGAGTTGAAATGTCCTGCTTCTTGACAAAACTCATCATGTTGTTTAATATAAGAGGTTCCAGCTCCTTAGCAGCTGCTTCGAGCACGCCTGGGTGGTCACAGTGTGCGCCTCTTGCCAGAAGGAAATCGATGATTTCTGTGTCCCCTCTCTTGATCGCCCTTTCAAGTGCTGTGGGAATTGCGTTAGGATGATTGATATCTGCACCGGCATCTATGAGGAGTGATATCATCTCGAAGGGGTTTTCTCGAAGGTCAATCGCCAAAGTCAACGCAGTGCAATGGCGGGAGCCGCACTCATTGATGTCTACCCCTGTATCCAAGAGACGTCCGGCAAGCTCCAGATTTCCCCCTAATACCGCATGGAATAGTGCGTTTTTGTCGAATGACACTCCATGATCTAAAAGAAGCTGAACTATAGAACCATCATGAAAGATGGCTTGATTCAGTGTCCTGCTGTCCACGTATGCACCGTGTTCGAGCAGAAGTTCGACTAGCCGCGTGTTTCCATTTTTGATAGCACTTGTAATTGGTAGTCCGTGGCGGTCACTGGACAATGAGTAGCCGTCATCGGGGTCGGCTCCATATTTTAAGAGAGTGGATGTCAGGTCAAAGTCCCCCTCGTCAACAGCACACCAAACGATGCCATGAAATTCTGTGTCCTCAGCCTCATATTTGAGCTCTGCACCAAGCTCCAAAATACGGTTCACGAGCTCGAGGTTTTGATGTTCTACAGCAAGACGAATTGGTGACTTGCCGCGATAATCGTGGAGGTTGACTTGTGCTCCAGCACTTAGAAGTAGATGCGCAATGTGAAAGTTTGCCATCTCCATTGATATAGCAAGCGCGGATCCCCAAAATCGAGATTGAGTCGTGTCCGGGTCAGTGCCTTGAGCCAATAGCATTTCAACGTCAGCAGACAGCCCTAGGCACACCGCCTTCAGCAAAGCCGATGGAGGATCGGGAGCCACCCAATCACCTAGAAGGCTTTGTAACATCTCCTGTCTTTCTTCCAAAGCGAGAGTAACCATCGTGTCATGGAGCTCCCCAGGGGAAAAGATGTTGGCACCCTGTCTCACAAGAACACGGACCATTGGAGCATGTTTGGCCAAAATCGCTAGCTCAAGCGGAAGCACACCGTGAAGACGAACACAGACTGATGCGCAAGGATGCCGATGAGAGATATCCCAGGGGCCTGGTAAAAGTTCGTCCGCATCAACCTTGAAGCATCTAAGCAAAAGATCTGCGAGGGCGACATTCATCTCCAGAAGTGCTTCTTTAAACATGATTTCAGAGAGCGCTTGAATTGTCTCGTCATGATGGACAATGAAGGAATTCAATACCGAAAGGTTCCTTCGAGACCGAAGATGTTGGAGAATGATTTTGCCTAGGTCTTGCTTCGAAAGCTTGGTGTTTGCAAAGACATCGTACATACGGTTCGACGCTAGTAGAACTGAGAGAGCGAATTTATCAAATCCAGATCCTTGAATGATATCATGGCAGATGTTGGAACTTGTCGAGTCTCCAAGCTCGAGTTGTGAAATTGGAATAGCGGCGCGGATAGTCTCGGACCACACAGGCCTGCTTTGGCGACTAACGCTACGTTCAGTCCTGCTGTAGAGCCATCCTTCGGACTGTAGATGCGACTTCATCGTGGTGTAGAAGTTGAGCCATGGTAAAGAGTCGGTAGAGAATTTTGGAGATGAAAATGCAGGTGGTGTGTGGATAACGAGTCCATTTGGCGTTGGGCTGCGTTCGCATCGACCTAACAAGTATTAGTAATTGAGAACATACTCAAGAAGTGCCGAATTACCTTTTTTGAGTGTGCGTTGTATTGTTTCCAACGTTGATCCTTGCCCATACCTCGAAATGGCTTTTTGGAGTTTCTTCCGTGGGATTGAGATGCCATCGATTTTCAGGTCACTTTCTTTTCCTTCTTTCTTTCTCTTTCTAACAACGCGAGAAGCGTATTGCCATTCTTTTCTTGTGAGGTTTTTGCGAAAGTTCCACTTCTTGAACTGCCGTTCAAATTGACCCTCACTAGTGGGGAGGCTATTAGTTTTTCGCCCTCCAAAAAAGGATTCAATACAAAAAACAGGGTGCCTTACTCCGCTTTGAATCCCCGTCTGGCCATTTCCTCAACAACCTCAGTTTTTGTCATGTCCCTGACCAAGTAGAGGTCTCGAATGGTTATTTTGTGTTCCTCCCACAGGTGTTCCATGTTTGTTTTGTAATGTGCCGCAGCTGTCCGCTGTGCGAAGCTGCCGCGACACGAAGCAAGCCCTATTGGGGTTAGAAGAAGCAGCAAGGTAAGCTCAGATGAGAATTGGAGCCCGCTCCAGCATGCTTGTGGAAAGCTTGACTGTTGAAGCGGCAAAGAAAGATAGAGTGAGGAAATTCAGCGTAAGGAAAAGCCACACTTTATGTAAGGCACGGCCCCTTCTTCTAAGGTGAACGTCTGCTGTGACTCGCAGGGTAAGGCTTTGAAGTTTGTCTGTGATTGGTGAAATCCAAAATCTGTAGAAGCGAGGCTGACAGCCACCGTCGCCCCTCATTGGCTGTTTCCACAATCTGGCGGGGCAATCAGTGAGCGCCGGCGGGAAGTTTGTCTCAGCGTGTCAGCATTTCAGCCTGCTGTGTAACGCATACAACTCATCAATATCGTTGGTCTTAACTGTCTAGAGCACATCGAGGCGAAGCTCGTGCTGCAAGGCTGCAGTAAAGACGCGTATGGCGCTAAAATGGCCCTTCAAGAGCTAGTGCTTATCAGCCAGGATGGTGTGTTACGTGTTGCAGAAGATGTCGGCGAGCTGAGCAAGCTGGCAATATCTGATCTGTAGCTTCCTACATCGTCTACTTGCAGGTCGAGATAGCGAGAGCCTTGTGCGCGCATATTTTTCATCTATTCTACAGCAAAAGAATGTAGCCTGAAAGCTCCGTTCGTCGCCATGTCTAAACAGAAACTACTCATGCAGCGGTTTCAGGCTTTCAGGCGCCAGTGCAGAACATGTGCCAATTACTCTATTCCTAGATCTAACAACCTAGTTCATCCCCGCTTCGTAGTCATCTCCACAGACTCTACTCCAGCCTCCGGCTCCGCCGGTGCTTCCTCCTTCTGCACGCCCCCCTCCCTCCCCTCCTCCTCCTCCTCCCCCTTCCCCAAATCCACATTCCTCAACCCCCACATCACACCCACCATCGGCGCCAACGCCGCCGTCGCCGCAATCGCCAACACACGCTGCGTCTCCCTATACGCTCTATCAATCGCCTCCCTCTCCACACTCCCCTTCTCATACTTCTGCGCCACAACAATACTCTTATACACCTTCGCCGCCACCCCCTTTGCCACAAACCCCTCCGGCAAATACGCCTCCAACTTCTCCGGCAACAAATTATTCCATATCGCGCCCCCCACGCTCGTCCCCGCCGCGGCGCCGAAGTTCATGGCGGCGAAGAAGACGCCGGTCACGACGGCGACGTCGGACCGCGCGACGACGGCCTGGATGCTGACTTGCGCCGCGGTTTGGTAGCAGGCGCGGCCGACGCCGACGAGGACTTTGGCCGTGATGAAGGCGGCGGAGGGAGTGTGCGCGCGGGAGACGAGGTGGATTTGTAGACCCTGGCCCAGCAGGCAGAGCGGGACGCCGAGGAGTATGAAGGGCTGCGAGCGCTTGGTGTGGCGCATGGCTAGCCCGGCGAGGACGGAGGCGATTTGGAAGGAGACGCGGAGGGAGTTGCTGTGGTGCGGGTTGTCAGTATTATGAGGGACGGGTTGTGGGGAGGGGGGACTGCAGGGCTCACTCGATGCGCGTGGCCTGCCCGGCCGAGTAGCCGCCCGCGACCTGTAGGTAGCTGGGGAAGAAGGTGGTGAAGCACGAGTAGTGGAAGAAGTCGAGGGCGGACAGCACGCAGGCGGCGACGACGGTGCGCTCGCGCACCATGCGGAACGGGATGAACGGGCGCGCCGCGACGCGCGCGTCCCACGCCACGAAGAGACAGAGGACGAACACCCCCAGCACGAGCATGGCGATGAACGACCCGTTCTGCCATCGCCCGCTGTTCTTCGCGCCCGTCAGCGACAGCGGGATCAGCGTCAGGCCCAGGCCGACGACCAGCAGGAACGCGCCGAAGAGGTCGAGCTCGGTCCAGAGGAGGTTGTAGAGGCGTTGGGGCAGGGTGGAGGAGGGGGAGTCGTGCAGGCTGCGGCGCTGCAGCCCGTTCTTCTCGGCGCGCCGTTGCAGGACGAACATGGTCAGGATGAGGGGCAGGGCGCAGAAGGGGAAGATCACGGCCCACATGCCGTAGCCCCAGCGCCAGGTCGAGTGCTTCAGCACGCTCTCGCCGACGATGGAGCCGAGATAGAGGGTGGGGATGGCCGTGACGGATTCGGGCAGCGACGACCACAGGCCGCGGTCGAGGAGGCTCGTCGTGTCGGCGATGAAGATCTGCTGCATGATGGTGTAGCCCGTGTCGCCGATTGACTCGAAGATTCCGCCGGCCTTTGGGGGTTGGTGTTAGAAAGGTTGAGACTCCTGAGGGAGATGCTTACGATGTAAGTCCCGATGTTCTGGCACGCCGAGTATAGCACCTGGGATAAGACCATGAAGAGTATGGAGAAAGAGAAGCCTTCTGCTCGGCCAAACACCTGTTGTATCGATCAGTTCCCGCACAGCAATTGCGATTTGCATCCACCCACATCCGAGAGCTTGGCCATGATCGGATAGACAGCCATGTTCATGATGGTGTAGACGACATTGGCAGTGGCAAGCGCCGAGTGCTTCGAGAATGCGCTGGTTGCGTATGCATCGTAAACCTTGGTCGAGTACTTGATGAAGGAGAGAATGAAGGTTGTTGCGAAGAGACTAGATGCAGTCAGCTCCCCCTACCACTACAGAAAGGGAAGAAGGGGTGCAGAGTCATACCCCGTGAAGGCGACAATCAATGCCTTCCGCGACCAAGATTTCCTCAAGATCTCGACCTTGGTCAGTCCCTGTTGCTGCGGTGTTCCATCTTTCGCTTCCGGATCCACCGACGCCGGGGTGCTGGAAACCTCAAGACTCGGATTCTTCGTCATGATGGCAAGGAAGATGCTGCCCTTCCGAAAGCATCGCGACACCACAATACATAGTCAGCGTCGCTCAATAGCCGAGATCGGCTCACCGGGTCATCAGACGCAGCAATTTTTCAGAGTCGACGGACACGCGTCCAGCGATTTAACGAAGCCGCATATACAATGACCGCTTGCCTGTTATCAGATCCGCTCCGCTGCAAGTGTCTTGGCAGGGTGGAGCAGGTTGGCTAATGTGGCTGGAGACAGGCGCCATTTCGCGAGCGCCAAGCCGCGTGGCGCTGCGGAAAGGCAAGCCCGTGGAACGTTGCGCGGCCGAAGGATCTCCGGGGTGGGGTGATGAGACAAATGTTCAAAAGCCGACCGACATGTGTTGTGTAGTACGTGTTTTTGTTGTCGAAGACAGGGCGTGATCTAGTCTCACCTATCTCGCCGTCGTCCCTCGGCAAACTCAAGAAAACCCCGGAAAGCGATGGAGCCTCTGGAACCTGCCGCCGCGCCCAATACCTGCCAGCACACGCTGCGCACTCGCCGAGGCGACTACCTGATCCAAGCGTCGTGGCCTCTGGCCTGGGGCGAGGACAGGAAGAGTACAACCGATCGGCCGGTGCCTATCGTGTAAGTTGGCAGCCCAGCCCGCCCGCCCGCTCACCCGCCCACCACAAAGCCGGGAACCCGCATCATGCACGGGTGAGCAGATCATCATCGATCATCATCGCTGACATGCCATAGCTACCTGGTCGACGGCAACGCCTACTTCTTCTCCGCCACCGAGATCGTCCGCCGCATCCGCCACCTCCCCAATGGCGCCGGCAACGCCGTCGTCGTCGCCGTCGGCTACCCAGCCTTGCGCTCCTCCGCCTTGCATCAACCGCGCCGCTCGGCCGACCTGACGCCGCCCAGCCCCACCTACGCGCCTGTGCTGGGCCGCGACGGCAGGCCGCTGCTCAACGGCGGCGCCATCGAGCATCATCATCAAGGCGGCGCCGCAGAATTTCTCGAGGCGATCGAGAAGGACGTCATGCCGTTCGTCGCTGCGACCGTGTTTCCGGGCGTGCGCATCGGGCCGCAGGCGCTGTGGGGCCACTCGTACGGCGGGTTGTTCGCGCTGTATACGCTGTTCACCAGGCCGCGCTTGTTCGATACCGTCGTCGCGGCGAGCCCGTCGGTGTGGTGGAATGAGCGGCGGATCGTGCAGGTGGAGAGGGAGTACAGGCGCGGGAAGCAGAGGGGGGAGGTGGAGGGTGAGGAAAGGTCGCCTGCGCCGCAGCTGTTTGTCATGTACGGTTCCAACGAGCAGTTTCCGAAGCGCTTCCATCATGAGTCGGAGGAGGAGTTTGCGGTGAGGAAGAAGCTTGCGGCGGAGCGGCGGATGAAGGACAACGCCATTGAGATGGGTAGTCGGCTGAGGGATAGCGGGCTTCTGAGGAAAGTGTGGCTTCAGGAGTTTCAGGACGAAGACCATGGAAGTGCGGCGCTGTGCGCTCTGAGCCGTGGGATGACCGGCTTCCTTGAGGCGTGTAGTTACTAATGCCGGGTTGATGGGTCTTTTTTCGGCGCTTCTCGAGGCATTGAGAAGCCGGCTAATGCTCAATGCAAGCTTCATGGCAGACTGCCTCCATTTTAGAGGAATCCGACGCCATTGCGCAAGGCGGCCCCCGTTGTATTCGGAGAATTGATGTCCTGGTGGATGAAAAACTACAACCATCAACACCTAATCCCTGCGTCGAAAAAAAAAAAATAAGGTGTGGCGCACTGTCAGACGGGCGCGTTCCTGGAGGATGCACAACCACTAGCAGCAACGGCGCCAAAACACCACAGATGCGCTTATTCTCACTCCATGGCTCCAGTTTGCAGCATATTCCCCAACCACGAAAGAACATGGGGGCTTTATCTGGTGTAAGATGCACGGACATTTCGACCCCGCATGACGCCACTTTCTTGCTGACAACCCGCCTCCCAAGTCTTGAGCCCCATATATGATGCGCGGCCCAGTACTAAGGCCAAGTATTTTACGCCCAGATTTTACTCTCGGCATAGGAAATCTTGCGCGAAATGTTCTAACTACGTGGCAGAGGATGACTAGAATCCTTATCAATAATGCAGCGGAGGCGCCGGGAGCTCTACCCTTGCCTGGCCTCCCAAAGTCATGCACGAGACGAAGAAGCTTTCAGCTATAAATAAAGTCTGGGTAGGGCATCAGGCAAACGAGCGAAAAAGCTTCTTCCAACCGTCCGCCAGCGTCAATTCAAACCCCACCCAACGCACCCCCACCATCATCACCCGCTCTCCCCCCTCTCTCCTCCTGACCGTCCCCACAACAAAGACGACCAGACCCAAGAAAAGGCATCACAGAGACCTACCACCACCACAATGTCCCAAACCCCCACCAACACCCTCTCCAACATGGGCCTCGACTTCACGCCGACCATCCACCACGACACCTACGCCTACATCTCCCCCACAGCCGATCTCGTCCCGCCCGGCCGCTCCGTCTTCATCACCGGCGCCTCGAAGGGCATCGGCGCCGCCACCGCGCTTGCCTACGCCCGCGCCGGCTTCTCCCGCATCGCCGTCGGCGCCCGCTCGCTGCCGTTGCTCGCGCACCTCGTCCCGGAGATCAAGGCCGCGGCGAAGGAAGTGGGACGAGCGGAGCCGCGGGTGCTGGTGGTGGAGCTGGACGTGACGGATCGGAGGTCGGTGGAGAAGGCGGCGGAGAGGGTGGGGAGCGAGCTTTTGGGTGGAGGGGATGGAGGCAGGGGGAGGAGGCTGTTGGACGTAGTGGTCGCGAACGCCGGGTTCCTCGAGAGCTTTGTCCCTGCGGCCGAGGTGGAGGATGTCGACGAGTGGTGGCGCAGCTACGAGGTCAACGTCCTCGGGACGTTTCTGACGTACCGCTACTTCGCGCCGCTGCTGCTGGGCCCCGTGCCGTCGTCTTCGTCCCCCTCGTCAGCCGAAGCCCGGAATGCTGCCACCGCGGATACGGACGGGACGAACGGCGAGCACGCCGCCGCCGCCGCCGCCGTCGACGAGAACGACAGCCTCAAAACCTTCCTCATCCTCAGCAGCATCGGCGCGCACAACCAAGTCGTCGGCGGCTCCGCCTACCGCAGCGCCAAGCTGGCCCTTCTGCGCTTCGCCGAGCACATCGCCTGCGAAGAACAGCGCCGCGAGTTGCAGGTGCTGGCCGTGCATCCGGGCGGCGTGCCGACGGAGCTGGCCTGGCGCATGGGCGAAGAGCTCGGCCGGCAGGTGCTGGTCGACACGCCCGAGCTGGCCGCCGACACGATCGTGTGGCTGACGCGGGAGCGGCGCGGGTGGTTGAATGCGCGGTACGTGAGCTGTAATTGGGATATGCGGGAGTTGGAGGGGAAGAGGGAGGAGGTTGTGAGGGGGGATTTGTTGAAGGTGCGGATGGCGGTTGAGGTGGGGAATTGAGTGGGATGAGAGGGAGTTGATGTTCGATAGAGTCGTACAGTTTAAAGCAGCACTCCTCTACACAGTGTTTAAGCACGAGTTAAATGGAATGCACCAGCCACTAGTTAATTTTATGGAGAAATAAGGAGGTTACGAGACGTACTAAATGGCGCGACTGCCTAACGATAGATATTATAATAATGATTAAGCTGACCCTCATTTATTGAATTTTCTATCCAAGAGCGTTGACCCACTCAGGCTTGTGTGTCCCAATAGCATCATAACACGTGCTATACCACGCCACGGACAAAGAAAATGTACCGACAAAAAAAGCACAAGCATTAAACGACATCGGAAAATCCGTCGCCCTCATTCTGGAGTGGCGAAAGGAGTCCAGTTCATGCTCAAGAAAGAGGACATTAATCTGAACATGATTTGATAAAGGAGAAAGAAAAGATAAGACCCATAAAAATCCAAAAAAACAACTCATATAAATCGTGTGGTAAAATAACGCCTCGGCATGATTGATAAAAGAAATTATTGGGAGGATAAAAAAAAGCGAGTACATTAAACGAATAAGTAGGCCAATAAAAATCCATTATTCGACTTGGTGTTGAGAATTTCGCAACTAATACTTCAGCCCCTTGTGGGATGGCCTCCATAAAAAATATAATACTCAGTACGGCGATGCTTATAATCCAAGACCTGTAGTGTTCTAAATAACTGTTGTTGTTTGTAGTGTGCTCCGATAGTATTTGGTAATAAGCGGAAGCCCCGAAAAGGAGGTGTATACCAATTGAACATTTTCCTAGCACTGTTTCAATTGTTAATAAATGTCGGAAATGCCGCAAGTCAAAACGGAAGATGGTATGTTTTGCGTTTTCGTCCTGTTTTTCAGCCATGAAGAGCAGTATTTCGACTGTGACAAAAGATCCAAGATACATTCCTGCCCATGCTTTTGTCCAAGGAACACCCGACAGTGCCATAAGCTTATCAACTTGTGGCAGGGTTCCAAGACAGAACAGCAGAACTCGAACAAGCCCAGTCTTCTCAAGAGACTGTAAGCCTTGTCCAGTGTGTTCGCAAACACCATTTTCGATTCCACGTGCCAGCAAAACCGCACGCGCAGCCTCCCGCGGACGGAACCCAGCGTGGATCAGGAGTGCCATATGTATGATGATTCCGATGTTGTCGGCCGCGCATACGAAAGGAGAGCATCGCAGGTAGGTACGGAGTCGCAGCGGAAAATGGCAGACTTGCCCACAAGGCTGTGTCATGACGGAGAGAAGGAAAGGCACAAGCGCCCAAAACGCGCTTTGCCATGATACGCAGTCATCTGTGTCTTTGGTGAGCTACACGGCTGATTAAAATGACGTATATATCATACCACAGTTTTCAGGGGCGGGAGACATTGCAGCGGAGTTTTGGAGGGAGACTTATGGTGTTGGTGGAGCTTCGAGCCTCGCTGCAAAGGTGGGATGTTCAGCCTTTTGACGAGTCCAATGCGGAATGGGACTAGAGAACGTGATGCTGTGATTGAAGGACGTGATGCTGTGATTGGAGGACGTGCAGATGTGGCAGAGTGCAGAGAACCTGCAAGACTGTACTAACTTGGAAAGATAATCAGCTTATGTTACACAGAAAACAGGTTTGCTTGAATTCAAGACTGTGTGCATCCTTGGGAAACCCCAGAGATGGCTATTGGTGGGAACAACGTGGGGGCCGGAAGTAGATTTTCTATCACTCCAGACATATCTCCAATTGGTTGGCGTTGATTGGGAAGGCCCATCCGACTCAACCTTGACAAGCAGAAAGTAGACCAGACAAAGGTAGAGAGTGGCTTGCGGTATAATTTTAAGAAAGCTTCAGATATTTCGATTGAGTTGAAATTTCCAGCATCTGGTTGGTGCCAATCACGTGGAGACATGCTAAGCATGCATGATCTCTCCTAGATACTGAATGCAAATGTCATTTCGAAAGGTATTGCCTGCGAAAGTGCTGCCAAATGGAGGAATTAGGTTCTTCAGAATATTGTAAATGACTGCGGCTCATCCAACCAACTGTGAGAAGATTTGCTTTCCTCCTCATGGGCGGTACCATGGGGTTTTCGTGGGTTTGAAAAGCCTGCTATCAATGAAAATGATTCTGATGCAGGCCAGCTTTTGAGTAGTACTCCGGAGCTTTCTGAAACCTTCACGGCGATGAAGCCTGCACCATCCTGTCCCGATTGTGCTGCTCCATCCAGAACCATTACGGTACCTTCGTGGACTTGGAGGGTCTTGTCTTCACCTAGTCTGACCCTCAGGAGTATCACAGGCTCGTCGGAAAGGTCGAAGAAGCCCTTGATCATCCTTTGGCCTTGTATGGTGAGCAGATGATCATCAGCCGTTGGCTTTTCGGCGAAGAATATGGGCATCCCCGGGGGTGTCCTCCACGTCCAATCATATATCCAGGTATCTGGAGATCTGGGCCTCCCCATTCTGAAGTCAGTCAGCACCCGCGGCCCGGGGGGAAAGATGATATGAAACCTCTCCAGAAAGTAGATAGAGAGCTCATATAGAACCTCAGACACGTTCTTGCTGTAATCAGGTACAATCCCGTCAGCAGCGTCCTGATCGAAGAGGCCGAGAACGGCGAAAATGTGGTCGAGTGGCTCCGACACTTTAAACGTCTGAGATGCGCGGAACAGCTGCGGAAGTAGATCGATAGGCTGCGGCCCCTGCAAGCCGCCGCAAAGCAGCATGGCTGCAGGATCGACGAAGATGCGCAAATCAAAGAATGGAACGCCATCCCGTGCCGCATCGCTGATTGAACCGATAAAGAATTTGGACAGCGCCTGCCACTTGATCATTTTGCTGCCGCAGATGACGATAGCGGCGCGGGCTACAACGATCTCTTGCAGGGCCCACAGGCGCTTGAACCAGGTGCGCTTGAACAGCTCCATTGCCAGCTCCACTGCTTCTCCTTCGGGAAGCCCGCAGTCTACCCCAGGGTCGCTCAAGTAGTCGAAGAGCCTGTCGCTTTCGAAGGAGCGGTCGCCGAGGTACACGATCACTCTAAATGCTGTGTGGTAGATTTTGGACATCAGATGGACCTGGTGGCTACGTTCGTGGACGTTTGATTGGTCGATGCAGAGTGCGTCGATCCATAGGAAGCGTGGGTCGTCCTCGAGGCGTAGGCGAAGCAATGCGGCTTCGCAATTCTTCGTGATGGAAATTCTTCTGTACTCTGGACCGCACCGGATTTCCTGCGTCAGAGATCGGTCGCCGTTCTCGTCGGCCCAGGTATATGAGAGAGCTTCGTAATCGGGTGGTTGATCCAGTTCGCAGGTAATCAGGTCACATGAGAGAGTGTCCGAGGATGTCCCAGGATGTAAGACGATAAGTCTGATGCTGTTTCCGCTTTCCAAAGGTCGATGGGCACATGTGGCGCCGTCTAGGTTTGGAGGCTGGGTTTCTTCTTGATGCAACATGGTCGATTTTGGATAGTCTGAGAAGCTAGCAACCGCTATTTTGCGAGAGGGCGCGATTTATTTCCTGCTTCGCTCTAGGCAGCATCGTATGACTCGAGATGCGGGTGAGAATCCTCCGGCATATCAGAGCCAATAAGCGCGCACAAAGCGGAGGGGAAAAACGTCACGAAGTTGATCGCTTACTGTAGATCATCTTCCAAAACGACATCTCACAAGGTTTTAAAGTTGCGATTTCTTTGAATAGAACTTAGGTAGTAGAGTTTAAAAAGCAGTTTAGATAAATGCAATGGGTATTTGCGTAGGTACTGAAAGCTTTGGATAAGGCATTCTTCAAAGAAGCGTCTGGCATACTCTTGTTCATTCTTAAAAGGTATCAAATAATTATTGGCTAAAGGAAAAGTCTCTTGTATGAGCCCAGGGGCTTCTTTCAAAGTAAGGAAGCACGCAAAGAAGTTGGTCATGTCACGGTAGTGGGGGTGGGTAAGAACACGCTTATGTGAGTGGTGTGCTTGAAAGGCGTGAGAGATGGCGATTGGAAAGGAGAGGCGCGGGCCTATGCAGGGTTGGCGAGGGTAAGGAGCTTAAGCAAAATTTTGCCGGCATACGTTGAGGTGGGATATATGCTGAGGCTGAAGCTGAGGCTGAGACTGACAGTGATTGGTCATGTGTGAGTGAGGTTGGACCTGTGGGGGTGGACTATCAACAAATGATGTCGGGATATGGATATACCTTTGACAGGAGTGCAGGAAACAGTCGAAAGTGGAAATAATGCTTCGAAGGCCGTAATCTTGATTCTTCTGGCATGAATGCGAAATTTAATGATTGAGACATGCAGAATATGTAGGTAGAGGATTTCTTAGCCTTCTTTAACGCCGGGTGAATGTCGAGTTAGAACAATGCGGTGAGGTTTTGGCATCTCCTAGGTGTTCGCACGGAATGCTATGGAAAACAGGGGAACAATACCATGAACAATAAGACCACCAGCAGCGCCATGACTCAGACGTGGGGATCAATAAGGCACAGATTCACGAAGATACTGATATTGAGATGGGCAGGCGGTGCGAAGAGCAATTGACGTCCCAATCGGTTGCCCGGGGCTTTTGGGGTACTATGATGGAGTCGGCGCCAAGCGCGCGACAAAGGTAAGAGTATTCCTGCGCCCGCCTTCGCGACCACTCTCGTTGCAACTGCAAAAGCCGCCAAACCTGACTCAGGAAAACAAATTGCACCCATCTACCACTGCTTCCCATCGTTGTCGCGCGCATCGCTGTCCGACGATGCCGCACCAAAGGACCCTGTCTGGCACTCCGCTCCGCACGATTCCGGAGGACCGTGCCATTACTATCACTTCAGTAAGCCATCGAAGGCCCACCTCTTCGTTAGATGTTTGACTAATGGAAACTCATAGACTGTCGACGAGGCCATGATCAACCACCCCCCGCGCGACGAATCGGCAGCCGCGTTCGAGAAGAGTTTGGCGATCCACCTGCTCGAGAAGAAGTTGGCTCGTCTGGTCGAGGGCAAGGAAAACGTGCGCATCAAGCTACAGCTTCTCGACTTGCACTTGGAGAAATGTCGCCAGGAGCTGAGTTCTCTGCACAAGGCGGTCCACGGCTAACTCAATACTCCAATTCCCGCTCCGAACGTCGCGCAAGGATGACAATACTTAGCCCACCTTGGTAGCCCGACGTCCACCGAGCGGAGAGACTCAACATCGATATTTGGGGTATCCGAAACCATGTCGAACCACATACATATTCTGAGACTGAGAAGCTATGGATGTGGGGAGCAAAGCGCGGCCAGCTGGCATTTTCTTTGCCTGCCGTAAAGCTCGAGTCGATGGTCCTTATCTTCATGCTTGCGAACTAAGGCTCCGTGATTTTGTTTCATACAACAAATAAGAGATCCTCAATCGTACCCCAAACCTTGTCTGCGATTCCGTGAAATACGACAGAAGGGACGTACCGGGATAATAAGGATGTCGCCTCAGCAGCGACCCGGATAGGGCCGGATAGACGTGAAACAACCCTGAAAAATCGGATCACCTGCATGCTTTCCACAGCGCTGGGAGAAATAGTGGAGTAAGGCCGACCGTCGCGAGAAGCTATACGGGACGAGTCATGATGGCATTTTGAGTTGAGGCTTTAACAAATGAGGCAATTTTCGCATCAACTACGGCCCGTCACCCGCCCGCAAGGCGTAGTCTAGCCAAGTGAACCCTGTGTGGGGGCTCATTTTGACTCGGTTTTGTTGTAGCACTTGGCGATGGTGGAACGACGAATCACGGCCAAAAACGCCGTCGACGCCCGTCGAGCGGCACGATGCCCAGACCGGAGCGCCTGAGCTGAAATTTCCGGCTGTGGTCTCGAGTGTTCTTTATGCCGGTTCTTTTACGTTATTCCTTTGCAGGATCCCCTCTCCGGGGCCTTGTACCATTTCTCCGCACCCCAGAAGATCTTCATGTACCAATGGATAAATGCAGAGTGGACTAAGGACGGAGAAGAGGATAAACCGAGAAGTGTTGAGCTATCACACCATAAAGAAGCCTCGGCTATGATTCCAATCTAGGACGGAAGTAGCTAAAGCGGTCGGTAGCGCACGCCATTGTTTCCAAAACGAGTCATGACCTTCGCCTAGCACCCGAGAGGTTCAGCCACACCGTAAGGCCGTAGGGAGGGGAACCGGAAATAAACCGAGTCTATCGTTCTGCAGGTAGTAGGACATGGGAAGCGTAGAGAGTTGCTTCACGATGAGCGAGATATGTTTGTCGAGCAAGGATGTCTGTAGCAGTGGAAACACAGCAACAATAAGGTTCCTTCTAGAAGTTCTATGAAACACTCGGATCAGGAGAGAAATCGATCAGTGTATAGAAGACCTTAGCGTGTTCGATATACAGCCTCGCCAAATCCTCGGTCCGATCATCGCCACTGTCGCAGCCACAAAATATGGTTTGAAATTGGGGGCATCTGTTCAGACTACAACCAGCACCTACATATTCTACAACACAAATGTACGGAAGAATTTTCCGTTGAAATCCATAGTACATACATCTGCCCTACCTCATAGCGAGCTGCTGTGATTGTGATATCAATCGTCATCTAGGATGTTGGATGCGATGGAAAGCCTGAAGTCTCCCGCTCACGTGGTGAGATGATATCCACTTTTCGTCGGACCATGTCCCAAGGGAGTACTGGAAATGACTCGGAGGTGCATACAAAGGGTAGGTCCGACCACGCCACCCACGCGAGGAGCGGACTTGGCATCTTCCGACACGCCAAGCCTCCTCAGGCTTTCCTTTTCTGGCTAGTCAGTTAGCCCCTGCAACTCCGCCCGAGCAGCTGTCTCTTCGATCGGTACGGAGATTTTCTATGTGGAGTAGCCAAAGCCTTACAGATACATTCATGCATCATCTGTTCCGCCACCTTGGTAGCAGTGAGACATGGACGCGATCCGATGAGACATGAACAATGGTGGTGAAGTATAGTAGGTTTGATATCCTTTCTGGAAGACGTTGAGAAGACTCACAACTTAGCTCTCCCCACCAGGCCCTGCAAGTGCCTCGTAAACTTACTAGACTGTCACTTGAATACAGCTTGGCACCCACGGCCAGCCACCTCCGCGATTCAGAGAACACGAGCCGTGAGGATCGTCCCTGAGCCAAGATGCAAGCTTCTGAGTTGGTTGTTTGAACCACCCGTTCTGGACGTGTGATAAAAGCTGAGCGAAATGCACAAGAAGTGTTGGCATACCTTGGCGGAAGATATAAAAGACTCGCCCTGGAGCGGAAGAAAGAACCATCAGCAACTCACAGCTACTTCATCACTCTCACTAGATCTCTGATCCATCACCTTCGTTTCCAAACAATCCCTCCAACCACCACCATGCAGCTCAAGAACATCGCTCTCGCCGCCACCCTGGCCGCCGTCTCCTCGGCCCAGTTCAACATCCCCGCCGCCAACGGCAAGAAGCAGGTCCTCAGCGCCCCCCGTCCCATCTCGGGCTTCGTCGACCTCAAGTTCCAAGAGTTCGACCGCGGCAAGCCCTGCACGTCGGACCTGGACCAGGGCAGCAACGAAGCCGTCTTCGTCCTCAAGAACGGCGCCACCCTCGCCAACGTCATCATCGGCTCCGACTCCTTCGAGGGCGTGCACTGCGAGGGCTCGTGCACTCTGCAGAACGTGTGGTTCCGCGACGTGTGCGAGGACGCCATCACGCTGCTGGGCTCGGGCAGCTACCGCATCACGGGCGGCGGCGCGCAGAACGCCGTCGACAAGGTCATCCAACACAACGGCGTCGGCACCGTCGAGATCAAGGACTTCACCGTCTCCAACGTCGGCAAGCTGTACCGCTCCTGCGGCGACTGCACCAACAACGCCGGCAAGAAGCGCACCGTCGTCGCCTCGGGCATCCGCGCCTTCGGCGTCAACTCCGACCTCATCGGCATCAACAGCAACTACGGCGACACCGCCACCGTCACCAACTCGTGCGGCACCACCAAGAAGGTCTGCCAGGAGTACAAGGGCGTCAACAAGGGCCAGGGCAAGAGCGAGAAGCTCGACACCCCCACTGGCGCTTGCAAGGGTGCTCAGGGTGGTCTTGCCAAGCTCCCGTCTTGCTAGACGCTCGGCCGTAAGAACTGCGTTGATTCATAAAGAGTTTAGTCATTCCAATTGGGCTTTATGAGTGGGATGCAGCTACACTGGGACTGGATTCCAGTAGAATCTTCATGTACATACAAAATATTATTCGCTCTTGTTTTTCATCACAATGATCGTATTGTTGCCATAAGTAAAGCTGTTGCGAAATCAAATACGAGTTGCGCTGACTATAAAAACATTTGAATATCCGAACTCTTCTTCTGTGCAATAAATGGTGGTGGAACAGGAAGTCATGGACATCGTTCTCGAAAAGACCAGAAGGGTAAATTAATCGAGTTATTGTTGAATGCGAAAACATGCTTGTTAGTCATCGAGTCCTTGACAAAGAAAGCAATTTCCCCGTTAGTATCATGTCCACGTGATACGAAAAGAGACCACACGGCTGTAGAGCTTGAATTCGTTGCTAAATAGATATTTGAGACCAGCTCAGTAATCACAATAGAACGAGGCCAAACTCAGTTCTTTCTCTCCGGAGCGTCCCTCTCCGGTACATTCAGAGAGCGATACTGGTCGGATCAAACCCTCCAGACAAAAGACCGAATCACATCAAAAGAAAGACATGGCAATGTGCCGCTCCTCTGCCCACTCACTCGTCGCAAATGCCGTTGTCGACGAGGAAGTCGTTGAGAGCGTCGACACATCCAGCGCAATCGCAAAGCTGTAATAACTTAATACGAAGACTGTCACACTTGGGGTGGGAGCGCTACTTACCACACCTTCGCCTCCAACGACGCAGGAAAGAACCGCAGGAACGTCGGCAGTGGCAATTCCAGCAGCAATGCAGCCAGCGGCAGCAACCACACCAACGCAGGACAAGACATCGCAATCGGCGCGCTGAATGGCGAAAGCGATTTGCTCAGGAGTGACATTGGGGGCTTGACGAGTTAGTACTGAAGATGGGTGCACGAAAGTGGGAAGCGTACTGGTGTTGGCCTGCCTCTTGGTGAGGACCCTGTTGGGGGCAGCGGTGGCCGCGACGGCCAGGACGGAGGCGATCAGACCGGTGAAGAGCATTTTGGCTGGAGTGAGGGGCTGGAATAAAGATTGGAGGTAGCTTTTGGGGGTTGCTTTGATGTTCTGAGCTGGAGTGAACGGCTGCTGGATGTCGAACAGATTGATGAGGATCTTGCTGGCTTTTATAGACAAGCTCGCGGGACACTGGCCTCTCCACGGACAGCTTTCGGGCGGAGATTGTAGTCCGAGGTTCATTGTTGATCCCGTTCGGTGGCGTGAAGAGTGAGTTGTCTCTCACACCCACTTGTGCTCTAAACTATCGACATAAGCTGACTGCATCGTGGATTCGGTGTAGACAAGGTTGTGCATCACAGCCTCTGTACTAACAGAGATGGAGGAGCAGGTTCCATGACCTGTCGTTACGGAGCGTGGACGGGAGAGTTGAGCAGTTCCTTCGCCAGCTGTCAGTGTTGTTCATGTGCCAAGAATGAGAAATTGTCAAAACAATACGTCGGAGCGTTTCTTCATGCGCAGAGATGTCTTCTCCAACCGTCGATGAGTGGAGAAAAAAGTGATAGAGGGATTCCGCCAAGAAGGATTACACTCCAAATCGCCACTTTGTGCCTGATTGATACTAAGCTCTATGGATGCACTTGGCCGGCGGTGGCTGCTTATCTGCGTCTGAGCTTCTGTAGGAAAGCTTTGCACCAAGTCACGTTCGTGGTAAGCTTTATGTCAGTCCTCTCATGTTTTATCCCTAGGTCAAAAGGGCGGATTGCTCTGGCCATGATGGCAGGGGTAGAGCAGAGGGGCCTATCGTTATGCCACTAGCTTTGGTCTTTCTCACTTTCACCCCGTGAATTTCTTATGATACTGCCCTGATATCAAGACTAGTCGTCAATCCCCGCCCCACTCATGACACAGGCTAATTTGAAATGGGATTCGGCACTCTTTCCGTGAGAATTTCCAGCCTTGGGCGTTCCTGGATCCGTAATCGACTGTTTCGGCAGCTTTCTGTTAATCCCTTGCAGGATGACTGCAGCCAACAGTCGAAGGAATACGAAGACACAGCGGTTATGAGCGACCTTATGACTCCCAATCTTGGCATTTAAGTCCTTTTACTGATGTTGGCGATGACGTCCCTTGAATATCTGGTTAGGAACTTGCCGTGTGTACATCTCCATGAGGCCACTGAGTATCGGAAGTCTTTGAGTGCACTAATTAGAAATTGTGAGGAGACAACATTTGAAACGCCGTTTTCTTTTCAACGTATCTCGTATTAGCTGCTAGATTGTCCAAGGCGCATGATCAGTAAGCAAGCTTGAGTGTCTACGTCTTGGCGGCCATGACCGATGTGGTAACAACATGCAAAGAGCATGTCCCACGTGTGGCTTTTTACCCAGACCAGCCTTGGCACCTTGTATGGAGCTTGTTTCCGCCCTCATACTCGGTTTCTTGGCAGGAATTTCAGAGTGTACCTTATTGGTTCACTGAATCCTGGGCTGCGGCGAGGCCCGATGCAAGTCATAAGCGAGCCGCAGCCCCGCTTCAGTAGACGTCAACCTTACGAAAAACAGCCCCTCTCAAGCCCTAACCCCTTGCACACACACATCCATTGTCTGGGTATAGTTCCTGTTGTGGCTATTTTGACAGTGGCATGCATGCTTACCCGTTGGTGGCACGGCGATCATGGCACGCCTCCATGTTTTACGCCGGAGCAAATTCCCTCGTAAAGACAACGGATCGCCGATCTCTGCCTGAAGATGTCGAGATGGATGCGGAGGAGATCCCGATTCAGCCTCCTTCTTAAAAGGGATTGCGCCACCACACGTGATGAATGTTCTGGATGCAACACTCGTCGTTCGTCTTGTGCCGATTACCCGTTTAGATTGCCTTTCAACCGTCTTCAGCACACCTTCTGCGATCCTTGAATGTCCCACGAGTGACCATCTTTTGAATAAAAGCTGACGATCTCTGTCGCTGTCTGACCACGCCCGGTGTTGGGGCCCAAGTTATACGAAGTGGGATTTACCGTACTGAAGATCCCACCAATAACTGCGGTTACTCTCAACTCCTAGCCCCGCACTGGATTCTTTCTCAATGGTGATCAAATGGGATTTCGAAGGAATTCCGTGCTGAGTGCCTTGAGCAGAAGAGATCATTCCAGAGTAGCCCTAACGAAGTATCCCGACGTTTCCTGTACATGCATGCCAGGAACAAGGCTGACTTAAGAGTTCAACTTTAATGATGCCCAGGAGACAGGGCGCCTCGCGTATTCATGCCAATGTGCATTGGCAGCAACCTATTTTGGCATGGACATTGGCGGCTAATTCGGCTACTACAGCTACCCATTCCTCATGCCTACTTCAACTCAAACACTGCCCTCGCCACACCGTCCAATATGCCATTGTCATTCTGCTTTCAAGTGGCGATGGTCTCGAAGTATTAGCACGGAAAAGAGGAAAGTGTGTGGCTCTTTCTCAATCAATCTCCTTTGCCCCGACCTCAAAGTCCAAGGGTTTGAGGAGGATTCAAGAATCCTTTACTTCCGTAGCTCTACCTACGAATCTCATTACACGTTACAAGGATTTCAGAATAAAACAAGGACTTTGACTAGCTGCTACAGGACGCATTACCAACAGGGAGTGCCCAACTTCAACTAGATTGTGATTATTAACGTTTTGGAGATACTGTGTGCTTGCTCAGCTGATGAGAATTTGGCGCTCTTTTGGTAAATATTTCGGCCGGTTGTTTTGGGGACAATAAGGGCTGTCTTACACATTCCTAATCGGCTCGCGGCGGCAATAACTGTACGGATTTAGTGGCGGCTAACCCTGGTAGTAATAAAGTGTCTGTTCAATCAGAAAGTCCCATGTAGCTAGGCAGCAGCGCATACAGGGAACTTATCCCACGAAAACTTCGAACGGAGGTCTCGAAAGCATCCGTTATTAGTCGTGTCTTATAGGAACGCAAAAGTAAGGATACGCAGTTACAGTTCTCTGTAGCGCTTACTTCCGAAAGATAGTACGAACATTATGGCAACAAATGTCGTCGGGAACTTCATTGCGCACTACAGCCCACAATGTGAGCGGGACATCGGCTACAGCTACTTTACAAGCCAGCAGACTTCTTTAATTACTACCCACCCACAGCGCGTTGGCTGTTTGAATGGAATCTCTGCTAAAAGTATTACTGCTCCTCAAGGAACGGAAGATCAGTGATGGCGTACGAGCATGACCCTCCCGCCAACCTCTCACCCGGCGGGCACGGGCACTCATCCCATCATTGTTTCATCAAGGCAAAATCCACGAGAGGAAATACGGACTCACCTGTAAGCACCAGAAACCACTGCCAAACCAGCAGAAACCGTCTGTGATGAGCCGCGCTCTCGAAAGACGCTGCCGTGTGAATTCGTGTTCCAGAACATACCCCTGTCCGCTTATGCAGGTTTGCTGCGGGTTCGGGCAAGAGCCTCAACCACGTCAGCGAACGGCGAGGCAACGATCTTCGCTGGGGAAGAGAACGGCGGGCTGCGTGCGACAGCCGCTGGTTTTGGTTTTCTTTCGTCAGCCCCACCCTCTCCATGCACGAGGCTTTGGTTTTGTGCGTGCATTCAAGCAGTTACTCGTAAAATCAAACCACATAGTGAGCCTTCTGTTTGATTTTTTCTTTCAGAGCTACGGAACAACCTGTGTAGCCTTATGCAGTCTCGCGTGGAGCCGCAGACCAGCCTTATGCGGCCTCTCGTGAGCCGCATACCATAATGTGCGGCCTCTCGTGGATACTTAAGAGAAGGATGAACTGCATCGGGATCAAAAAGATTCCCCTCTGATGGCTCAGTTCCTGCTCGCCGCCAGAATGCCGCCCATCCGCCGCCAAAATGCTGTCGCGAGCTCCTCCGCTGACACCTCCTCATGTACACCACTGAGTACCTACTGGAGATAACAGCCATACGGCTAAAGGAAACAAGGACACGAAGGGCAAATAAAAAGGCATAACGAAGCGCTCGGAGAATTTCCACCCAGCCACCCGGGACTTGGCTCGCTTGTGTGTGCAGGTTCCGCTGCAAGTACAGCCTCGTGCCGACGCCGCCGCAGTCACTGTTCGTGTTACCCCCTCGTCGTCCATCCACGTGAATCTCACTGCTAACTCGCACATGCTCGTTACCAGAGACTAAGGAGGCGTATTCGTGCCCTGCACTGTGTTCCGCAGCTGTGCACGCAGGCCCCCTGCTCCCGGGGCGCCACCGGCCATGCTTCCTTGGTAATTCGCAATCGAGCGTCTCGAAAAACCAAAACCCAGAACCAAAACCTCTCTATAGCGCCGTTCTTCCTCTCCATTCAGCGCGCAAGATGGAAATTCCGCACCTTGCGCGCTGCTGTCTCCTCTATGTCAGAGAGTGGCGATGGTTTTCCAGTGGTGTTTTCTGGGTGCTCGTCCTGTACTTAAGGACTTCAGAAAAGACGCCTCAACGATGCCTTCTCTCCCTACTCTCCATAGAGCTGCGACCAGAGAGCCGGTTTCTCTTCAATCAACACCATCATTGCTGCCTTCCGGATCTCTGGTCCTTCCGTAGCTCTTTCCCAAATTGGCAACAGAAGCCTCGCGATGTCTGACCGCCGCCCCCATCAGCCCCAGTTCACGGGCAACAACCCGCCTGTCCCCAACGACGGATGGAGCCACAGCATCCTGGCTGATCGCTTCGACTATCCGCACGGCCGTCTTACCAACGTCAACAATGGCCGTGGAGCCACGGCTATTCATGGCCGCAATGAACCCACTCGAGGCAACCCGCCACACCCAATGCCCGTCCCGTACCCGCTGAGCAACACGTCCACCATCTCGCACCGTGCCGGGTCCACCCGCCACCCCAGCGGGGCCCAGCGCTTCCCCCACGGCCACAGCCAGCAGCCACACGACGCGATCGCCCTCAACCCTCCCCCCGCAATGCCACGCCTCCCCACCGCCGCCCCTGGCCCGGCACAGCAGCAGCCTTCCCCATGCGAAGACATCTTCCCCTGCTGCAACACGCCCTACAAAAGCGAGTTCGCGCGCCGGCGGCACCAGCGCGAGAGCGCAAAGTGCCCGTACTGGACCGGCGAGACCCTGAGCTTCCCATGCCCGTTCTGCGCGACGCAGCCAAAGCGGCGCGCGGCGCTGGTGCAGCACGTGCAGGAGAGGCACAAGGAGACGAATCAAGGGGCAAAGGACCTGGTGCATGCGTGGTACAACCGGGATGGGAGCGTGAGGGGGGTTTGATGGGGGTTTCGTGGGGTTGCTGGTGTCGAGGGTTGGGGGAGAGAGAGGTGAAGAGAGATGGGGAGATGGTAAGGGCAGAAAGGGCGGTGGTTTGGTGCGGCGCTGAATGGCGGATGATGTGGGTGGTTGGGGGTTTCCTTTTGTGTTCACGTCCGGCTACGCTCGTTGCAGTATACCTACTTGGTTTTCTTCTGTTTTATTTTATTGTGAGCGTTAGGCGCGCAGTTCAGCTGTTTTCTAAAGCGGAGTGATTGGTATTTGGCAATGCATCACGCATTTGTAGCTTCCATTGATAATTGCATATAAGTGTGCTTACAACATCTGCATTTCATACAAGACTTCCACTGTGACTACTTTGGGCACAAAAGAATGTATTTACTGCGACGTAGCACGCGCGAAATGCTGCTCCTCTGAAATACGCTCTTGTATTACCAACAGCTTAAGTGTCGACAGCAGAGCCATAGCTTTACAAAAACTAACCCAGAACAACCGTCTTGTGTTCTCGTTCAAGTTGCAACCATTTCGGCAGGTGGACCTCTCCTAGTCCCAGGCGCCTAGCAATGCCATCTTTGCGAAATATAAGCATGACCCGAACTACGAGCGGCGAAAGGTCGCTTTCTTCTGAGCTGATATCCGTATAGAATGGGTCGTTGGTAAGACTTTTCCAGACATCGACCGTATTGATGCGTCCAAGATCCTGCCATTTAATGTACTCGATGCGTTCAAGATCTTGCCATTTAAGATACTCCGCGCCAGGCCTAGACGCTTTAACCCACAGATCCTGGGCTTCCGTACCAGGGCCGCGAACCTCCGCTATCGAGAGTGCCAAAAACTCCATTTCAGAGGACACCTGTTGACTCTGGTCATCAAAGACGATATCTGCCGCATATTTCTGCAGATATATATGACCGGCAAATGCTCCATCTAGCATCCTCAAGATGCATAGATTATGAAGCTCGTCCGTGTTCTCCGGAAACCTCTCGATGCGCATCGCTGCCGACTGAGTGAAGAGTAGGATTCGCCCTGGGTCCGATGCTAACCTGAGGTCATCTTCGGAGACCCGTGGTTGTAGCTTTGAGGTAAAGATTTGCATCTCTGCAGTCGTGAGATCACTTGCGCAGTCACAAAACGCAACAGGCTCCGTGCTCTTCAGACAAGCACGGCCAGGCGTGGTAATACCACGGCAATTTTTCCAGCACTCGTAGTAGCAATCCCCAATCGGCGAGGCGGCCCCTTCCCTACAGGCGTGATACTCTTCAGTGAAGCATCCCTGTCGCCATACCAGGGCCATTAAATGAGGCCTGGTGCTGGCGAATATTCCGTCTTCACGAGCATGGTAAGAGCCCATCGGTTCGAGGAAGCAGTTTCCGGCCTGATCGGCCCTTGCAAATGCCCATGAAGCAAGAGAACAGGAAAAGTCTTTCGTCCCAACCATTCTGCAGCAATTTGAGCAACCTCCGTAGTGCACTTGCTCGTCCAGCGACAACCATGACCAGCTCGGGAATTCACTTTGCAGTGGATTCCACTCCGAGAGGGAGTCATGGCTCGGACTCCAAAGGATGGCATAATCGAATTCTTTGACCGGCAAGCCCCATTCGAACCTTTTTCCATGACATGGGTGCGCGCCTGTCGATAGCCTTTGGATCATTCCCTCGAAAGCGTTTAGCTTGTCGGAATGTAATGTTAGTTTGCGGCTCGAATATTCTTCCACCCTCTCGTAGTAATTTTTCTCTCTCCGCTGATGTAAGGTCTTGGTGCTTAACTTCTCGACCTGCCGAAGAAAAGACAGGGTGGAGTCCCGTGCCAGATCGAAATTGAAACCTAAAGAGAAGTCCAGAACGTTCTGTGGAGACTTTACGACCATTGAAAACATATCCGAGCCATCGGTGTTTTCATGCCCCAATTCGGACTCCCTCCGACCCTCAACGCGGCAGTCGAGGAAACAACCTTTTTCCGTGAAGAAGAGGATTCGGGGCGAGAAAATTTCCTCTTGAAAAGTCCACGCCCGGTTTCCCCAGCGTGATTGGGATACAACCTCCGAGAGGGGCGGTACAGCTGGTTGTATGACTGTAGACTGCCAGGTAAGACCGACCTGCCGGGAACGAGATACACCACAAAGGCCAGAAGTGGCATCCATACCCACTTCGGCTACGGCGGCAATTGTTAGAGCGGCGGATGCGTATATATCTGCCATGGCCATGATCTGAGCCATTTTACTGTCTTGGTCATCCTGTACGATACAGAGCCGGTCGACCCAGAGGTAGCGTTCCCCCAGATCTTTGCAAACAGAAATGGCGTCGACAATAGTCTTTGGAAGACCACATAATGCTCCATCTTGTCCGAACTTGTCAACGTTCTCCCGAAGCGTCGTGACGGTCGTCTCGGAAGCGGGCTCCCAGCAATAACTGAGAGCAACGTATCGACAATGCTCCGGCGGCTTCACGAGACAGTTCCTCTGAACATCCACCAAACGGAAGTCCTGCGGCAAACAATCCATCGAGGACTGATAGCACGACGTAGGGCAACTCGACAGCCAGGTGGATATCAACTGCAGATCAACAAGTCCACTTGGATCAAGCCGCTGTGCCGCCGGGCTTACAGCAGAAGCCAATCTCCCTATGAAGAGAGGTTTCGCATGCGAATATAACCCGAATTGTACCTCTCCATCTCCTCCCAATGGCTTCGGGAGGTACTGCAGCCTGAACTCTAGCTGCTCTAGCTTCTTCGGGTCGTCCGCATAGTCTGGTGGAAAATTCGCGGCTAGGTAGCGACAGAGAGGACAGGCTGAGCAAGCCTTGAAACTTTGCGATGCATGCCAGCGGAGACTCATCCGGTATTCCCTGTCCCAGCTGACGCATCTGGCGAGATGGTTGAGACGGAGGTGCTTGCAAGGATCACAGGCGCCTGGAGGGGCCGGAGGAATATCCAAGCAGTTGTCGCACTCCTCATGGAAATATTGGAAATGCTTGGCTGGGTCGGCCATTTCGTTGAAGAGCGAGTCGGAGTGAGTGACGATGCAGGGACAGAATGGGCAGTACTTGACCGTTTGCTGTGGGGCTCCCTTTCTCACAATACTCGATGGTAATGATGATGCCCAGATCTTCAACCATAGGAAGGAATTGACCACCTCCTTGATCGAAGTGTATTTGGACTTGCACTTGCTGAAAAGTCTTATTTTATTCCTCGCTCCATCAGCATCCAATCTCTGATCTGAGGAGGGAGGACATTTCATGTCCTCGATAATTGCGAAGGAGGGTTTTGGGGGTCTTGGGGGTAGACGTGTAAACATGTCTCCTTCCGCAAAGGCGCTTAGATATTGAAGTATACCCTTAAGTTCCTTCTCCTCGTCCTCCTGGTCCTCCTCACTTGGGACCTTGGGGATCAGGTCCTCGATCGAGTACTGGAATAATTTTGGTATTTCTTCTGATGGTGTGAAATTCTGCACAAATCGAAGGGTTTTTATCGTCATGGCTGGTGTTTCGGTTCTTTCCTGAAAAAGGATGGCATCCTCAGGCGCCAGATGGTCCAGATACGTTCCGAGGAGATGACTCATCGTGTCTGGATCCGTTGACTTTGCCACACGCTTCAGGCCTTCCAGTAGCTTGTCGAGACTCATGGTGGAAGCGAAGAACGTTGAGGAAATGGTAAACAAGTAGCGATGTACCGATTAGCATGCCAATAAGCAAAATTTCGATAGCCGCTACGAATGAAGGTTTATGTGAACGTGTCTGCCTGGTGTGAGCTACCATGTACAGTCTCTTGACCCACCGGCCACGTCATCGAAAGTCCGGAATATGTGGGTGCATTGCGGCTATGACACCCCGCTCAACATTCTTTTCCGTATTACTTTGCCGAACAGCGTCAAAATTGCTCCACGTAGCAATGCGCTGTCTGTTCGGAATGGCCTATTCCGCTCATAGGGCTGCATAGTGGAAAGCGGCAAAGTAAATGCCATTATAATGGCCCTAGATCCTTATAGTTTTTCATATTTCAAAACGCCATTTTTACTGAAAGAAATGCTTTATTAAATTGTCTTTTACCATCATTGACTAGAATTGTAAGATGCGCTAAGTAGTTACTAGAATCTAAGCGAGTAGTTGATAGATTATAGCGGGCGGTAAACCGACGACTTTGTTGCCCTAACGAGCGGTGTAAACGGCGTGGCGGTGCAGCAAGAAAACCGCCGCTCTTCTCCACGTATAACAGGCAGCAGACCGGCCACGCCCTCAGCCAGAGCAGATTTGGCCGGCCACACGGTGTTCCAGAGAGGCGCAGCCACTCTAAGCCTCTCGACAACGCCGCTCCAAGATCTGGCTCGGCAAGTGGCGGTGTAGATGCAGGCCATGCTCGCTGCTGTTTGTGCCAGCAGGCACCAGACTATATCATCCGCTAGCGTAGTGCACTAGCAAGGAGAGCATCCTTCTCCTACTGCCTGCATACTATCTTCGAGCCAAGCCACATTCGGTCGAGAGCCAATCCATCATGGATGCAAACGCAAGCCTGTGTGACATCTGCAGAGCATTGATCATCGACGATTCAAAGCACGAAGGCATCGCCTACTGCACCGAGGATGACGTCCAGTGCCTGCTGTTTGTCGGTCTCCCGCCGGAGATCGAAGCCGGCACACGGCTGAACAAAGACAATGCGAACGCAAAGCTCGGCGTCAAACGCCTGTCGGTTCCCTTCTCGCGAGACGATGTTTTTCCAGACTTGCCGTGCCTTTCGGAATCGGCGAGACGAGGATGCGCCTTCTGCGCTATGCTCAAGTCGGCGCTCCAGAGTCACGAACTACCAGAGCTCCCAGCGCGGTGTGCCGTCTCTATGATGCAGGCACAGTACGAGTGGGAGGCAGAGATCCAGGACGACAACGAGGACGACTGGCCGCAGAATCTTGTTCTCGAACGACTATCCGTCTGGGTTGAAGTGGATGATCGCATCATGTTCCAGCTGTGGTTCAATATCAGCTGCCCCCCTGGTGAGTGCACGACGGGCTGGGTGCGGATAGGTATGGTTGCTGATGACCAACAGGCGTATGCGCGACTTGGCTCAACATAAAGAGGCAGCCGCTACTAGACTACGAGTTCTGGGACCAAGGCGCTACAATGCTGAACTCCTGGGTCGCCGAGACAGCCAGCCGTCTCCCGAGGCGTCAGACAAACGAAAAGAAGTTCCCGACTCGGCTCATCGACGTGGAGCAAATGCGGCTCGTCATCACAGCTCAACATGCCGACATCTTCGGCTCCTCAGGCCGCCGCGCGCCGGCATATCTGGCCCTGAGCCACTGCTGGGCTGACTCGACCAACATTCTTCCAACCAAGAAGGACAACTTCAGCCAGTACTGCGACGAGATACCGCTGCAAGCATTCCCCGCAGCATGCCGCGACGCCATCCGCCTCACTCGGGCCCTCGGCTTCCGCTATCTGTGGATCGACGCCTTCTGCATCATCCAAGACGACCGTGCAGACTGGGCGAGCGAGTTCTCAAGCATGGCTGACGCCTACGCCAATGCGTTCCTCGCAATCGCCCCGCGGCGCAGCAGCAACGAGGAGGGCTTCCTGCCCCAATCACGTATAGGGGCGAGGATCCCATTCCGCTCCGCCGTCAAGCCCGACGTGCGGGGAGAGTACTCGGTCAGCCAGCTGCTCCCGACATCGAGGGCCGAGACGCCCGATGCCGAAAGCTGCCCCCCGGAAGAGCAGGCTGCTGCTGCCTTCGCGCAGGCGCTCGCCTCGGCGCCGACGAGGCTCGAGATCGGCCCCGACGCGCTCGCACTGGTGGCTGGAGGACGCCACCCCCCGTCGTCGCCGGGCCCGGACGACGACGACGACGCGCAGGAGGTCGATCCGGACGACCTGTGCCCCATCTGCTATCTCCTGCCGTCCGCCCTCGTGCGGACTACGTGCAACCATGCCTTCTGCGCATCCTGCATGGCTCGCTGGGCCGATGGCTCTGCTACTAGGTCTGCCAACAGCAGTATTACCGTCGTTCCGCCATCCCGGCGCCCGGTGACTCCTCCGCCCGACGACGACGACGACGACGGCTCATGCATCGAGGCGAGCTGCCCCATGTGCCGCACGCGGACTACTGCGACCAGGGACTACCAGCGCGAGTACGCGCTGCGGGATAAGTATGCGAACTGGTGGGCGGAACAGCGCCGGCGGGAGGAGATGGGCGAGGAGTAGGTAGAAGAGAGTGCTAAACGTATATAGATACCCCTATTCTTTTGTACATATATATATAGATTTCGTATCCGCCAGCGACTTGGAGTTTATCGCAACAACAAACGACTCTCAATCATCAATCGAATTGATCGCGCCCATACGGACGGACGATTGACCACCCTGCCCCATCATCCCACACGACAAAAAAAGCCCTTACGTCCCATAAGCCGCTCATCCGCCACCGTCCCGTTCACATCCACCACATCATCCACCCTCACCCGCATCTCCCACTCCATTCCAGCCATCGCATCCGTCAAGTACGCGCTCTCTTCCTCCACGAGCGCGGTCATGTTTCCATTCCAATGAGACACAAACACGGCCGTCGGCCGCAGCCGCCACAGCACAACCTCGCCCTCGCGCCCCTCCCGCACCGACTTCTCCGTCGTGCCCGCGTCCAGATCGATGATCACGTCTGTCGCCGAGGCGTGCGGCAGCCAGGCATCCGGCAGCCCCTTCATCATTTCGATGCTGCCGAAGCCGAAGCGGCGCGTGGCGCTGGCGTTGGCGTAGACGTCGACGGCGATGCGGGCGGTGGCGGCGATGGAGAGCTGGTTGGCGCGGCCGAAGGGCGCATCCTGGTAGGTGAGCACGTAGGAATCCGCGCACAGACAAAAAGCAGAGAGTCGGCCATATCTTGCGATTGCGATGTGGGCAATTCAGGCTAGATATCGCCGTCCAAGCGATTCCGACGCAGATATCCTCATGTTTAGTAAGAAAATCTCCTCGTACCGGTGTCTGCTCTCATTCTCTGGTGCTTCTTTTCTCCCAGAAGCGGGTCTGGAGCGCCGATAGCTATGAGGCATCACTCTCTCTCGGGAAACTCCAGTAATGATTTGATGTAATACTTGCCTACCGTGGAAGTTTCACTTCCAAAGCTCTTCTCTCTTGACGTTTCACTATAATCCAAGGTAAGCCGACTAATAAGAAGACAAAGTTTCAATTAAACCTTACATATGCGAGCCCTGAAACGGCTAGACGTCAGAAAAAGTATATCTGACAACAGCAAAAGCCAAACACAATTTCATTGGGATACGAACGAGAAGCGGTAGTAGCGAAGTGGTCAGCAGTAAGAATCACCAGCAGCGAGCGACCCAAACTAAAAAATCAAGATGGAGATTCAGCATCAGAATAATCAGCAGTGAATTGTCACTTTCGACTTTTGTTCGGTAAAGGCACAGATCTAGCCATCTCAATCTTACGCATACTTTCTCCCCTCGATCGGCATGCTAACCTCCTCACTACTAAACGAACAGTGCCCAGCCGTCTCATCTCCACTTCCGTAATTATGCTGCTGGTGTTGCTGATCCACTTCTACTCCCCACTGCACAGGCTTTAGATGATGTATCAGGTCCCCTCCCACCTCAGGATGACACGCCGCCGAAATCACAGCGCTATTGAACCCAGATGTGGGCGCCACCATACCCGGTTTGATTCGCCTGCGGCCCCACAGCACTGCCGCCGCCATAGGCAGCAGTAGGGCGAACATGAGGACGTGAACAGCTACCTGCGAGTAACCGAGGCCAGTGAATTCCGAGAGTGATCGCCCCGTCTTGCCTCCATCCAGGCGGCCGTCGTCGTAGTCGTAGTAGTCATAATATGTGACCGAGCCGAAGTATAGGCTTTTCGAGACGAGATAGTGCAGAAATGTAGATGCGGCCATAAGCGGTATGCTAATCTTGAGTGGAAGTTGAAGCCAATACGTGGAGCGCTGCGCGCCTTGAGGTCTTGAAGTGCGCAGGCCTTTGCGTTGGTGCGCGAATAGTGACCATTCGCGTGCTACAGCCATACCAGTTACAAGGCGGTTGAAGAGGAGGTAGTCGATGGAGATGAGTAGCTGTGGGATGTTGGAGAGGACAATGAGGTAGAATCTAGGCATTCTGCTGCCAAGTGCGAGAGAAATGGGTGTTGTGGGGCTGTTGGAAGACCAGTCGAACTCTTTTCTTTGGCTGTAAACTAAAGCGAAAAAGATTGAGGCGGAAAGACCGGATAATGCGAACCTGCCATGCAATCCAGTTAAGCATATACATTTATTGTGAGGAGTGACCGGAAAAAAGAGGTATAGGGGTGCACAGAGTGTAGAGCTACGTACATTGCTGAGGTTACTACCCATTGCAAGAAGGGCGCTCCAGTCGATTGCCGAAGGTTTTCGATGTTAGAGATCATGTAACGTTTTGGTCCTGGGCTCCAGCTCTCTACTGCAAATTCCTCGTTCGTCCATAAACATTGCCCTTGTGTTGTTGGGTCTGGTCTCTCTAGGAAAGATGCAATAGCGTCGCCGACAGTGACCAAAGCCGGAGTTTTATACAGTAACAAAGTTACAACCATAGCTATAACCTTTACCGAGTTTGCCGCTATGACAGCCAGGTGGATATTCCTCGAATACTTGAGCGAGCACGGTGAAGTGACCGGTTCCGCCAAACAACGCGAAACTGGATCAAATCCCAGCCATGAGTACCGATCACAACTCCCGCTTGATAATTTTTCCATTGCATCTTCGAATTCCTGCGACATCTCGAATATGCAAATCCAGTAGGTGCTAATACCGAAAGGGGTGGAGTAATAGGTCCGGTTAACAGAATCGTTAGATACCAAACCATCACTAATTGCAATAAGGTTCCGGTATTGTGTTCGCTGGGGATCAGGAAGGTATGTATAAAAGCATTCTTCCTTCGTTAGCTCCACCAGATCTCCGCTCTGGGCCTTTTGCTGTAGGTCTAGCAGAATGGAATGTTGTAACGAATTGGATCCGGAACCCGGACGGGGTTCCCAACCAAGCGTTTCCCAACTAACCTGAGACGAAAAGTTACCACCTTTTTGGAACTCTGGCGTCGCATATGCTACCATGTAGGCAGTTGCACCGGTTACTGGAAACAAGATAGAATTATATCTATGCAGGTTAGATAACGTAATAAGGGGCGTTGGGAATAACAACATACAGAAGATGAAGAGGCAAGGAAGAGATGATAAGAAGGAACCAAAGTGATATTCGACAAAGGCCGATACAACGGAGGTTTCCGAAAGATTGAACCCCTATAATAAGGGTTTTTCCTCGTCGATGCGTTTCATCCACTTCAGGGCGCGAGGGACTAGAGAGAACTTGCATCGCATAGTTGCTAGCACTCAAGAGCACGGTGCTTACGATATTGATCGCGACATGGCTGATAATTGAGAGCTTCTCTGCGTTTTCGCACTTTATAGTGAATGTGGAGTCATTAGAAGCCCATGCAAGAAAGGCCACATTTGCAACCAATACCAGCAGTGCCAAGCATGTATTCAAAAGAAGGCCGCCTCGCCACCCACTCGGGATGCTAGGGATTCGATGACAAAGTCGTGTCTTTGGGGAAAGTGGCAATTCCTCATCGCGACTAATGTTCGAGTGGTCGATGGAGTTTTGGTCAGTGCGTCCATCGGAATGTGGATATGAACAGAACCTAAAGAAAATTAGATTTGCTTGCTTCTATAGCTCAAGTCATTTTACTTACGAGGTTTGTGTACGCAGGAGTCTGTTTTGTGGGGTCATTTTTGTTGAGTCCGAAGCTTGCTTCAAACGAAAATATAGAAAAACAAGATACTTTGCGCGACCTATATACCCTGGGGACACAACTTAGGCAGAGCCAATGATGGAAAGAGCAGCATTACCCCTTACTGTGTGTTGTGAGACAAGGCGTAAGCATGATACCCTTGTATCACGTTGTGCAAGGCTGTGCGAATCTTCCTTTGTGAGTGCCAGCTAAGGGCGGCCTCTACGTTGACTGAAAGTCAACCAAGAAGGTTTGCCTTGTTTGCCTGTTATCGTATACTTGTTTCCTTGTGCCTTGAAAATTCTCATCTGCATGTTTTAGCCCGACCGGTCAATAGTCCTAGTACTTGGCGGGTTCCACCACTGTGGCAATGGCGTGGCTGTGTGCAGCGACACCCCACTCTACTTACCACACTTTCCATCTAAGCCCAGTCTCTTTTTCTTGACGTTATACAATGTCTCGCACTCGTCGATGGCTGTGAAGCCCCTCTAAAAAAAGAAAAAAGGCTGAGAGGCATACGAATGCACAACGGTATCACAGTACTCGCCGCCTTTCCTTTACCGGCCTCTCACAGAGTTGTACGGAGTCATACTGCATAGCAAAGAGCCTTGCTTCTTACAAGCCCTCGAAAAGCAGAAACTTCATGGTGAAACACACTCTAGGCAGCAACAGTCATGCACCGGCCAGCTCAGCACGTCGCCATTACAAGGGTGCCTCCATTCAAAACATGGACGGTCTGCTCCGCTGGAATTAAGCCAAAACACTCACTACATTCCAATTTCGGATATTTGAAGCTGATCAAGAGCAGCAACAGCATTGAGTTACTCGTCATAGGTTTGTGATGGAGTCTTGGAGCAACACAGAACGTTCCAATGAGGGACATGTCGTCGGAAGAACAGAACTTGCAAGAGTTCAAGCGGGAGGTCCTGAGATCCACTCGATACGAGCTACACGATCCACGCGCAGTGCAAGGTCTATGTCCGTACGTCCACTGGGCTTTCCTCAGATCCGTATTGGCGACGAAAGCTGCCAGAGCCACCAACGGATATCTCTCTGGAGTAATATACGCCTCCAGATCCTGATATGGGTATGTAATAAGCAAAAGTGAGCACACTCGCAGCACTAACGACGTATCATAGCACTGCGGTCTATTATATCGCATTCTTCAAGGTTTTGTGTGCATCACCATCGCATCGCCTGCATTCAGATACCATATCTTTTTTGGTGGGCCCGGAGTATATCGTATGCAATCTCACCGCTTTGTCGCTTACAGTTTCTCATACTTTGTCACAGCTTTCGCTATGATAATCTCTTGTGCTGGCGCTCTGGGCTGCTGCTTTGCCGTCGCACTTATGGTCAAAGCTGGAGTTGCACCAATCACACAAGCAAGCTTGTTCATCACAAGTGGGTAGCTACCTCACAGATCTTCCCACTGAAAACTAAAAATAATTAGGCTCTCTTATTTTTACTATGTCCTTCCTCCAAGATCCGGATGAATATGGATACAACGGACCATCAGACTGGAAAAATGTAGTCCTAGTTACAGGATGCTTAGTTTCCGGACTAACAAGCTCTGCGCTTACTCCTACTGCATTTCTAATCATAGGTTCCAGCTACTCTCAAAAGGTACAACCAGTCATTTTGCTTATTTGGGGAGCCATGGGACTAGTTGGCGATATCGCCGTTGAACTTGTGTTCGTAGCCACTCGCTCCCCCGAGTTTTATTGGCTCCCAGTTGTTAATGCTGCCATGGCTATCCAAGGGCTCTATTTTGCGGCTTTCTCGCTTGGTGTAAATGCGCTTTTGGACACCACAGTCCGTGACGCAATTTTACTAAGAAGCAAAACCAGCTCATCCAATGCTTTATTTGGTCGAAGAACATACCACAAGTACGCAGCTCAGGTATGCACCGCACACGTTAGTCTCAAGTATATGCTCTAAGCAAGCAGCTAACGCAGTATAGCTACTTGCTATAGTTAAAGACCCGCAGGCCTACTTTTTCTTGTCAATGTCAATTTTCGATGGCTTCATGCAGGGGGAATATAGTATTCAACCTTGTCATTTGTTTTCTATATACTCAAAATTAGTCGCTATATCACTGCATGTGGTATGTGGCTTGGTAGTATACAGATTGCCCCAACTACGGAGTACTTATCCGCTTGAAAATACCCATCACTCCAGCGTATTAAACTAACCGAAGAATAGTTACTTTACTCGCCACCAGCCTTACTCTCAACATTGTGCTTCTGCGCCTGGGAAAATATTACTACGATCCCTTTCCGCTAGGGGAATCCTGCACTACGGATTTCTGGATTCCAGCAATGGCGGCCGGGGTGGGTAATCTCCCCATCATATGTGAGTCAAAGGTGGATGGAGAAGACAAGCCATACCGGAATAAGCTAAAATATTGTTAGGCATTGCGAGCCTGTTTGCCGCAAACATTTGTGGATCCATGCGGCGGGCAACAATCATTGCAATGATCTGCTCTGGGTACAGATTGGGCTCAATGTTTAAAATACTATTGACGCTACCAGAAGAAACAACAGTAGCGCTGCTCTTATACATCTGTTCTGGCGTTATGATACTGACTGCTGCGTCCTATGGAGCATATCTATCTTATGAGAACAAGAAAAAGAGAAAAATTACTGCAGAGCTGGGACTATCAGAAGGAGAATCAATGTGGTTGAATTCCATCGCAGCAGACTCTGGGATGACAGACATTGAGAATGTTCATTACCGATACCACTTCTGAGACCGCAAGTCAGTACTTCTACAGATTAGTTAACCCTGTCGGAATCTCGTTTAGACAGCCTCCATAGAATTGATCTGGTTTCCTCTAAGAACTGCTTAATAACAATTCATTTTCTTTTTGACACGGACTGTAAGCAGCGGCTTGAACTTAAAGTGGACCTCTGGAAGAGTTTAAGCTGCATTAAGTTGGCTCGATATTGCTGGCTCAGGACACGTGATAGTTGAATTATATAAATTTGTGCTTATACGCCCAGAGTCACCACCGAAGACTGGCAAAATCAAGCTATTCACTTTTGCCACGTAAATAACGCAGGCGAAATCTGAAATGTGTATACTTACCGCCGAAGGGTGTCCAAGGAAACCACAGCAGTAACATACTTCCAGCTCTTTAACCCAGAATAATTCTCTCGCCTACTCCTCTACAGGCCAAATTTGAAGAAAACAACAGCCCCTGGAAACACTCCATCTTCTTCAACCGTCAACCCATCAATGCCCACAATATTTCTCGTAGTATTGCTCAAATAACGATTAAAACCCTTCTGGATCTCCCAATTGACGTGGGAAATATAGCGGGGAGACGTGTACTTCTTTCTACTTAAGGTAGTCTCGGAGAAGACTTCGAGTCCGGTCAAGCGCTTACTGCGGTGTGAGGAAACCAGTTTTACGATCCTCAGCACGTCATCTTCGTAGTACTCGCGGGGTTCTTCCGCAAAGAGGCGCTAGTGCTTCCATTAGAGGAGGGTCGTTCCTCTATGGATATGCCGTTCCATCTGCACAATCAAGCTGTCCCCACTCCATATGCTCTGAACACTATAGGAATCTTGCATCATGCCGAAGAAGAAGCTCGCTCCGTCTCCTTGACGGTACAGCTTGCCGGGTATGTTGCTGCTGTTGCGGCACCTGGGCATACAAATCAATCAAATGCATTGCTTCTCTACACAAACATCAAGCTAAGCACAACCTCCCCACTATCTCAGCTCCACGTCGCATTATATGCCGCCACCTGCCTCCTCTGCCACCCCATCAACGCATCCCAATCCACACACGAATGCACAACCCCCCAACTCAACCCATCCTTCCAATACTCCTCGGGACTCCCCGGCGGCGAGTCGCTCTCGAACGTCAGATAATCGGCGCACGTGACGCTCAACCGCAGGTACTCAAAGCAGTGCTCCAAGTGGGTTATCCAGTCCTCGTCAAGAGGCGTTTTTGCCAGAGGATCAGTGGTCTCTGGGTGGTAGATGAGGGCGTTGTAGCGCATGCGGATCATGTTGACGCAGTGCAGCTGGTGTAGGTTGTTGAGGACGTAGAAGTTGTTGATGTTGGCGGCGTCGGAGGCGGCGGCGGGGGGCGGCTCGGAGAAGATGAAGAAGGGGGCGTGGATGCCTGGGTCTTGGAGGCCGTAGCGGGATGGGTCCGGGAGGTAGATGGAGTCGGAGCCTGTGTGTGTGTCGGTTAGATTTGGTGGTTCAAGTGGATCAATGAGAGAGAAGAGAGAGAGAGAGAGTGATGCTTACCTTCGGTCAACTTGGCCCAGTTCTTGTTGACGTGGTGGCCGGGCCCCATGTAGTCAGGATTCGGGCTGAAGGGGACGTCATGGCGATTGGTGAGAATTTTGCGCGGAATGGGGTTGTTCGGGTTGATGCCGAAACTTGATGCTGAGTCTTCGCTGGCGGCGCGGCACAGGTAGCCGATCAAGAGGCCAGCGACGATGTTGAGCAGGGCGAAGGAGGTGTAGAAGAAAAGATTGTGGGGTAATCTGCGGCGGCTTGTTGTGGGTGCGCCATCTTCCTCTCGTGTCTTTTCGTCGGTTGGCAGCAGACTGTCTGCTTGCTCAATCCCGGCGTAGTCTTGTTTTTGCCTGAAGAACTTGGGTAATTCCATTGTGAGATGGAGTTGAAGGGAATTCGCAGCTCTGAGAACTGTTCGATGCCAGTGGGAACAAGCCAGACACCGAATGGAAGAAGAGCTTATTCCCTTATTTCGTTATTTCCACTATCTTTCGAGCTCTGACCGGCTCGACTTGACTTGCAGCAGAGCATTGCATCCTACATTAAGGCCGGCTTATCGGCCGGGGGCCGAAATGTCGGTCATTGGGGATATGAGACAACCAACACGTCCAAGCGCTGACAAGCTCAGAGCGGTTTGTCGACGGTGCGGGTGATCCAGAGATGGCGATCTCTCTGGGCACGCGATAGCGACTACGGTGAGGCGTTTTATGCAAGCCAGCGGAGGAGCGAGGCAGGGATGACGATCCATGACGCGGGGGGCGGAGGATAAGCACCAAAAAGCCCGGGCCCCGAGCCGTTGGCCGCCGCCCGAGTCAGGGTCAGACCGCCGGGTCGGCTCCGAGCGCGGACACGCCATTTTTGACGTGGCGCTGATTAGGTAGCGGTAGGACCACCGAGATGCTCCATGTGACGAATGAGGCAACCTGTCGCTATCCAAAGGATTATGCTCTCATGTTCGCCCCCACGCTCGCAAGAAGCTGCTTCAAGGGCAGGAGCTCTCAGGTATCTTTGATCCCCCCTCTTGCTCATTGCAAGTCAATTCATCAATTTGATCATCACCATTATTCCGAACGGCAACATGAATTCCAAGAAAGAGTACCAACAGATTGCTGCAGACGAGGAAGCCGGGCATGAACAGCCCAGAACTCCCCGCCCAACCATCTGGCATTACATCTGTATTTTTGTTCTTGCTCTGGGCTGGGCTGCAACAGCAGTACACAACTACCGCACGCAACCAGCAGAACATGAAGAAAGCGAAAGCACACTCTTACATGTCTACCACAACACACCTATCCCGAGAGAAGTCTTCAATCCGGTGAAGAAGGTCTTCGACAAGGACCCGCGCTACATGGGCGACGGGCCTGAGGTAAACCATTACTGGGACCAGCTTGTTGCAGGTAAATATCCCCCATTGGCATCAAGTACCTTTTCTAAATTGAGTAGGCCACGACGCTGTATGGATCGAGAACCCGAAGCAATGGGGCCTGCCGGATGGTATCGTTGCGCCGTACGACCACCCGAACACGCCCAATCCCAAGCCCACCGACTTCTACGTCATTTCCATCCTGCACCAGCTGCACTGCCTGGTAAGAACCTCGCTTTTCCCAATGGAACAAGGATATACTGACCGACTCCCAGAACATGATCCGCTTCCAGTACTACCAGGAGAAGAACCGGGTCGACACGTCGGCGGACCCGGACGCGTTCAAGTGGAAGGTGCACGTGGAGCACTGCTTCGAGTACCTGAGGCAGGGCATCTCGTGCGGCGGCGACCTGATCATCGAGGGCAGCAGCCCCATCAATGTCGGCAAGGGCCACGCGACGTCGGTGACGGGCTGGGGCGTCGAGCACGACTGCATCGACTTCGACCGGCTGCGCGCCTTCCAAATCGAGCAGGAGGCCAAGTACAACGAGACGTGGCAGCATGAGTAGTGGTAGATGAAACATTCGAAGATAGAGAGAGACATTCAAAATGTGTATATTTCCCGTTCGAACCCCCAACCCCTCCGCTATGCCATGATATCCCCCCCCTCAAAGCCCATAAACCCCCAAATCCCCCTCCATCCCCTTCTTCGTCCACACCGCGCCCTCGACGCCCCCAAACACCCTCAGCGTCCGCGTGCCTCGATCCTCAAACCCCAAGCTCCGAAACACCCCCTTCGACGCCTCGTTCTGCGGGTCGAACAGCCCCAGCACGGCATCCACCCCGCGCTCCCTCTCCGCCCACTCCAACAACCCCGCCGCCGCCTCGCGCGCGTACCCCTTCCGCATGTGCGCCGGCAGGATCGCAAAACCCAGGTCCGGCGCGGCGTACGCGTCCGGCGGGGCGCCGCGCGAGAGCGAGACGGTGCCGATGGGGGTGCTGGCGGCCAGGTCGTCTTCGCCGGGTACTCCGTCCGCGGTGGTGGATGTGGGTTTGAGGGACACTAGGTATGTCCCGTAGCCGTTGCGGGCGTGCTCGGCGACGAAGCGGTTTTCGATCATCTTGCGGGCCGCGTCGGGGGTGGTGATGGAGGTGGGCTTGCCGCCGATGGAGGCGATGAATTCGGGCGTGTTGTAGAGGGTGACGATGAAGGCGCAGTGGGCCGGGTTGGTGGGGAGGAGGTGGGTGAGGTAGAGGCGCGGGGTGGTGATGTAGAAGGTTGGGTCTGTCATGTTTGCTGGGTTGAGGTTTGTTTGGGTTGGGAGTGGGGGTGGATGGGTGGTGGGTGGTGCTTCTTTATGTGGTTGCTGCTCGAGTCATGCACCGTCGGGGCAGTTGCCCGGCGAGGAAAGTCAATTGCTTGATGGGGTTACATTCAATTCTTCTCTATTCGCTAAAGGTACAACGATAACAACTCTCTCAATCAGTGGTGGTGGTGGCCGCCCTCCTCCTCGCCCTCCTCGTCAAAGTCGTTCCGGTGGCCGGGCGTGTGGGTGACCTTGCCGCCCGTGTAGCCCGACCCGTGCTCCTTGTCCGACCTGTGCTCGTAGGCCCAGCTGAACACCCGCTCGAAGTCGCGGCACTGATGCGTCGCGCCCATGCCGTTGATGCCGACCTTGGTCAGCGGCTCGAAGGTGGCGTCGCCCGCGCACATGATGGCCTGCCGGATGTAGTCGAGGCAGTGGTCGCGGTGGAAAACGACTTCCTCGGCCGTCATGTCCGTCACCGCGTCCGGGTAGTAGGCGAACCGCAGGAAGTTCAGGCAGTGCAGCTGGTGGAACATGGACACGCCGTACACCTTGTGCGTCTCCGGGTTGTTCGGCGCGGGGAGAGAGGCGGGCAGGTTGTGGGTGAACTCGTTGGGCACCTCGACGATGCCGTCGCCCGGCGGTGACAGCCGCTGCCACATCTCGTCTGTTGCGTTGCTGGGTGCCCCGCCCATGTATGCGTGCGGCTGGAAGGTGACGGCGCTGTTGTAGAGCACTGTTGACTGTTAGTTGGCTTCTGGTACTGGATGGATGTAATCTTACAGTCTGGCTCGAAATGGTCCACCTCGGGCTTGGTGTCGCAGCGCAGGCTCTTCAGAAGCACAATAACGTGCCCCCAGACAGACAAGCCACCGACGAAGAGGAGCACGTTGAACGCCACTGCTGCTGCCTTCCAATTCACCCACCCGCGACTTCTCTTTGGCATCTTGAAACCACGAGCCTCGTCGAGCAGGAATTGCTTGTCGTCCTCCATGCTGGTGGATGCGCTTGAGAGCTGCTCTTCGGACGAGTTGCGCCCTTGTGTTGGCTTGAACTTGTACATTGTGAATGAGGTTGAGAGAATGATCGTGAGAGCAGAAGGTCAATTGGGAGCAGAGAAAAAGTCAATTCATCATCCGGAAATAGAGACTGCGCACGGTGTCGGACCGTCCGACCTAACGTGCGTTGCCACTTCACGCATTATTACTGAAAGAGGAAAGCGGGGTTAGGGAGCCAGCGTTGGGTTCGCAGGATCAGGATCCAAAACTAGCGCCGACCATGACTAGCAGTAGCTGGCTATTATTACTCCGCAAGGAAAACCATTGGACAGCTCCGGACTACCGGAATGGGTAGTTAGGGATTCGCGGGACGGGCCCTCCGCCCCCAAGCCTCCGAATCCTTCAGTCCCCACAACTGTCGATCCCCAAGTGTCCCTGCGTCTGCGGATGATGCACATCCTCGCACATGCAAGCCCCTAGAAATTATGCTTACATGTGCAAGATATCGCGGGGCATCTAGAGGATATACACTGAGCTCCCCTCCAACCATCGCCCAACTCAGACTTCATCCTCGACTCCATTCAACTCCTTCCTCCACACCAGTCGTCTCAATGGCCTCTCCAACCAAACCCAAGTCGTCCAAGATGGCGACGGCAGCAGCAATCCTGCTGCCGCTCCTCCCCTTCGGCTTCCTGCAATGGCAGAACATCAGCTCCAAATTCAACCTCCACAACATCGACCTCACCATACCCTCCTTCTCTGCCCCCTCCTCCCCCAACTCCACCTTCACCGCCATGGCCGCGCAATACGCCGCCGCCTGCCCCGCGCACACCATCAGCCCGCACATCTTCAGCAGCGACCCGCTCATCATCTACGTCGCCGACTTCCTCACCGCGGCCGAAACATCCTACCTCCTCAACCTCGCAACACCCTACTACCGCCAATCGCCGGTGTCGAAGGGCTACGCGCTGGAGACGTACGACCGCGAGATCCGCAGCAGCATGTCGGCGGTCGTGCCGGACGACCCCGTCGTGGCGTGCGTCGAGCAGCGCGCCGTCGACTTCCAGGGCTTCGCGCCGCGCGACCGCCTCGAGGACGTCCAGGTCGTCAAGTACGGCGTCAGCGACCACTTCCGCCCGCACTTCGACTGGTTCGCCGGCATGGCGAATCCGCGCGTCTCGACGTTTTTCGTCTACCTCGCCTGCGATGATGGGGAGACGGGCAGCGGGGAGTGTGAAGGTGGTGCGACGCAGTTTCCGCATTATGAGGGGAGGTTCCCCGCGAAGTGGTGTGGGTGGGTCGATTGTGAGGATGATTCCGGGGTGGGCGGTGTGGCGTTCGCGCCGAAGGTGGGGAATGCTGTGTTTTGGGAGAACTTGTATCCCAATGGGACGGGTCATCCGGGCGTGTGGCATGCGGGCATGCCGGTGAAGAAGGGGAGGAAGGTTGGGTTGAATATCTTTACGAGGAGGGACAGGTGGGTTCCCGAGCAGCAGTGATTGATTAGCGTTGAGTCTTTTACGATGTCAATTGAATGATGACTACTTCTACAAATTCTCTATTCGTACTGCATTGTGACTTTGTAGGATAACACTAAGATACGACAAAGAATTGAGAGTCAGAATTTTGCTACTCAATCCTCACATCTTCGGACACTCTTCGATGTGACTTTCTATTGAAAGATGCGAGTTTTGGAGGTCTAGCACTTGTCTCACCGAGAGCATTGAATGCGACAACTACGCGGAGGTAGCACCGCTGCTCCGGAGGCATGTCCGGAGCAGGAACGAAACATCCCGCATTGACGCCGTCTACAGCTAGCATAATTCACGCGCAGCATAAAAGTCTTCATAAATCATTCCCGCATTCGCACTCGGCCAGACCAGTCGCGCACCGTTACGGTTACAAGTTCAAACCGTCGACCACGGGCATCCTTCGGTGTCAGCACTACGACTAGTCATGAATCATTAGACACTAAAAAGTCTTGGTCGTTTCTTATCGTGAACAAGCACGGTTTTAGTTCGTTATCTCTAGCGCTGACAGGGTCCAAGCGCCCCTTGCAGCTGTGGCTGTCGTGGCGCCGTCATCCCTTGACAGCAATCCCCCATTTCTCGGTTCGGCGCGCTGCATACATGCGAACCATCAGTCGCCATTACCGGTGAGCCTGCAAACCGGCCCATACTTGCATGTACCGCGCGTTCGAGGCGCCCGACTTGCGTGCTCGGCCCGTTGACTTGGTGTCATTTCCAGACCGCTCAAAAAAGCAAACCTCACATGTTTCATCAGCCCAACCAATCAGGACCTCTAGTGCTGTTCTATTTTTTCTGCAGCCTACTACCGCTGATCTATCTCCGCGAAAAGGCACACATACGACGCGCGGGAGCTTGTCCGTATAGTCATCTCACTGATCCAACCGTCATTCCGCCCAACAGCTTATCTGAGCTATTACTTTGCGGAGGCAATGATCGGCTTCCAGAGAACGTGCACCATCCGGGCCCAACTGGCACCCGCACCGCCCATCTGCGCAGGCTAACCTCCAATCCCACTGTCCACGAAGGATCGTCCGCCAGCACACAAGGATCACGGACCTTGCTCCCAAACACCGGGCGATAACTAAACATATGCTCGATACTTTCCAAATCAAGAAAGTGATCCTCATGGAGACAGTTGACTCGGCCACTTCACTTCAAGCCACCAACATCGTCCTCGCAATTATTGGGCGTTCTGATGCAAACATCGGACCGTACCGCAGCAAGGCCCTCAGTCCGGCATCCCTTTCGCATTGCCGCAATCAGGAAGGTGCAGCAACCGATCGTCGTCGACATGTCTAGACAGTCCGTGACCATTGCTGCCGGGGATGGCAGCTAGTCGTTGTGATGCCAACCAAGCACGACACTAGACACGCCGGATGTATCCGAAGGCGCGCCGGGAATAGTCAGCAGGAACCGTGAGAAAGAGACTTGCGGGAATTGTCACGAAGTGAAGGAAGAAGTGGTATAAAGATTCCTTTCTCACGCCACCACCACTTCAGCATCACTCCACCAGCTCTCTCCTCTCCACCTCCCACAGTGACCAGCATCGACTACTCTCTTCACAGTAAGTTCCTCGCCCCTCCAACCAGGGAAGCACACAGCGAACATCAAAGCTAACCCCCACACCCTTAGCCCAACAAAAAAACCACATCAACAACAATGAGGTTCACAACCGCCGCCACCCTCTCCGCCCTCACGGCGTCCGCCATGGCCGCCGCCATTGCCGACCCCAAGGCCAACCCCATCATCGAGGCCGTCAAGCGCGATGCCGCTCCCGCTCCTGCGGAAGAGGCGCCCGCTTACGTCTGGGCGTCTTCTGCCAAGGCGAAGAGGGACGCCGCTGAGGAGGCGCCCGCGTACGTCTGGGCCTCGTCGGCCAAGGCTAAGCGCGATGCTGCTGAGGAGGCGCCTGCCTACGTTTGGGCTTCGTCCGCTAAAGCGAAGCGCGATGCTGCCGAAGAGGCACCTGCTTATGTGTGGGCGTCGTCGGCCAAGGCAAAGCGTGACGCCGCTGAAGAGGCCCCCGCCTATGTCTGGGCTTCGTCTGCAAAGGCCAAGCGTGACGCCGCCGAGGAAGCTCCTGCCTACGTCTGGGCGTCTTCCGCGAAGGCGAAGAGGGACGCCGCGGAGGAAGCCCCCGCCTACGTCTGGGCATCATCCGCAAAGGCCAAGCGCGATGCTGCTGAGGAAGCCCCGGCGTACGTCTGGGCGTCCTCGGCCAAGGCGAAGAGAGATGCCGCTGAGGAAGCTCCTGCATATGTTTGGGCTTCGTCTGCCAAGGCGAAGCGCGATGCTGCCCCCGCCGAGGAAGCCCCCGCGTATGTTTGGGCGTCTTCGGCCAAGGCTAAGCGCGATGCTGCGGAGGAGGCTCCCGCCTACGTCTGGGCCTCTTCGGCCAAGGCGAAGCGTGACGCCGCTCCCGCTGAGGAGGCGCCTGCCTACGTCTGGGCGTCGTCTGCGAAGGCTAAGAGGGACGCTGCTGCCGCTGAGGAGGCTCCCGCGTACGTGTGGGCTTCGTCCGCGAAGGCGAAGCGTGACGCTGCTCCGGCCGAGGAGGCTCCCGCTTACGTTTGGGCATCATCTGCTAAGGCGAAGCGTGATGCCGCTCCTGCTGAGCAGTAGAGTCGGGTTTTTGATGGAGATGAGGACATGGTGATGGAGATTGTTTGTTCAGCGTTGAGAAAGGGAATGCGGCGGGAGAGAAGGCGATGTTGTCTGTGAGGACAGGGCTTTGTAGTAGCTGCAATGAGAAAATGTCTTTCTACGAGAAATTTGAACTTCTTCTTGAGCAGGTGATTCGGAGGCGTGCCCTTTTGCTTCCCAAGACTACGAGTAGGAGATGGAGATGAAGATGGAGAATACAAATTTCAATTCAGTTCAAAAGAAGAGTCTTCCCAGAGCCTTGCAAGTCATGTATCTAGGTGAGTACGGCTTTACCATTGCGTAGAGACTGAGTCAATGAATCCTTCGGACCGGAGTACTCGTCCTACTGTCGGCACCACGAACTTTCAGCCGCTTTCCGAGAAGGCACGACTTCTGAGCACCCTGAGCTAAGATCGCGCTTGCAAAGGAGTAGACAATCCAGACAGCTGTGAGACCCGCAAGCCTAGGGGGGCAGAACCTACGTCCCGTTAGCTACATGGCCAAAATATATGCCTGAATACGTACTCTTCCGAAGTCAGATCAATAAAACCACCCCAAAAGAGCCACTGCGCGATCCAAAGAAGGAACATGCTGATGGCCGTAATCTCGTAGAGTACGGCCAACTCCGTTCTATAATCCGAGTTACCTTGGCTTCGGCCGGGGATAGCGCCATAAGACTGCGCGTAAAGTGTTGTCCTGCTAAGCAACGACGATGTTTCTCCTGCGACACTATCATCACTTCCGGATTCAACCATCCGAAGAGCAACCCGGATTGACCAAACGAATGTCACGGTAATAATAACCAGCCACAACAATGCTCCAGCATACATGAGCCTTGCCGATTGTCCTCCTTTTACGCCATCAAGACTCCTGAAGTAGAAGTTGTGTTGGAAGCCATAACTGACGGTGAAAACCATGTAATATGCCGATAGCACCTGGAGGATGATTTCCGCAAACAGAGAAGCTTTTGCCGCGGAGAAATCTACTTCGTCGAAGGGTTGTAGACCAATCAGCAAAAACGTCAGCCAAGCGAGCCGAGGCATCGAGCACCAGAGGAACATCAGCTGGGTAACGGGAATATCTTCGAATCCAAGGGTTCCCTGGATGAGCAGAGCGTTGATCCAGTTGACCAGCAGCTGGAGACCAGCGATCGAGATTCCCGTGGCGAACCATGACGACTGCGAGAGCCGTGGGAAGCGAAGTGCGAAGCCATGGATTTCTGCCGCACGACCGTTTAATGCAGCAATTAATGTAGCTACGTTGACAAGGATGAAGCTGCCGAGAATCCATGAGTTCGAGCCACATTTACTCTCATCAGTGGATGGTTTGATAGTCCACTGCCATGGAATCATCTCGAGGACGGTGGGAGCGGCTAATTCGCGCCAATTGTCTGGGAGGCCGTGCCAGTCTTGCACCTTGCCACAAAGGTCATGGAGCCAGTTTGCATAGCTTATCCGGGCCTCGAAATTCTGGCATGAATCCCCGCATGTTTCGAAGCTGAGGTTGCGGCACATGCAAGACCTGTCGACGGTGTGCTTAACTTTGCAGTAGCCATCAGAGTCGATCCCACAAGCATCGGTTGCGCAATGTTGAACAAGCCGGGTCACCCGCTCTGGTAGCTCCTTGACGCACGAGGGCCAGTGCCAGTTTTCCATGGGGATATAAGCAAATCCTGTAGTCTTGAGAGAATCCTCCCAATTGTCGGGAAGGGACCACGGCCCACAGGTGACACTCATCCAAAGCTGCTGCTGCGTCCATTCCAAGGTCCCAGGCACTGAGCAGGGTTCATTGTCGGTATCTACAGCGAAGGCTCGGCAGAAGCATTCTCTATCGAAGTAGTCGCCATATCGGATATAACCCCCGGTGAGATCGTAGCCAACCGTTTCAAAATCTAGGGCGACCATGGAATGTAGGTCTTGACGATATTCCCAAGGTCGATCGGCCCTTCCGGTATGCTGTGTGGTGCTCGTGAAACTGCAGGAGGCCATGACATGTTCGAAGGGTTCCATGGATCGAGCCGAAGCTGAGGCTGTCAGGCATGTTGGTGCGTGGTGTGTGACGTTGACTGCAGCATATCCTTCAGACAGGGAGGCCGGGGAGAGACTTTGCAGCTCGTTCGCGTCGCCGACATCAACGAGCCACGTTCGACCGGTCATGGCGTGAATCCACCGATACAACTGTGCTTTGGCGAGTACCGATCTGCTGCAGTATGGGAGATAAGGTTCGACAACATCGGGAGAAAATCCGGTGCTGAGACAGCTGGCCTGGGTCAGCCATTGGTGATGGGTGCAGATGACTCCAAAGTGACGGGTGCATTTTTTGCCGGTGCATTCGGTCATGGTACTTAGCCAGTTGGATGGATCCTGCTGAGCGATGCACTGTGGCATGGGAGGAAAGTCTTCGGGATTGACCCAGCCACCGCGGTTGTCTTGAGTGGTTAGGTTATCCCTGTTAGGATCAACACTAGTGGCATAGGGCTCTTCTGTAGTGGCTGTTAATGTTGACGACAACAAAGCTCTTTAGCGGCAATTACCTTTCGCAGCCACGATGCAAGCCCAAGCCGTCAACAGCAGCAGACAAGCGCCAAGGGTTCTCATCGTGTCGACGGTCCGAGGGGTCTCGCGCTTCAGGTGAGGTGGAAGAATCGTCGTCGGGTTCGTTTTGTTTCCGTCGGCACCCGACGCCTCTCAGACGCGACGGCCCTGCTCGAGTGCGGTGCTTCGTCTTGGGTGCGGTGATGGTTTGAGGTGCGGGGTACGGGGCTCAGCACTGGTGGATTATCGATTATCCGTTGTGGCACAGCCTTGCGGCGTGGACGAAACGCTGGTATGTCAAGAAGCCTCGGCGCTTATTAGGAAGATCTGTGCTCCTTTTTACTACTCTGCTGGCCTATCTTGCAGTTACTTACACCTCACAAGCCCCGCGCGTGCTCCAAGTGCTGCTGGGCCACTTCGTCGTGCGGAATGAGGGTAGTGAGAGTAAAGAAGGCAACACATCGACGGGAGGGTGGAGAATGAGTTAAATATGATACGGCGAGCGGCACGGGCGCTTAGAAGGTGGCTGGGGGAGCGAGGCTGTGCAGAGGTCGCTCTATGTCACAGGCCCCGAGCGTACTGGCTTCTGTCTCGCAGAATGTATCATTGAAGCCTATCTGGTCGTACCTCACCCTCACAACAGCGAAAAGCTCTTGAAAACGCCCCATACCAATTACGGCATCACCAGATGGGTCTCACTGCACCTAAACCTCAACATCCGAATAAAACACGTCTATTTTGCAGCCTCTCTGACGCCCCGAACAGTTCCCCTTCGCATATCCTCGCCGCCACGGCATCATGACTCCCCCACTCGACGCGATGACCCGCAATTTCTACAGCTGTTACTGTATTCAAAGCTAGAAGCGTGCACTGGAGGAAGGAGTATGCTTAAAACAACCAATAGGGAGTGGAGCGCGGTTAGCGAGAAGGTGGCCCGCTGCAGAGTCAATGGCCTGTGTATTGGTTCAACAACGATTGCTTAGCATCGTCGGAAGAGAGAGGAAAAAGACGGAAAGATTACCTGGAATGGATTAGTGTGTTGGCAGCCTTGCGTTCCAAATGTCGAGCTGCATAAAGTGGGGGCGAAGTCTACCCAGCCTTGTGGATGTACAGTCATCGACTCATTAGGAAAATGGTGATGGCGATAGCCTCTTAGGTCTGCAAAGAAGATACTCTCTATGGTCTGGGAAGTATCTTGCCTTGGCGCGCTCTGCTCTGACAAAGATTGCAGCCACGATCTGTCAACGAACAGGATATTATGGAAACGGTGATTTACGCCGAAATACCCCAAACAAAAATACCTTCGAGGCCACATTGAAGCAAACATGTCATTGGCCGGAGAGCCGCTCACATGTGTGATATGGGGCACCTGCGGCACAGGGCTGTGCCTTGTGTCTCATAAAGTGCGTTATTGCCGTCCTGACCAGGGTAGGCCCACAAATATTTAGGTCACAAGGATCGCTCGCGCGAAGATCTCCAACTATTGCGCTCATCTTTCCAGTCACAACATAAAGTTTAACCCGGAATTCAGAGGCTCGATTATCGTCGCCGTGACAAGCAAATTGGATGTCATGCCTTCCAGCAGTACCGAAAGTAAGATTCAAGCGCCAAAGCTGACATTGACCGGCCATATACGGCGAATAGGAAGCCAAATGCGCAACGCCGATCAATCACTGCCAAGAAAGGCCATGCTCATCACTGCCTACTGGACGGATATAGCTGCGGGCTGAGAATACGACAGCCCGCTCTGCATATGCCTAACAAGACCTCCTGCCCAACAAAAGCTAGTGGCAGAGATGTATAAGCTTATGGAAATAGAAATGATCTGCTCGCTACTGTAACACTAGCTCGATTTTTCGTCATTCAGCCTTTTAAGAAAACAGCCCCTCCGCTCGCGTGCTTCGCCAGCCTTCCTATTTCCCGGGTTCTTCTATCCTGAGACGCGATGGAACGGCAAAACGACCACTGCAACCATTACAGCACTCTCGAGGTCGACCAGAGCACACAACTCCCCGAAGTCAACAGCCATGACCTGCCCCAAACTAAATTAGACAACACGCTGCCTGAGGCCATTTCCAAAGATGTCTACCCAGAGGTCGTGCAGTCTAAGAAGCGATCAACAATATGGGGTATTCGTAAGAAGCTTTTTTGGATAGCTCTTTGCGCGATAATTACAGCTGTGGCCATCGCTGTTGGGGTTGGTGTGGGTGTGGGCGTCGGCGTCAACTCCGACAGCTCGTCGGCGTCCACAGAGGATGTAGGAGAAGAGGGTGGAAGCGCAAATGGAGGAAATAGCACAGGAAGTGTCGCATCCTTTTCACAACTCGCAGCCGAAAACTATACCGATAAACAGGGTGTGGAACGCAGTCTTGTGTACTACCAGGACAACGCTCTCGATATCTGGAAAGCAGACCTTGATACCTCTACAGACAATTGGAGTCTTGCGAAAGTCAATACATTCGATATGGATCCTAAGAATGGGACGCCCATCGCGGCCGTCAACTGGGTCAATGAGTCGGTAAGTGAATCATTCCTTCAGGGATAGCGCTTCGGCTGACAGCCCATGAACCACACCAGCGCACCGATTTCCATCTCCGTTTCGTAGGTACAAACCACAACGTCCGGTCTGTCGGAGTGGTGGACAGGTTGATTTCGGAGGACTGGATAGAGGTCAAGATCTACGATAATCTATGGACGGTGACGGACAACTCGGCGCTCGTAACATACGACAAGGTGTGCAACGACGTATGCGACGTTACCGCCTTGAATATCTTCCGGTCCGCAAAGTCTAATGAGACGGCGTTTGCTTACCCGAATGAACGCCCCGATTTCAACACGTCATCTGCAGCTTTGAACATCACTGCGGACGACGATACAGCATACGCACTGATGCCGACTGTGGCGATACCGGAGCTCAATGAGACGCATCCATCGATTGGTGTCTTCCTGAGCGCGGAACGTAGGCTAACGGAGTTCTACTTTGCGCGTGGATATGGATGGACTCCTGGAAGCATGGACTGTTCGTTTATCCCATCTTTCTGCATTCCTCTTCTTCGCTGACTGTCTTAAATAGCAGACGTACCTGTGGATCCAGGCGCCCGGATTGCTGCCATGTGGTACACACATGACGGTTTGCGATACGCGCAGGTGCTCATGACTCGGAGCAACGGCAGCGTAGCGATGGCATACCTGGATGGCGGGCCTGAAAACGATTGGACTTATACTGACAACGTGGATGGTATGGAGGACGTGGTGCCATTGTCACCCATCTCTGCAACGAAAACTGGACACTTGTTTGCCCTGGAAAATGGAGTGAACGGGACGGAGATCGTTCACTTTCGGAGAACTTCAGTAACGGGGACTCCAACCTTTGAGCGGGCGGGACCGGTGAGCGGTACGATTACTGCTTGAAGCTTGGCAATTTCAGGCACCTGAACGTCACCAGTAATGGGAAAGCTAACAGTGTCCGAATCGGTAAGTTTAATCCTGCACATACCCGGATCGCAGCCTGTATTTCCCGGGAGATTCGGATACTTATGTATTCTCAAAACAAGGGCAGATTAAACCAGAAAAGCTCTAGATACCGAGAGCAATACTAATGATCAAACTGTAAAAGTCATTCATATCGATTTCTCTATGATCATCATCATCCCCGAGCAGTGAGACTCCAATAGGATATTCTCGTTTGTTTCATACGCTCTCATTTGTCCAGCATCATGGTGGAGCCTGCTCATGGAAAAGCCGTATGATTACGATCTGTCTCGATTTTACGTTTGACCCGTCTGACTTTAGTTCAGCAGGGGTGGCGATGGAATCCAAGATCGAAGGAAGCGTAAGAGCCTAGACTAAGCCCGAAAAGGCAACGCTAGTGAATGCTGCCTGGAGATCGTGCAAGCACAACGCCATAGTCTAGGCAACAGAGGCACTTGGCGCTGGGGATGCCATATGGATGTCCTTTGGTCACGGGTGCACGCGTTTCTATAACATCGCGATCGGAGCGCGTCAATCATCATGCACCCATGCAAGCACTCCACTACCTCCTCCACCCTCACTCCCCACAACATCGATTACCCAGAATGGCACGCACAAAGCAGACAGCTCCGGCAACGACTGCCTTAATCAGTCTCACCAACCTCAACCCGGGCGACACCATCCACCAACGCGCCCTCCTCCTCAAAGGCCGCATCCACCTACCCCCCGGCTCCACGCCACCACCACCCACCACCTCGACGACCTCCCCCTCCTTCATCACCATCACCACCACCTCCTCCACCGGCGACCCCCTCTTCCCCGACCAAACCTGGCCGCTCACGCCCTCAGGCCACTTCAAAGCGCTCGTCTTCCTCTCGCCCGGTCCCAACACGCTCTACCTCGTCTGGGACAACAGCTCGCACTCCTCCCCCTCGCACGCCGCCACCCTCTGCGTGCCCCACGTCACCTACCTCCCGCTCCTGCAGACGCCGCCGCTCCACCTCGCCGTCCTCGTCGCCGCCGACTCCCCGCTGCTGATGGACTGCCCGCCGCACAAGGCCGCGGGGATATCGTCGGCGCATGCGGGGTTGGACGCGGCGGTGCGCAAGCTGCGCATGGCCGCGTACATGTGGCAGGCGGGCACGGCCGAGGACATGCGCGGGAAAGGGTTGGGGCGGCGCGCGTTCCGGCTGGAGGAGGAGTGGGGGCGCGGGGTGGATACGGTGTCGAGTGCGTTCGTGAACGCTGCGTGTGAGTTGGACCATGATCCATCCAGCTTCGCGGCGGGGGCCGAGGAAGGCGGCGGTGAGTGCTCGCCCTACGCGGCCACGGCCAAGGTGCACGTCGTCCGGACGGAGCGCACCGTCGCGGAGCTACGGAACGCAGGGAACAGGATGAAGTTGCGGGACTGGTTCTGCGACGCGCTGGTGAAGCATCACAGCGGCGGCGACGTCAGCGGCGGGCCCTTCGCCGGACCTGATACCGTCGTCGCCGGCCTGGTGCTGGACTCGCACTACTCCGCCGCGCAGGACGCCGTCCTGGCCAACCCGGTGATGCCGCCGCAAGGCGTCGAGAAGGACCCGAGGTCCGGCATCGCCCTCGCGGCATTCGGCTCACACACGTGCTGGGCGTGGCCGCGCTTCGTCGAGGAAGTAGCCGCGTGCCTGCTCGACTCGACGACGACCTATTCCGCCCGCGGGGCAAGCGTCAGCACATCCAGCAGCGCCGCCGATGCAGACGGCAGCAGCTCGTTCGAGTACGGCGCCGCGTGGCAGGCCTGCGCCTTCGGTCAGGCGCTCATGCTGCGCGGCGTCGGGCGCGCGTTCGGTTGCTGCTCACGCGGGGCCGGCGTGGATGCTGTTGAAGATAGCAGGACGTACGCCACGCAGCGCAACTACGCCAGCGTCTTCCTGCCCAGCATCTCGCGCGGCCCGGGCCACCCGGGTCACCCGCTGCAGCTCGTCGACTACGGCATCAGGGGAAATGAGGAGGTGTGGGACCTGCGCGACGCGCTGGCCCTGCGGTGCGTGCCGCACTTCCGCATCGTCGGCGACCCGCGCGCGGCCGTCGTGGCGAGGCAGGCGAGGGCTGGGGCGCCGGTGCTGCGGGCGTGCGTGAGGGATGGCATGTTTGTGCTGAGGATGAGCGTGGAGTGGGGAGGCGGGGGGCTGGCCCGGATCACGGTGGGCGGGGTGGAGGAGGAGTGGCCTAGCGTCGCGCAGCCGGTGGATGTGCGGGAGTGGCGGGTCGATCGGTTGGAGCGTAAGTTTGGGAGGGAGAAGCCGTTGGAGCTGCGGGCGGTGGCGATGAATGGGAAGGAGACGGTGGTGGCGAATGTGTGGGCGTTTGTGGCGCGCTCGGCGTTCGTGAAGGTGCCTGGGTCGGATGTCGTGCTGCAGAAGCGGTCGGTTCGTTCGGGGGAGCTTGAGGCGCAGGATGGTGGTGAGCGGAGTGACGATCGTGCGTACTGGGAGTGGGCCGCTATGTTGAAGGAGCGTGGGGCGGATGGGAAGCGTAAGTTTGCGGCGACCGTTTTTCTACTCCGCGACACATCACTGACGGTTTTCTTCAGTAACTCACGCGATCTCTTTTGATATGCGCGTCGGCTGCATCCTCGACGGTGGTGTCCTGACCTACGCCGACGGCCACAAGACACACCTCGGCCCGCGCGTTGATTCGTGCGGCAACGAGCACTACTTCGGCGGTCACGCTTCTGAGGAGATTACCCTCAGGCCTGACGTCGACATTGTGAAGGTCGAGATCCACAGAAACTCCCACGAGCTGGTTGGCATGCGCACCACCCTCGCCGATGGTACCGTCCGCGGCGAGCTGCACGAGAATGACGGGTACGGGTCAGACATCGAAATCGTCGCGCTGGAACCGGAAGTGGGTGAGAGAATCGTTGGATTCTTTGGCAGGAGCGATTGGAAGCGCTCGTTCAACGGTATTCAGGAGTTCGGTATTATCACCGCGCCTCGGGACGTCGAGTTGCCGGAGTGCGTGTATGACATGCCGGAACTGAAGAACACGGATGGTGGGTTGCAAGAGACGCGGTCCTTTTTCAATCCAGATGGGAGTAGGAATGATGCTAATGACTACATTGATGAGGATGCTGATCAGGACAATGATGAGGAGTGGGACGATGATCGGGATTAGTTTGGGGATATCTTGTTTGAGCTTTTCATTGGATTTGCTTGGTGCTCGCCTGTTTTCACTGAGCCCTTCAATATATGCTGTCTGCTTCTGTTAGTTTCTGTTGGACATTATCTTTCTAATGGGAGGCTTTATCAACTTCGAAGAAAACTATCCTTAATTAAAGCGTGGAAACAAGACGCCCAAGGCAAGAGGGATAGCTCCAGATATTGAGAGCATGGACTTTGCGCGCGTTCTTTCCCTGTGGGGGCGGGTTAGTACGTCTCCAATCACCATTCCAACTACCAAGGCCGCCTACGGTTCTGCCCGGTTCTATCGTTCCTTCCCGCGCAGCGGTTGTCTTTGCGCTCTCCAGATCACCAGCTTAACGCATCCAGGTCACCTAGGCGAGCTGCCTTTCCATCCAGATCAAGTTCAGCGTCGTTACCCTGCTAGGTGATCCAGATGATCGGAGTGATCCAGCACCAACCCCTGAACCTACAAATACCGGCCTCCTTCCATTTCCTTGCCTTCTTTTCTTCTTCAGTCCACTTTGTTTGCCTTTTGGCTTGGATCGAGTTCGTAACAAAAGCATGAAGAAACCGACGGTCACACGAACGGTTCATGCTGAGGTTTCTCAAAGCGGACTGAAGAGTTAAACCAAGTTTTCTGCCTCAAATGAGCGATGAGGATTTCCGAGCTCCCTTCGTTGAACGACTGGACTTGCTCCAGTCTTCGAGGGAAAGTTGAAGAGCAGGTGGAGATGCCTTGGATGTGCATGTTGGACTGGTTCTTGCGTTACATTACGCGGTGAATGCTGTCAAGCTCCCGCACGCTTTGGGCCGGTGCTTGTTTAGACCTACTATGCCTGCTGACAGGGAATACCTTTTGCTCAGATCAGGAAATGGCAATAAGTACAATTTTAATTCAATATTCACTTCCGTAAGTTGATAAGTATGTCAAGTGTGCGCCGCTAACTTCAGCAGGCTGGGTCACGTTATTGGCAGGCGTGATCGACTAGGGGTGTATTTAGTGTTTTCTTTGGGTAGTTCAATACATCACCCGTTTACCTCCTCAGATTCTCGCCCCAGCCCATTACATCAACTTGAAGTTCAAAACATCATCTACGAATCACAGTTGTCCGATAATGGGTAGAATCGATCCAATTACGGGTGAGATGAGCCTACACCGAGGTTTCCTAAGGAATGTGCACATGCTGCAGCGTTGTTTGAGTATGAATGAACCATTTGTGGAGACATCCGCAGGCAGAAGATGGCGCCCGGCTTAGCTTGGGAGCATTGCCAGCTGTTGTTATTGGATGGCAGGTTCTTCAGTGCTGTTGCAGGGGGTGATTGGTATGCATATATAGCGCCCAGCCTTGTCAGCGAGCGATTTATTGCAAGACGTCGCGACCAGTAGTTCAAGCGGAGTGACTCTTGTGTAGCCTCGAGCAGGCAAGGCTGTAAGCGTTCATGCGGGTCTCAGGAAGCCGCGCTGGCCGGTTGGGCTGGCCTCTTCCAGTCTCATGCAGCCACAACCTGATTCTCAAATGCTTACAAAGATAGGCGCGCCGAAACCCCGCATTACCAGATGGCGCTCTGTAGTGGTGCGAAATTTGATAGGATAAATTGACTGAGTTAAGATAATAATAGCGACGGAGAATGGTGGGGTATAACTTCTTGATTGTTTTCCAGCATTAGTGCTGTTCTCCATCATCTTCCTTTGCCTCAACTTCCTTCACATCGCGCCTAGCAAAGAACCTTGTGCACAATCCTCACTCGAATTTGGCGCATTGACAGTCCGGCTACTGGCCCCCTGCCCGCTACTCAGCAAGGTCTTCGAAAAAGTCGCTGGTTCCAACGTTCCAACCCTGCCGCATTCGGTGCCTAACCGACCAAGAGTCGTTCAACACCGCTTCCTCCAGGATCTTGGATGTGGGGTTTATATCTATCAAAGAATCTATAGCCGCCTCACGACCACATGTCCTCACCCCGATGCCCTAGTCAGTGCAGCAAAAGCACTCCGAGTTGTTCACCACAGGCCAATCTCCTTGCCTCCGTTCTATTAACTTACTACTTATTGAAAATCACTTCTATCCCTCCATACATCTAACTTCATCAATCCTTCGCTTCCTGAGCCTCTTTATCAGCATCTCTATCCACAATTTGTTATTTTGTTTCGACATGATGGTTATCGTGTTCTGTTTGTGCGTCTTGATCAGTTCTGCGCTTTCTTCCGCTGTACCAAAGCTCCAGAACATTACCATCCCCGTTCCTGATGGGACAACAAACCATGGAAATCCCAATCTGCTGTGCTTTCCAACGAAAGCCTGGGATATCATTGTTTTCATTCTAGGCAACTACGCCGCACATGTCGCAACGATGATCACTCGGCCGGGCGAACTTGCCTTTGATTCTCTCTTTACCCGTTTCCTTACTCTCCTGCTACCGTTTTCAGGCATTTCTATTGGGGTTGGATACATCTACTGCGCTGCTTACTTCCAAAAGACACCACTCCAAGTCGCTTTAAAGTCTCTTGCTCTCTGCGAAGTCATAAGGAATGAGGACTGGCAACCGCGAGATGGAGATATAGTCCCAAACCTAAAAGCTCCGAAAGAGGTTAAAGAATTCCTCTCAAAAGAACTCAGTCAACAAACTCAATACGAGGAACGCCGTCAGGGTGGAGAGGACAAACTTGAGGGACAACAATGTCAATCAATGGACCTCAGAGCTGAGATCGAGTCTTCGCAATGGGGATCTCGCATGTTTCAACCAAATGAAAGATGGATCCATCCTTTTTTCAAACTTAACGGGGAATTCATTCGTGGGGCCTTCAAACGTAATGAGAATTGGGTGTCTTACGTCTTCCAACATTACCAGGAATGGATTCATCACACCCGAGAGCCGCATCGTCCCGCCCGACAAGTATATGGCATCTGCAAACTACCCAAAGGATACTCCCTGACTACCTTTCCCACTCAATCGGAAGTGGAACTATGCTCGAGTCCAGGGGTTCCTAGTTCCGCCGTCGACTCTCAGAACTCATCACGTATGAGTAAAACCAGGGAATCATCTCCAGGGGTTGGTAGTTCTGCCACCGACCCTCCAAATACATCGCCTAAGAGCGAATTCAATGAAAAGGATTGGGAGCTCAGTTGCTCTTACAGTATCATCAAGCCACTGGTTGCCATAATCCAGCTGTTCTATGGCTATTTGACTCTCTATCGCGCCCGAGGGGACCAGGTGAAGCAATATGGATACTCAGCGTTTGGACTCACGGTTACACCCTACGTCACCATGTCGTTCATCAATCTTTGCGGCGCTCTTTTGACACCATCATACTCTCATATGTACTTTGTCTCGACTTTAGTCATGGAAGAAGCCCAAAAACGGCGTGAGACCGACATCAAGGGAGTGGTTGGGAGAGTACCAACGAAATCAGACCGGGACGAGGCCGAAAGCACCGAAGGACAATTCACCGGAATTTTTAAGAAGGTAAATGACGAGGGTGAATTTAAGTTGTGTCTCGACATAGGAAAGCAAAAACGGCGGCAAAATTATGTGGTCATAAAGTTTCCAAACGAGGAAAAGAAATCGACGAACGACGAGACGCCTGCCACACATACCTCACAGTCTCCACCCGGGTCTGGTAGTCAAATTGGAACGTCCTCATCTCCGCTGATACTCAAGATTCCTGCTCGTCAACCTTCGGAGAAAAGTAATAATGACAAGATCCGCGCAAGCATACTGTTTCTAATTACAATCATCATTGGCTGCATACCAGTTGCGGTAGTTGGCGGATTTTCATCATTTCAGCCGGGGAATAGTTCTCCGTTTCAACGGGGTTGGATCATGGCATGGATTACGGCAGGAGTTGGAGCGGGTCTGTTCAACCTTCAACAGGTTTGGACGGGGAGTACCTGGTTCAAGCGATACTTAATTTTGAGGTCTCTTTTGAGTCTAGTGGCTTGTGGTATGCTTGCTGCGGGGATTGGAGGGTTCATTGTTGTTGGAAAGATGATTCGCGAATATGGTAGCTGTAGCCTTATATCTCAAGTATAGTTTATCTTGGTCGGTAAATATCACTAAAGAAGAATTTTATTCCTAAAGTAAACTTGGTGTTTCATTCTAAGTAATCATTCATTAAACACCTCTCGACCAGCATTCGGGCTCGACGTTTTCTTTAGACAGTGGCGAGGTTAATGCGACGATGGAGCTTATTTATTAATCTGAAAGACATTTAAGATAAGAAAAGGCCCTTTATATATGAAGACCGTGTACCCTACATAGCTATATCTCTGTGTCTACTGACAGGGAATGCTTTTGATCTCAGCTTGGGAAACGGGGATCGAGATGAAATGTATATAATCGTCATTTTACATTCAAACTGACTGCCAAATGTGTCAAGTGTACGACAGTAGCGGCAGCAGGTTGCAACTCGTGGAGTAGAGAATATCTACTAATCAATTAGCAATTAGTAAGGCAACAAGAAAAGGCACCATATTAATTTATACATCTTGCTTAGCGTCACGGAACCTAACTATAGTACCCCATTCCCTTCCTCAGTATTCATACAACCTCCCATCCATCATCCTAATCGTACTATACTTCGTCGGCAGCCACACATGCCTCACCCCCTCCCCAAAGCCATCCAACACCTCCCTCCCCGGCCTCCACTCGTCACCAACCTTCCACTCCACCTTCCTCTCCCCATCATCATCAACCACATACCTCACCCCCCACACAAACACATCCCGCCCATCATCATCCTCATCAAAACCATCACTATCCGACTCATCACTATCCTCGTCCTCCCCACCCCGACACCCCTCCTTCGTCAACACCGCAAAAACCTCCGCCTCCCGCACCACCGGCATCCGCCGCACCGCCCGCGCGAACGCCACGAGCAACTTTTCGACGCGTGCCGCTGCCGGCGCGACGCGAAACACGTACTCGCGCACGCTTTCCATGCCGCTCATGCCGCATCCAGTCCGTCGCGCCCACTCCCAGTCCCATTTTCGGTCCCACTCTGCGTCTGTGGCGGAGGGGCCGAGCGGGGGGTAGTGTTGCGCCGCGTCGTCCTTCGCGGCGGCGACGGGGTAGCCGCGTTCGTTGCTGCTGTCGTCGTCGTCGTCGTCGTCCGGGTGGGGAGTGTTACGGCCGCGGAACCAGTACGAGCCGTCCGGCCGCACGATGTTGAGCTCGACGCGCATGCGTTTGAGGTGGGGCCAGTACGGCGTTTCTGCCCCTGCTCCTCCTCCTTCCCCTCCTTCCCCTTCTGCTTCTGCTTCCCCTCCTTCCCCTTCTGCTTCTGCTTCAGCCGATGTCGTCGACGGCCAAAACAGCGTCTCATCAGCCGTGGCGCGCAAGTCGAGCTCGACGAGCCCCTGGGAAAAGCTGCGCAGCGCCGCGCTGAGGGGGTCGGCGGGGTGCGGGTGGACGAGGTCGGGCAGCAGCGGCTTCCCGCCGCGACGACAGCGCTGGTCGAAGCGCGGGCCGTGCTGCTGGACTTCGAAGAAGTGGAGGCGGGCGGTGCGGAGGGAGGGCGGGACGACTGCAGGAGGACCGGAGGAGGAGGAGGACCAGGACGAGGACGAGGATAAAATGCGGCGGGCGAAGTCGTGGCGGGCGTCGCGGAGGGGCCCCGGCCAGGGCTTGTCGTAGTGGTCGCAGATGGCGTAGTAGTGGCCAGACGGAGGCCGCTCGTAGAGGTAGGGCAGGTCGAGGTCTTCGAGGGCGGGGAGCTTGGCGGTGATGGCGAGGATGGCGCAGAGGTCGACGGGCCGCACCTGGTGGTCGAAGGGGCTGTAGTGGGCGTGGGATTTGGCTTCGAAGCGGAACGAGTGTACTGAAGGCAGCGCTGGGAGCGTGTCGGGGTCGAGCAGGTGCAGGCGCCAGCTGATGAAGCGGCGGTGGTTGCACCACTTGTTGCCGTCGTCGGTTTGGCGCGCCATTTGGATTTCGAGCGAGAGTTTGCGGAGCTGGGATTCGGAAGAGGAGGCTCGCTCCTGGAGGGCGGAGAGGGCTGTGAAGAGCGCTTTGATCTGCCTTGTGAAGTCTTTGTCCATGGCCTGCAGGTCTTCCGGTGTCTCTCGGCACGCAAGAGGCGCTTCTGGAGAATGTTTGAGCTCGGGGAAGGAAACTTCAAACGTCACTTTCCGCAACAGGGCTAGTCGATGGCCATGATACAATTCCAGTAGTTTGTCCAAGTTGCGGCAGTTAACATCAATGCTCCTCGGAAATTCGACTCGCTCGACGGCGACATGGAAGTTGCGCGATACGGTGAGAAGGTTTGCGTTGGTTTGGCAGTCAGCGAAAGACACGATCCGCTCCAGGAGCTCCTGAGGTAGACTCGCCATTGTGGAGGCTGTTGAGACTGTTTCTGCCAACCCTGGCGCACTTATAAAGGAATGCCAAGTTTGGGGGCCGATCTGCGTCGTCTAGGCAACAGCTATAGGCCCTGGAATAGGAAGGTGGTCTGAGTACCCCAGCAATGCAGAGTAGAATGCAGGTACCGCAGACTTTCCTTGGCAAAAGAAATCTTGGCCACTTATGCTGTTCACAAATGATGTTACCAAGTTCCATGTACCTGAACTTGCGTGGCAATCTTTTCTTGTGAGCCTACTGGTCGCTAAGCGGCAGAACCCTTACTTACCGTTGTTGGCAGGCACGATCGCCGAGGGGGTATTTTAGTGCTTTCTTTCGGGTAGCTCAATACATCACCCGCTCACCTCCTCAGCTTCGTGCACCAGCCCAGCCGCATCACCAACAACGATAGTACGGTTGCTCTCAAGAGTCCTCTCAACCATATATATCTCTTTGAAAAAAGAAAATCTCCGATGACCCCATTCAGTCCGTAGAAAGGAAGGTGCACAGGATCCAATCCTACCCAGACACTCCAACGCAGTAATAATAATCCAGCCAGAACGCAGTCCCACAATTATCCCCATTCGTCCCCAGCGCCGCATTCCAGTCAGCCAACTGTCCCATCGTGATGCCATTCCTCTCCGCAAACGCAAAGCAGTAATCCCCGCTCACCGCGCGGTCCCACTTATTGCAGTTCGCCGCCGCGCCTTCCTGCACCCACTCCGCCGGCGGCCGCGTAGCCGTCGGCTCTGCCGCCGCGCTCGTCGTCGTCGGCGTCGTCGCCACGGTCGTTGAGGGCACATCGTCCCCAGACACGCCAACACAGTACGCAGAATCCAGCCAGAAGTTATCCACACAGTCAGAACTAACCGCCGGATTCCACGCCAGAAACTGCGTCAGCGAGATACCCGCTTCTTCGGCGACACTGGAACACGTATCGCCCTCGACGACGATGTGCCACTCGTCGCAGTTCGCCGGCTGCCCGGTGTGCGTCGGCGCGCCTGGCGTCGGGGCCGTACTGGTCGGTGGTACGGTAGTGGTAGGGACTGTCGTCGTCGGATCGTCACCGTCGCTGGCCACGCCGACGCAGTACGCAGAGTCGAGCCAGAAGTTGTCGACGCAGTCGGAACTCACTGCCGGGTTCCACGCCAGGAACTGCGCGAGCGATATGCCGGCTTCGTCGGCGACGCTCTGGCACGAGTCGCCCGCGACGACGACGTGCCACTCGTCGCAGTCGGCCGGCTGGCCCGTGTGAGTTGGGCCGGGCGGGCCGGGCGCAGCGGTCGTGGTGGCATCCGGCGGCGTCGTGGTGGTGGATGCCGATGGCTTGTTGTCGGGCTGGCGGTACCACGAGCCGCAGTAGCGGACGCCCGTCTCGAAGGCGCAGCCGGGCGCGCTGACGTTGGCGAGGCCGGCGTTCCAGGTGCCGAAGTCGTCGAGCGAGACGTTGTAGTTGAGGGCGGCGAAGGCGCAGTTGTTGCCGGCCCAGCGCGTGCCCGTCAGGTCGAACTGGTAGTCGTCGCCGGCGAAGTAGGCCGAGCAGTCATCGCGCGTGCCGGCGGCGATGGGCAGCGGCGGGTACAGGCGGACGTAGGGCGTTTCGGTGGCGTCCGGGAGCGCGGTGAAGGGGGTGCCTGTGAAGGGTTCGGTTGGCGAGGCCGTGGTGTAGCCTGGTCGGCCGGAGTAGGTGTTGATGTCGCCGACGGCCTGCACGCAGTAGCTTTCGTCGGCGATCAGGTTGGTGCAGTTGACGTTGATCGAGGGGTTCAGGAAAATGAAGTCGTCCAGGGAGATGCCGAATTTGAGCGTCAGGAGGTTGCAGTAATCCCCCGGCTGCACGTCGTACCATCTGCCACAGTTCTGATTCGAGTCGGGTGCTGCGTCAGTCGGGACTGTCGCAGGGGTGGTTGGCGTGATGGGAGCCAGGTCAGTGGTTGTTGGCGGCACAAAATTCGTGCCTGGGGCGGAAACGCAAAGCTGTGCGCCCGTCATGCTGTCTAGGTTGTAGCAGCCAAAGTCAATGATCTACGGCAACCATTAGCATATCGAATGTCTGCACCGACGGTGACAATACTTACTGGGTTCCAAGCATGGAGCTGTGCTTCCGTGATGTTGGAAGCTCGGGCAATAGACGTGCACGTATCGTTCGCTGTCACCGTAAAAACTTTGCAGCTGTTGGCAAGACACAGATCCCCAGACGTGGGAAAGTCGGCACACCACGCCGGTAGGTCGTTGTCTGACAGAAGCCACGCCGTTCCGATTCCTTGTGTGGTCGATATGCTGAAGCAGTCATCTGAGGGCTGGATTGAATACGTTGTACCCGCGCAAGGTGTAGGTGTCGCGGTCGGCTCCTGACTACAGACTATCAGTTTAATGTGCTATTATCGTGCAGTTAACGTGAACGTACGTGTAGAAGTCAAGAGTAGTCGTGGTCAGTGGCTGCCCGGTCACACCACAGCTCGACGTCATAGACTCGTAAAGGGACATGCTCGCAATTGCCGGTCCTTCAAAGTATGGGGACCCGGCTTGGAGCCGAAGACTTTTCAGGAAGCACGCATCACATGGCTCTGGCTCTTCTGCACCAGACGGGATGGCATCCAAGTAGTTGAACATGCTATCTTGTTCGAACCGTCAGTAGAGGTCACAGGCTGGGAAGGGGAGCACTCACTGCCAGGATCCGCAAAAGCAGCGGCTAGCGCAGCAACATTGTTGCAGTACCGATCACCATCCTTCAAACAGGTCGACTCGTACAGATACTGGTAGGTACCTGGGATCCACAGCGCTGAGACATTGAGATCGAAGGATCCAGGTAGGATCTCCTCTCCACATGCCGCCTGCACAGCGCTCTGGTAAGCTGAAAGAGAATCTTCACAGCCGCTGGTGCAGACTCTTTCCAACGTCTCAGGACCATAAAAGAAACCCGGAATCAAGTTCTTGACAACCGGATCACAGGCCACATCTGACAACAACGCTTCGGAACAAGGATTGGAAAGAGTGGTGGGGACGGAAGAGTTGTATATGAGCTGAAGAGCAGAAGCCGGAGGGCAGAATAAGAGGGCAAGAAAGAGAGCAAAGCCTCTCTGAAAGAACGACAGGAAATTGAATGAAGTCTTCTCCATGTTGTGGAAGACTTTGCAAAGAGCGGCAGTGAAGGATAGAGACTGAAGCGCGAATATCTACCGTCTGCATGGTCTTTTTCACAATCATAGTCCCACCTCGGCCTCCGATCAGGCTACAGCCAAGAGCTGGCTGCCGCCATCACCTGTTGGTTGAATGCCTTTTGCGGACGCAATCACCGGTGGTGCATTGAAACGAGATGTGAAACACCACCTAGGGCTGTCGATTCTGCGCGAAAGGAAGTTGGGGTCCAAGTCTGAGACCATTGTTTTTTCAGTCATCCGCTATCACGAGTCGTTTTCGTGCATAGCAATATAGAGATGCAGGGTGTGAGCAGCTGCTTATTGATACCGTACCGGCACTTACACCTTAATTCAGACCTCGCAAGCGGATGTAGCCGGTTATGCGTGTATGCAGAGTCACACACCATGTCTTAAAAGCAATAAACGGAGGCGATATAATATACAAGCAGTTGTTTTGCGCCTTGGCGTTGCGACTTGGCATGCGGGACGTTAGTCGTGTGGGTCTGCTGACTGCTGACTGGTCACTCTTCCGGGGATACAGAGGCGTGTTGGTAATTATCTGAATCCCCTGCTAAATTAGTGGTCGGCTGCACTACCGAGCCCGATATGGAAGTTTCACCGTGCACACTAGTGGCATCGGTACAGAGGGGCACAAGCCGATAGCTAGCGCGAAGAATAGCAGGGCCGTAGAACATGGCGCAAGTATGCCTCAGTTCTTTGTTTTTCTTTTTTTTTTCTTTTTTTAAAAATGAAGAAGAACATGCATGGGTAGTTGAAGCTATCGTCCGGACGTGTATGTAGAGTTTTTAATTCGACATTATCGTCCCGACGATAGCTTCAACTGCCCATGGTATGAGCAAAAAACAAATTCACGCTAGCCGTCCGTTGCAATACCCCCCTGTACTTGTCCACCGGTAACTGCCTGAATTCGGGTATGCAGGGTCCCAGGCACACCAGCGGACGCTTACCGATCAAGGAAGGTAGCTCGATTTCCGCCCCCGCCAAGCAACACCACGGAATCCTACGGCCCATTCTTGGTTTGTATCCAGGACGCACAATTTCATGGACATTCAGGCCCTGGGAATCCGCCGCCAAGCTGCTCGTCTGACACACGCCGAAGCGATGCGTTCAGCTCCGCGACGGGGGATTGATGTATCGAGAGACGGGCGGGCGACCGGCGCCACCAGACCAGAATGTTATATACAACATGTTCGGAGAGGTCTAATTGCTGCATCCACAATCTCTTCATCCTTTGTTCTGACCGCAACGCGTTCGCTGCTGGACCAGAATGCGGACCTTGACACTCTTTCTCGTAGCCGCTTTGGCAAATGCATTCCCTCATTCCAACCACGCTCTTTTTCCCTCCTCAGCAATTGAAGACACTGGCACTACCTGCCGCAATCCTATTTCGTGAGCTCTTTGCTCCCTTACCTCAATGCTGCATTGACTGACGGCTCCCAAGCTATTACGATTACTCTGCAAAGTCCCGCCGGGACCAAGCACTCCCCATTTGCCCCATTGAGACTTCAGCTGCAGTCGAAGTCAACTCTCTCTTCGCACGTCAAGTCGTCGGTGGCGATGACTATTCGTGTGCCCCCGACCGCCCTTGCGGCAACAAAGCATGTTGTCCCAAGGAAACTCTCCAGTGCAACTATGGCGAGGAGTACTGCGGCACATCAGGCATCTCCCCGAACGAGGTCTGTTGGTCCAACTGTGATGCCAAGGCCGAATGTGGGAAGAACGCTGCGGTGCCTGGTCAAGAATGCCCTCTGAATGTCTGCTGTGGAAAGTGGGGTTTCTGCGGCATGACCGAAGACTACTGCGAGGTCGAAGACAAGGGCACGACCGGAGGCTGCCAGTCGAACTGTGACCAGCCCGGCCCCAAAAACAAGGCCAGCACTCAGTCAGACAGGATCATCGGCTACTACGAGGGATGGCGCTACAACAGTGTCTGCCAAGGCATGGTATGTGAACGAGCTCCTCTGGTCTTGATCTCCGCTAAGAACCTCAGGGCTTCGATGACATTCCAGTCAACTCTCTCACTCATCTGTACTTCTCCTTCGGATACATCACGCCTGGTGACTTCAGCATCGCCGGCATGGACGGCCTGCCGTACGAGCTGTTCTCAGACTTCACGAACCTGAAGAAGAAGAACCCAGGGCTCAAGACCGTTGTTGCCTTGGGTGGTTGGACTTTCAACGATCCTGGCCCGACCCAGAAGGTCTACAGTGACATGGTAAGCACGAAGGAGAACAGAGCTAGGTTCATTGAGAACCTCTTCTCCTTCATGCGCCAGTACGCCTTTGATGGTGTGGACTTTGACTGGGTAAGTCCATAAAGCTCCATGTGCGCTGTTAAACAAATCCTCATTGCAGCATACAGGAATATCCGGGTGCCGATGACCGCGGAGGAGTCCCCGATGATGGGAAAAATTTTGTCACGTTTTTGAAAGAACTCGATGAAGAGAACAAGAAGCAGCCCATGCATTACATCGTCTCTTTCACGGCGCCTACGAGCTACTGGTACCTGAGACATTTTGATTTGAAGGTCCGTTCAGCGCCTTCACCCTCACAGAATCTCCACTGACCACTACAGGCTATTGACTACGTGGACTTCATTAACGTCATGTCATACGAGTAAGCATCTTTCATTCCTTTGATATCAACCTCGATTACTTATCACTTCGTAGTCTGCACGGAGTATGGGACCGCGAGAATCCCATAGGCTCACATATCTACGGTCACACCAACCTGACAGAGATGAAACTGGCCTTCGATCTGTTCTGGCGCAATGACGTGCCAGCCAAGAAGCTCAACATGGGTCTCGGCTTCTACGGCCGCGCCTTCCAGCTCGAGGATCCGTCTTGCAGCAAGCCCGGCTGCCGCTTCAAGGGCGGAGCGACCAAGGGAGCCTGCAGCGGCGAGTCCGGCATCCTGAGCTATCGCGAGATCAAGGAGATCATCAAAACGGACAAGCTCAAGCCTTACCACGACAAGACAGCTGGTGTCAAGTACATCACATACAGAGGCGATCAGTGGGTCTCGTTTGACGACGACGACACGTTCAAGCAGAAGAAGGAGCTCGCGGCGGACCTTGGACTGGGCGGCTTCCTGATCTGGGCAGTTGACCAGGATGACGCCGAGCTGAGCGCCCTTCAGTCCGTCATCTCGCCCAAGAGCCTTGGGGCCTTCAAGAACGACGCTAAGGATAAGGACTACTTTGAGGACTCCAACGCTCAGTGCTACATCACTGAGTGTAGCGGCAAATGCAAGCCTGGATTCTTCAAGATCACAGAGCAAAACTGCGGAAAAGATGACAAGAAGAGCCAGCTGTGCTGTCCTTTGTCTTCAGCCCCGAACCCTGACGACTGCCAATGGCGGGGCAGTCCTCCCTTCTGCAATGGCCATTGCCAGGACGATGAAGTGATGCTCGAGATGAACCGGTAAGTCTCCAGAACTAAACGCCAAGCGTGGACTGGCTAACCGTGGCTTAGCTGGGGTGGTGGAGGATACTGCACCGACGGAAACCAGGCGTACTGTTGCAAGAGCCCTCTGGCCCAGGAGAATCAGTGCTACTGGGCAGGGATGGGCAAGAAGTGCAACAGCGGAGATCGCGCAATGACCTTCTCCGGAACCGTCCTGTCAGAAGCCGCCGACATCGCGCAGGAAATCATCAACATCGTTGGGAAGCCCACGCCGCTCCACCAGATGGCAGGAGAGGCTCTCATAGACCTGCTCGAGGTCATCGAGATTGACACCATGAAGCTATACTGCTGTCCAGAGGAGGATACCAAGAAGTGGCAGAACTGTGACTGGCACGGCGAGCCGGGGTCGTGCTTTGACAACCACTGCCCTGAAGTCAAGTCAGTGCAGCTCACTGACAGCTACTTTGGTGGAGGAGATACCTGCGGTTGGAGATGGGAAAGAGTTCGAGGTAAGTGCACTGCGAGACGATCTCCTGAGCCAAGCGAATCCTGACCTTCCTTTTCAGTCTTCTGCTGTGAGCCTACTGGCGGGGAGCCGCTCTTCCTGCCAGTCCCTCTGGAGAACCTCTTCGAAAACCCCCCTACTGGTGACGGTATCGACACTGATTTCAGCCTGGAAACCGATGATACCTTTGGTGACGGCCAGTCGGATACCAATGATAACCCTAGCGACGCCGCGTTCCAATTTGTCGTCTTGACGTCCCCAGAAGACCTTCAGGTCTCGCTTGACAAGCGAGATGGCTCACACTGGGACATGTTCAACTGCAAGGATGCCGTGACTGAGGGCGAACACACCGTGCAGATGGTCTGCACAGATACCTCAGAGAACAGCAATTGCTACAAGATTGGCCTCGGCCACGGTGTTCCCGGAACCATCCTTCAGATGCCCAAGGGCTGCGGCCCCGGGAAGTATGCCGTGGCAAAGAGCATGGAGCCGTCCAAGAACACGCTGTTACCACGCCATCTATCCCATCTGGGCGAGCGGGCGATCGTGTATGACCTGACATTTGACTACAACTTCCAAAGGGTACCCCGTGACTTGGGTAACACTCAAATGCGTATCGACTTCTCGAATCAAGACAATTACTGGGACGAAGTCGTCAAGGCGACAGCAAGCAAGAAGAAGAAGAGTAAGAGGTCTCTGGAAGACTTCGGGGGCAACCACGTCCAGTGGCTGGAAGAGGAATACCGAGACGACCACCACTTTGGTGGCCTGAGTACGCGGGAGCTGCACGAGCGCTGGTTTGGAGAGGGTATTCTCGAATGGTTGACCAGGATGGTCAAGCCCGAGATTAAGAGAGAGTTCACAAACAACATCCACGAGACGTTCACTGCCAAGATAGTCGACGAGAAGTGGTCGTGCACGAAGGGAGACGTTAGCTACGATGGCCACATCCTGGCGCAGGCAATCCTCGACATGTCTGTTGAAACTAGCTTCGGTTTTACTCTTATTGTCACCAGCCTCAGGGATCTCGATCTAAAAAAGAGCTACCTAACGTTCTACAACAAGGGCGAGATCTCTGGAACAGTTACCCTGGAAGCGGTAGCCAAGGTCTACTATAACAAGAAAAACACCATTCTCAATCTGCCCTTCCCTGGTGCATCGTTCAGGATTCCCGGAATCGCCACCATCGGACCTCAAATCACGGTGCAGGGCGAGATCAACGCCCAGCTCGGCCTGGCTGGCACGATTGAGACGAAGCTCCAAATCGCCTCGTGGGAGACCAGGCAGGTCCTCCCAGATACAAGCGAGTACAAGCCAGATGAGATCGGAGACGGTGTCAACTTGGACAAGACTGGCAGTTACCAGGGTGGCCGGGAGCCGGAATTCTACGCGGGCGTGAAGGTCTCTGGCGATGTGACTGCAAAGCTTTCAGCAGCTGCCGGTAAGTCTTCTTTCCCCTCTCCTTCAGGGGTGGCTAAGCTAATACATCTCTAGAGTTTGGCATCCGGTTTGACGACAAATGGGACGTGCCATATGTCGGCGCCGCCGTTGTGGGCGAGGCAAAGGTCTTCGTGAAAGCCGGCTCGGGCATCTCGACCCAGGCCAATTGTCCATTCACCTACTCCCTCGACGTCGGAGCACGTCTGTATGCCCACATTACTGATGGCGATCTTTTCGGGTGGGGCATGCAGGACTTCGACATCACGCCAGCCTGGAACAAGAACCTGGCCAAGTCCGAGTGTCCAGATCTTGGCCCCATTCCTCAGAAGCGAAGCGTCATTCCCGGCCTGCCGGGAACAGTGACGGACAATGTCACTTCTGAAGTGGGTCTTCACACGTTCCAGAAACGAAGTGGCGTATATGGGCCTGCTTTCAGAATTCCCGTCGGTAAATTCTTCTGTCCGAGTTCTACAGATGATAACGAGGACGAGTCGGGCGATTGTTCAGATATCGTGCCTTACTGGGACGACGATGAATTCAACACAAGCGATGGCGAGCGCTACAAGCGGCGTGATAGCATTCAAGATGAACTGGACAAGACTAATATCTACACAGACGATACTGAAGGGGGTGGTTTGTTGGTACACAAACTTGAGAAGAGAACATCGGACAGAGACTCCCGTATTTGCGGTCTCCGAATCGAAACAACCCACCCTAATGGCGGAGCAGCTCCCGGTTTAGGAGAATTGCCTGTAAGCTATGTTCAGATTTCTCCCATCTTCACCTCCCCATTCGGCCAGCCAGCCCCCATGGCTGCAATTACAGGGAGCAGCCGCTGGCCGGTTGACTTATAACTGGCAGTCCAGCAGGCATATGAAGGTACCACCGCTGACAGTGGACGTTAATGTAGAACGCGCCTGTCTACGGATGGGAAGAAGCCCAAGTTTGCAGCAACTTTGACTGGGGTGGGCCTCTTACAACACCGACTGCGAATCAGATGTACCATGCAGAGCATGTCCTGGAGTGGCAGCTACTGGGCCTTTTCTTCGAAGAGGAGGACAGGAACGGCAATTACCCCACCTGGCCACATCCAAACCCGACGCTCAACCGCCAGCTTAGTTTTTGTGAATACGTCAGGGAGTACTGGAACCATAATGTCGCGATCAACGGCGTCACTCGGTTCATTCCACAGCATCTTGCGGATCAATACCCCACTGATGAGACATTCACCGGGGACTGGGTACTCTTGCAAAGTGAGATAAACACACCAGCTAAAGCAAAGGCATGTTCGGATACTATTGCACCAACTAAAAGATGCATATTGCTAACAGATCAACAGGCATGGCTTCTGTATCCAGAGAACGTCTTTATCGTGAACCCAGACAGAGCTCAGACGCGCATCGCAAATGGCATCGACAGCGCGAGACGGGTTCTCAAATCGCTGAGAATGCTTATCGGATCGGCACATTACCACATGAGTCCCGGCATTATCGACATCCTCAAACGGCAAAAGGGCCGCATACAAACCATGTTGAGCACGCTCGACAACCAAGTCCTTCCTACGAGCCCACCTACCTACAACGGGAATCCCGGAACGGCTTGGACGCCGATGGGTCTAGCCGACAAGTGGCATCAGTTCATGCTTGAAAAGTACTGGATTGCGCAGAGCAAGACTAACAAGGCCGTCAACGAGCTCCTGCCTGTCATCTCAGAGCAGTATGCAGATCAACAAGCAAGGGACAATGCGGTCGACCAGCCTGGCGATGACGCTAATACGCTAGCACGGAAGCAGAAGGAAAGAGACTTTATTGACGATATTGACGCAACGGCAGAGGCTTGGAGATCAATTGGTGCATGGCCTAATCCGTTCTTTTAGGTAGATGGAATACCTACCGACTTTCCATTTTTGTATAACCTTTGCAGAAAACTACTATACCACCATCCCCAGCTGACATTCGAAACGGCCGGGTAGCCTTTTATACCGTAGCAAAATCATGTCTTTCCTAATTGGAAATGAGCCTATTCTAAAGGAATTTAAGATTTCATATTCAGACCTTTTCCCGTGTGATTCATCGTCCAGGTGGTGTGAACGATTACGGTGGCTTTCAGACGTTCGCTTACGCGCCACCGGATGTCCAGAGGGGTATTGCATCCGAAGGCCAGCGTTAATTTATTTCAGCTCACGTCATGGGCAGCTGAAGCTATCGTCCGGACGAGAATGTCGAAATAAAAACTCTACATACACGTCCGGACGATAGCTTCAACTACCCATATGTTGTTGTAATTTTTTTCTTTTTGAAAAAAAAAAAAGCTGGGCTAGAGTTACCTTAGATCCGAGGATCCTACCATTCTTCGCGCTAGCCTTCGGCTGCAATAACCTTCTGTACGAATGACACCTTCCCCGCTCGGGAGGCCTTGCAGATGCTGGGGTTGCACAGGATTCAGGATTCAGTCAATACGACCTTTACAGCGTGCCTCATAATCCCGCCCTCAGCTCTTCCAGACATTGTCTCCCAACTTATGCCGTGGTGCAGTAACCATGCGTTTCTTTTCTGTCGCAACGGTGTTTGTCACCACTGGCCTGAGTATTGCTGCAGCCTCTTCTCCAGGAGCGCAAGGCCTCGTTGACCTCGTGAAAAGACGCATTCCGGCACACGTTGATGATTTCGAATTCATCCTGACAGAGAACAGTATCGCCGACTACGACGCATACGTCGTATCAACGCCTACCAAAGGACATGTGTGCATTGAGTCCGGTTCTCTCAGTGGCCTTGCGAGCGGGTATGTAGGCCTCTTGAGGAAGTCTGTGTCCTCCTGAATTCTGAACTTGTCTCAGGCTGCACCGCTATCTTGCCGATGTGGTGGAGGTAGACATCTACTGGTTCATTGGCTCCCGATTGCATTTAGCGCCCGCTGAACTTCCTGGTATCAATGGAACACTGTCCGGCGCCAGCACTGTACCGTGGCGGTACCACTTCAACACAGTCACCTTCTCTTACACCACGGCCTTCTGGAATTGGACTGATTGGGAGCTCGAGCTCGATTGGCTCGCACTTCGCGGCGTCAATCTGCCTCTAGCATGGGTTGGCGTCGAGCGGATCATCTACGACGTATTCAGCGAAATCGGACTCACGCACTCTGAAATCAGCTCCTTCTTCAGCGGACCAGCCTTCCAAGCGTGGAACCGTTTCGGCAACATCCAGGGCTCCTGGCCGCAAGGCAGCGAGCTTCCCATGTCATGGATCGACGGGCAGTTTGCATTGCAGAAGCAAATCGTGCGGCGCATGGTCGAGTTGGGCATGACGCCCGTGCTGCCATCCTTCACCGGCTTCGTGCCACGCGCAATCGCCCGGGTGCTCCCCGACGCCTCGATCGTGAACGGGTCGCGATGGGCCAAGTTTCCGTCCGAGTACACGAACGTGACGTTCCTCGAACCATTCGACCTGGCCTTCTCGACGCTGCAGAAAAGCTTCATCGACAAGCAGACGGCGGCATACGGCAACGTCTCCCACATATACACTCTAGACCAGTACAACGAAAATGACCCGCTTTCCGGCGATCTGGACTACCTCCGGAACGTCTCGTACGGCACGTGGCAGTCGCTCAAGGCCGCAGACCCGCAGGCCGTCTGGCTGATGCAGGGCTGGCTGTTCTACGTCAAGCAGTTCGACTTCTGGACCGACGCGCGCGTTGAGGCGTACCTGTCGGGCGTCTCAGACGACGGCGACATGCTAATCCTCGACCTCTTCTCCGAGAGCTTCCCGCAGTGGCAGCGCACGCGCTCGTACTACGGCAAGCCGTGGATCTGGTGCCAGCTGCACAACTTCGGCGGCACCATGGCGCTGTACGGCCAGATCGAGAACGTGACCGTCGACCCCGTCGCGGCCCTCGCCGAGTCCCCCTCCCTCGTCGGCTACGGCCTGACCATGGAGGCGCAGGAGGGCAACGAGGTCGTCTACGCCCTCCTCCTCGCGCAGGCCTGGTCGCGCACCCCCATCGACACGGCGCAATACTTCCACGACTGGGCCACGCGCCGCTACCACACCACCTCCCCCTCCCCGCTCCCCCCCTCCCTCCACACCGCCTGGTACACCCTCCGCACAACCGTCTACAACAACACCGCCGTCCTCGCCCCCGCCCTCGCTTCCGTCCCCAAATCCCTCCTCTCCCTCCGCCCCTCCATCAACGCCCACGCCCTCACCGCCCCGCCGCTCGCCCCCGCCGCCGTACTCGCCGCGTGGACCGCCCTCGTCGCCAACACCACTGCCACCGCGCCGGAGATATGGCAGCAGGCAGACAACCCCGCCCTCGCCTTCGACGCCGTCGACCTGACGCGCCAGGTGCTCGCCGACGCCTTCGCGCCGCTGTACGCGGAGCTGGTCGGCGCGTTCAACGACAGCGTCGCAGCTGGTAACAACGCGTCGGATGCGGTTGGCGTTATCGCGGGGACGGGGGAGAAGATGGCGGGGTTGCTGGGGGCGTTGGGGCGGGTTCTGGGCACGAGTCGGCACTTTTGTCTCGGGCCGTGGGTGAGGGCGGCGCGGGGGTGGGGTGGTGATGGTGAGGGAGGGGTGGCGGACTACTTTGAGTACAATGCGCGGAATCAGATTACGCTGTGGGGGCCGAACGGCGAGATTCCGGATTATGCGTCCAAGGAGTGGGCTGGGTTGGTGGGGGGGTTTTATGGGGAGCGGTGGCGGATCTTTGTTGAGTACCTTGTTGAAGTTGTGGCGGCGGGTGGGGGCCCGGCTGGGTACAATGCGAGTACGGTGGAGGAGCGGCTGGTTGCGTTTGAGCAGGGATGGCAGATGGAGAGGTGGGGGAAGGGGTTTGATGAGGGAGTGTGTGAGGGGGAAGGAGAGGAGGTGCGGGATGTGATCGCCCAGGTTGCGGCTGAGTGGCCTGAAGTGTTTGCGTTGGAGTAGGGAGACTAAATGTCCATGAGGCTTGTTTCTGCAAGATTCATTTCTATTTGAGCTCGGTAAGGGAAGTAGAGGTGAGAGTTCCATATTTGTTCTTACAAATTATAGTACAGACTGGGTCGACCTTTATTCTAGTCAACGATTCCCATCCTACCATCCGGATGCTCGGACCCAGACATCCACAATCTTCGAGCTGTTCAGTTTATCGCTCGAGTCTACCACCAGATACCAGCCATACAGTGCTCCAGTGACGCATGCGTGGTTTGGGTAGATGCGAACCGTCTGACCAACCTCCAGCGGAATCGGCGGCGAGACTTGTGTCGTGTTTTCTCCAGCGGCTTCCCAGGCGAGGATTGCATGCTCCTGGCTGATCCTCTGCACAATCAACCGGCGACCCTCCCCGTCAGAATCCAGCGAGGCGTACGATCTGCTCCCGACAACGCCCCACCCCTTGTAAGACGGACAAGGCTCCCTCCCCAGGCCCAGCGCACCAACCGCCACAAGCGCCTCCGGCGTGCCCCTCTCCCCGTCATTGTAAACACTGCACACCTCCGCCACCACCGACAGCGCGACTTCCTCTTCCACCCCACCCAGCCCCGTCCGCGCATTCGTCGACAACTGCTGCACATCCAGCACCGAGTACACGCCCGCATGCAACTCCAGCCTCGTCCTCAACCCCGCCACCTCCTCCCCTCCTCCCACCTTCCTCAACGCCTCCCCCAGCGCCTCCGACCCCCCCACCACCTCACCACCATCCCTCCCCGCAAAATTCTCAATCGACGTAACCTGCGGCGACGCGCCCACACTAATCACCACCTCCCTCCCCTTCTCCCCCTCCCCCCTCTTCCCAAGCACCCCCGCGTTCGCCCTCACCGCCTCCAAACACCCCTCAATCTCCCCCGCCAAATTCCCCATCGCCTTCCCCGCCCCCTCATCCGCATAGCTCAAACTGCTGTGCGAATACACACCCACCAGCTCCAGCATCCCGCCCTTGTTCAGCCCGCCCGGCGGCAGCCCCGCGCGGTGGTACCCGGTATCAACTTTCACATACACACCGGCGGGGAATCCTGCTAGCTCGGCGAAAAGCGCGAGCGAGGCGAGCTGCGAGGGGTGGTCGAGCATGACGGAGATGGTGCCGGGGCCGAGGGACTGGGCGAGGGTGGCGAGGCGCGGAACGTGCGAGGGCGGGAGGGGGATGCCGTAGAGGATGTTGGTGGGGCGGCCGGCGGCGAGGAGGGTCTGGAGGGTAGGGGCGAGGTGCTGGATTTCGGGGAGGGTGGAGGCGATGAAGTAGGCTGGGGAGGTGGGGGAGGAGCCGGCTTGGAGGAGGGCGAGTTGGGTGGTCTGGGATTTGTATCGTTAATGAGTGGTTCGATTTGAGGTGTTTGGGAGAAGGGGCTGACTTTGTGTGTTTTGACGTGCGCGCGGAAGCCGACGCCAAGAGCGCGCGCGGCGTCGAGCATGGATTGGCAGTGCCGCCGCGCGATGGCTACGTCGAGGATGGCGGCGGGTTTGGGCACATCGTTGATGTCTTTGCCGACGTAGAATCGGCGGAGTTCCTCGATGGGAGGGCTAAGGCGCTGTGGGATTGACATGGTGGTGCTTCCGGGTAGCGTGTTTGTGGATATGGTCGGGAGCTTTGGCGCTTTGGAAAAGCAAATTCAATTGAAGGAGCACTTCTTTATATAGACGTATTTGACGGCTAGCTTGATGTGACTCATTAAGCACCTCTATGGCTCATGACGCTGTCTCCGGCTGATTGATTTACCAAAGGGCTCTTGGTGTTCTCGGCTAATTTATTAACCTAGTTGTTTATTGAAGACTTCCAGAGAAAAGCTGTAGAGTTCATTGAAGCCGATTTTCGCTTCCGAAAATGGCAATGAAACGTGAGATAGGCTCAAGAATTGAAAAGTTTGTATTGCTGCAATCGTGGGGCCGTGATTCGAGAAATGAAATCCGCCTTCAGCGTGAAATCATAATACACTCTCGGCTTACCTCAAAGGTGAATTTATGCGGCGGAAGTTACTAAACTGGCCAATTAAACTGCCTGTAAGCAGCTATCACCCAAGCGCTTACGAAGGATTCTGAAATAGCCGAGCTTGACAGGCATCAGCATTCACCCCGCCTTGTATCTGACCCAGTGCTCAAAGCCTTGTCTCCCATCTCTTTTACCTACCAGCAACAACTCGACTATGACTGAAACTGAAATCTCAAGCAATCAGCTATGCGACTTCTGCAACCGCTTACTTCGCGGACCCTGGGACTACAGACGCCGCGTCGTAAGCCATCCGGGCTGGCGCGGTATAGAACGCTCAGAATGCACATGCAAGCTCTGCGCCGTCATGTGGAGAGTCATATCAACCTCTGAAGGGTTGAGGAATAGCTTGGGTGTCCAATGGATGGAGCGGAACAGGCGCCTGAGACCACCGTTCAACGAGTGGACAAGTCTTGACATCAAAAGCGACAGCAACGACGATACTGGGACCTTGCTGAGGCTTCACATGGTAGCCGTGTGGCATACATCGGCTCCAAAAACCGATTTTGTCTGTTCTTTGGAGTTTTACAAGATTGAAGAGGTCCCCTGTAAGTATCTTGGTCGGCGGAACCCGCATGAAAATGTTACTGACCAGCGTACTAGGCATGAATCAGGGTGTATTGCCATCGAGCAGTGACTCCGAAGAAGTATGGTCGCTTGTTCAAGACTGGATGCACACATGCCGGACCAAACACAAGGAGTGCAATATTGTCCCACCAGCAACGTGGAGCCCCACACGACTTCTGGACGTGCATTCGTCCTCTGGCCGCGTCAAAGTCTGCGAAGGAGATGGCATACCGTGTCAACCCGATTACGCTACTCTAAGCCATTGCTGGGGAGAAGGCGGACATCTGACGCTCAACAAGCAGACCGCAGCGCGTATCAAATCCGGATTGCGTGATGACGAACTGGATCCGACTTTCCGGGATGCCGTGAAAATCACAAGAAAGTTGGGATCTCAATACTTGTGGATCGACAGTCTTTGCATATACTAGGATTCTTTAGAAGACTGGAAGCGAGAGTCTAGTCGTATGGGGGAAATTTACCACTTTGCATCCTTCAACATCGCCGCATCAGGAGCACATAATGCGAAAGATGGCTGCTTCGCTCCGAGGAAAGTGGACACCGATCCTCCGATACTCATCAAAAGCGATGACATCGAATATATATGTGCAAGGCAAAATGCATTCTGGGGTCGCTTCAACCGCACCCCGTTAAGCCTGCGGGCTTGGATCCTTCAGGAACGGTTCCTCGCCCTGCGGGTAATACACTGGGGCCTTTCCGAGATGGTCTGGGAATGCAATCATCATTACGCTTGCGAGAGATTTCCCCGAGGTCTCACATCTTCCGGCAATGAGTGGCCCAGCAGCGATTATAAAGCCAGCTCAATTTTGCCTTCAAGGGATGACGCCGACTGCGTCACGTACAACAATCTTGAGAGGGTGGAGGAAGCGTGGAGAGTTTTCGTCGGCCAGTATTCGGTGGCGAAGTTGACTTTCGAATTCGACAAACTGGTCGCTTTGACGGGTATCGTCAAAACTTTTCGCAGCTTGTTCCGAGATCAATTTTTCGTCGGCCTTTGGGAGAGCCACATGGAGCTGGAGCTTTTATGGCAAACGTACTTCGACTGGAAATCTGAGGGGCGAGTCAGTCACATACCAACGTGGTCATGGCTTTCTCTGCGGGAGACTCCCATGTTCTTAGCGACGACCAGTATTTTCCCGGTGAACAAAAATGCCGTTCTAAAGCTGTGCCGAGTCGTTGAAAAAGGAGGGACCGGGGAGAGCGGTAATGAGTTTGCTATCTCTGATGCATTCTTGAAAATTCGCTGCTCGCTCGCTCCAGCAGCCTTTCTGCATCTCCCGAAGGAACTTTGGCTCGGCTTCACTGATATTCTCTGTTGGACAGCTCCGGAGTATCCACAAAGATGTCAATTCTCGGTTCAATTCGATACGGTAGAGAGAGCCCAGTTTTCTGGCGTCTGGTGTATGCCTGTGTCCCAAGATACACGCATGTTAAAAGGGCTGCTTCTTGCCAATCGGGAGGATGAGCCACCCGACGTATACCACAGATTTGGTGTTTTCTGGACGTACTCAATAGAAGGGATCGAGATCCTTTGGAAATCCTGCGATTTCTACTCCGCATCGCAGCGATCGCTATTGCGACATGATACGATTTTGCGCTACCACGCTTCGCATAAGGAGTCAGAGAGGACCAGAGACCTTTCTACAGCAAAAACAAAAAATCACATAGACTCCAATGTCGATCGAACAAAAGAGAAAGATTTAAGGCCGGATTATTGGGAATGTGATGGGGTACTTCAGCACATCATAACTCTCAAATGAAAGCTCTAGTAAAGCAAGTTTGGTGAGGTAGTTTTTCCCGCAATCTCCACTTGATTTGGTTCAGTGCGCTGGCGTAAAACGACAGGGTCTACGCAATCGATATTTACAATATCTGTCTATTACACTTATCATATGCCCAACCCATCTTTTGCCTTGAGAGTTTGGATCATATTGTTTCCAAGCTAGCCCCTCCTTCATCAATCCTCAAGAAATTGAGGTGGATCATCTCCGTTGTGGTCTAGTGGCTAGGATTTGCCGCTCTCAATTCGAGAGTTCTCTCACTTGCAAGTGCCGGCAAGGCCCGGGTTCAATTCCCGGCGACGGAATTCCTCTTTTGCTGTCATAGCGGAGTGCTACGACTTCGTTTTAGTCTTGTTTATTGGCGTGGAAGAAATTTTTGGTGGTGGAGGTGATCAGGGCCTAGGGTGGACCGTGCGTCGGTGGCCCGGCGGAGCGGGGCGGGGCGGAGCATGGCAATTTGGTGCGAGACGAGAAAGAGCCAAGCAGCCGAGAGGACGAGCCTCGTTTTTGTATTTCGACCCTTGTCCTTGGGAAAAGAGGCTATGCCGTGCTGGACGCAGCGGCAGCGGGAGCGCGGCCCGCGGAATCCGTGAGTGGGGACAGATCCCTGCTACACACTTTAGTACCTAACCGACTTTTTTTGACGCGTCTTCGCGTGCAGACGCGTCCCACTTTCTTCTGTCAACGACGCCTGCATGCCGGCTGCTTTCGTTATTCTGGTGCCATCCAAACGTGCATCAAATATCTTGACCAATACTGAAATTCAGCCGACTTGCGGGCAGCCGCAAACACGTCAATACCGCAGGACCCACAGTTCCCCCCCTCAATGACAGCGCCGCGGTCGTCTTTTGATCAAGACCGGCCGCATTTAGAAGCCTACCCATTATGAGCAGAACACGGGAGCCATCCGTCACGTACTTCGACCCGAATGGCGACACACGCCTCCTTCTCAAACAGGCCAACGGCAGTCCCGATAAGAAAATCTTTGTCGTTTCGTATAAGACCATGTGTCTTGTCTGCAACTCATGGGACCGAATTCTCAACCCGACTGGATATTCCAGAGAAACAAGGCACGGCCACACGATCTCGCTTCCCCACGACGATTGGAAAGCACTGGAGATCATCTTGAACATCGCACACCTACAATTCGACCTAGTACCGCGCAAAATCGACTTCCACCTCTTACTCGAGGTGGCCGTCCTGACTGAAAAGTACGGCGCAACAAAGATTGTGCGGCCTTGGTACCGAAAGTGGATGAAACATAACAGAAAGCTTGGCACAGAACCCGGTCATGAAGAGTGGCTCTGGATAGCCTGGGCGTTCGGGGAGGACCAGAAATTCGAGAAGCTCACGATGAAGCTCGTGCTAGAGCTGGAAAGGCTGCCCGATGGTCGATTCGCACGCACGTCAGAGATTGTTCTAGACCCCAACGATCCGCAAAGTCATTTCCCGCCCGGTATACTAGGTATTTCAGGGCTTCATCTTGGATTTTCACCTTCAAATTTACTAAAGGTTCACTAGAGAACATCTTTGAGACTCGGGAATGGATAATCAACTACCTTCTGCGAGAAGTTGACAACGAACTGCGCAAGTATTCTGATGCGATATCAGAGGGTGAGACGGTTTGCCAGAGGGGTGGGCATTTCGCTAGAGCATGTGACGCTATGGTCTACGGGTCGCTGCTTTCTGAGCTACGCAGAATTGGAATGCGACCGGGCAATTTGACTTCCATAGAGATGTCATTGAGCGTAAATGAGATTGCCAACAGGCTCCGATCTATAAAGGTGATCGTACCAGCCGGGCAATACCGGATGGTGGGCGACAGTCATGACCACGCTAACTGCTCCTTTTGGGAATCGAACATCCAAGCAACATGTGACGATATTCTCAGTACGTATCCCGGAACTACCGTTGGGGACTCACATAGAGATCACATGGCGAAGAGAAAAGCCGAGCTGCTTGGACGCTGTACCAACCAAAACGAAACTCAACACGGTCAAAAGCGGAAACGAAGCGCAATTCTTGAGGGCCCAGTCAAAGCAGAGGCCAGCACAGCAGCTTCAGACTTTCAAGACCAGGACAATGAAGAGGAGGAGGATGGATCGGAGGAGAGTGGCCGTCGACTTCTATACACGATCAAGGACGAGGAGGACTTGGATGGCGAAGATCATGAACCGACGGAGGAATACGATGAGGAGAGCTAAGATGCTACTACATTTCAGTAATTGGATGAGAAAGGTGCCGAAAAGCGTGATGAGGAACGGAAGGATGGTAGCCAGGCTGTACATGGCGATATGGGTCCTTCTTACAACACGTAGAGTACAAGGCACACATCACCGGAAGGGTAATAATAAAAAATGACCGAAGGTTGATCCTTGTTCGATGTTTGACAGATTGGAGTTCTTCCGGGGCTTTAGTGGGTTTATTCAGGGCTAGCGAGCGGTTACAGGCTATTTCGTGGTACTTGAAACGAAGAGAGAAAAATATTCAATTTCACTATCCTCTTCTTCAGGCTTCTTCGTTGTTCTACCCATCTCCTATCAAGCATCCCAACAACAGCCGTTATCCCGCGGATCCCGGTAGGGTTGTTTGACTTTGATTTTCAAGACGTACCAAGCCTAGCTTTGTTTCTGGGTTCTACCACATCGTCGATAGGGCAAGTTAGTGATTGAGCATATTTCTGATGTTCGGCTTCATCTTAGCGCCGACGGCTCCGCTACGGAAGCACCGAAAACCGAATACGTCGCGTTCGCATAGACAGTCCACAGGACGTAGCGCGTTTAAAGCACACCCATGCACGTAATTCAGAGGAGCATTCAGGATCCGAATTCACCTTCTGTACCCACTTCCTCTGTATTTCTGGACCTTTGGCTGTCTCATCTCCGAACCCTACTTGCCCAATAGCGGCTTTGACGCCGACAAATAGGAGACCCCCCACATCTATTCTCAGAGCATGGCGCCAATAGGGACGCGGATGATGGCGGGAACCAAGCAAAGGTGTTTGCGACTCCCCTAGATGCCAAACGGCTAGAGCCCGTGCTGGCCTTCCCGAAGGAGACTAGCGTTTCCTAAAATAGAAATAGACGCCCTGGTTACGGGGGTCAATCTTACGATACTTGGGTAGAATGCTGCTGAAAGCGAGCACAGCCGCTTCCTTGCGGCTTGGAAGAGCGGTCTGTGGCTTGGTCGAGGCTCTGGCGCCTACTGAGGGATGCTGCTCTGGCAAAGATTTGCTGACGACGGGTGCAATTTGGTTATCACGATGCGGCGGTTTCACTTGGGATGGCGCTGGCAGCGGCTCACCCCTGAGCAGAGCCGATCATGATGGATGGGGCCTGATATATACTTTTAGTGTTCTGTCGGTTTTTTTCATCGTTGTTGCTGCAGTCACTCCCTTCACTCACTTTCCCTTGCTTAGCGACATTCAAACAACATCATTCTTTTACGGCACTCTTTTTTCGGACCATCCAAATACAAGAGGCACGACTATTCGGCCTATCCATTCTTTTACGGGTTACAAAGAGCGACAAAACTTTCCAGGCTTACATTACGGTCCCTTTGACACCTAGTCCTACTAGCTGTACGTACTCGCTTTAATGCACGGCAAAGCGTTTGCTAATTAGAGAGAATAGAAACCCTCATATCCGCTACAATGTTCGAGAGCACCTTCCTTAACATCCTCATGTTGTTCCTTGCCTTTACTATCGGCATGGGCGCAATCTTGGCAACAGTGCATTTCTGCGGCGTTGCTCGTAGAGGGTTAAAAGAAAAGAAAACTACAAGCGAAGTGTAGTAGACAACTGGGAGGTGTTAATGGAGTAAAAGGCGTTACTATGGCGACGATGACCAATATTCTGCTTTCACAATCATGTTTTAACAAGACGGAATACGTATGGCGCAGTTGTACACGGAGGCTATTTTCTCCAGGAGTCGGACACTCCTGTCGAGAGAACAATTTGAACTTCAAGATTGTTGAACCAATACCTTTGTGAGCCGAGAGAGCACACCTCTCAACATGCATTACAATACGAAATACGAATTCGAACCGTAACTTAGCCCTGGTGGCTGAATCGCGGTGTGGTGGGCGACTCACTTCCGGCACGACCTCATTGTGGATAGAGTGGGTTTCCTCCGACCCCTTCCCTTTCTCTTGCGCCACAAACCGAGTGTTTGAATGTATCAGGTTTATTTGTCATTGACAGTGAACAGGTGGGCGGCTGGCATGTTGATGAGTCCCTCTTGCTCAGCTACACGTCCGCCTGTCGGGAGCCACCTCCGCTGCAATGTCGGGCCACCCATGGCCGAAGATGGAACCAAGTCTGCACAACCTTCCGCCACACTCGAATGGCTTTCAAAGTGTTCATTAGGAGGTACAGCAGAGCAAACGCAAATAGCATACTGGCTATATGCGTACCACAACTTCCCATGTGCCTCTACTAAGGGAGCTACCGTACGCCTATCCTCTTTATTCCTAGCATCCCTCTAACTATCATTGCCTTTGCTTATTCAATTCTTTTTCCCCTTAAAGGCCTGAATGGCAAGGCTTAATGTTTGAGGCTGGCTTTTAGTCTTTTTTTACACGTGAATTTTGAGATGCGAAGAGTTTAGCTCTGCTCGGCTGGACAAACAGCAGTGCCAGATTTCGTACTCAATAGTTTTGGAATAGTCTTCGCTTCTGACTTGTTCGTATTGCTGGAAAATTGAAAACAGTGGTATTGGATGCTGGAAAGCAAAACCACTGTGGTACAGCAAGTAGGTGTAGTGATGTCAAGTGCACTTGCAACACTGCTTTGGCGGACAAGACGGGGTTCATCTGTTACACTAAATTGAGGTAGACGCATGATCCCTGCAAATAAACACGGATTAATTTCGGACATGTTTTTTTTTTCTTCGCGCGTCAAAGCGCGTACCCCGTCAACATACCATCGTTGCTATTCATTCCTTCAACGCCTGTAGTTCATTTGACCAGGACGCGAGGGTTTTCTTCTACCTAAAACTACTGGTAGCCATTCACAATGGCTCAAGAGGGCTCGCAATCAAAGCATATCCCATCAGTGGTCCACTTCGACGAAGATGGAGACACACGGCTGCTACTGACCCGATGCGGACATGAGCACACATACGTTGTTTCGTCAAAAGTGATGTCTCTGGTATGCTCTGCCTGGAAGAGCATGCTTTCACTGAAAAACGGGTTCAGGGAAGCAACTTTGGGAAACAATCGCGTTATTCCTCTCCCAGATGACGATCCAGAGGCTCTCAGAATTGTGCTCAACATCGCGCACATGCATTTCGACCTGATACCCAAAGTACTGACGTTCAAAACTCTTCTTGGTGTCGCGGAACTGACGGAAAAGTACGGGACGATCAAAATACTCCGGCCATGGATCAAGGAATGGCTCAAAGCTGTTGAGCACCTGGTTGAGAAACCCGGATACGAGGAATGGCTCTTTTATTGCATGGGCCTTCGGAGAGAAAGCCACATTCGAGAAGATAGCTCTTCGCTTGCTCCAACAAATCCGCGTCAACAAGCACGGTCAATATGTGACGCCCGAGGGAAAGGTCGTGGATCCGTCGAATGACACCAATCTCTTCCCTCCAGGGAGTATTGGTAAGCCTGTATAACCCAGTACTCAGCCTAAGCCAGAAATTTCTAACCAAAAGACAGAGTATATCATCGAGGACAGGCTCGCCGTGCTTAAACACATTCTTGACTTTGTCTACACACGTGTGGACAAGTATCTCGAAATCAGTACGGACGCGGCACACTATCGCTGCAGTCATGCCGATATAGTTTTTCCAGAAGTTGCGGAAACCTGTGATGCATTGAACTTCGGGGCTCTCGTACTCGCTTTGTCCAGATTCGGGCTTGGCCCCGAGCGGAAAGAAGCAACAGACATCACCGAGAGCTTGGACACCATCTCCAACCGTCTGCGGACAATAAATCTTCGGCATCTAGGATACAGTCCAGCAAGAACGGAGAATGGCGTATGCGATCGTTCGAGTTGCACAGCTCTATCTGAAATACAAGCAAAAGCAGAACTCGTGGCCGTCATTCGACCTCCCACCCGAAAGTCTCATTATAATCACATGAAACAGAAACAGGACGAGCTGACTGCAATAGTTCGCAATGCTGATCCAGTTGAGCAACCGTGTTCCGGGCCACATAAAAAGAATTCCAAGAAGAGGCGTCGTAATAGGCCGCAGTAAGGAGAGATAAGGCTAAAAAGCACATGCATTACGTGCAGTTTCTCCCTTACACAGTAGGCCAGTCATGTTCGATTGGCTCCAAGTCGCCCTTTCCCCGGAATACCTCCAGGATGTCTGCTTGCTCCGGTAGCATATGGCGGTCAATATGACATCCTATCCGTGCAAGGCCCCTCCATCTCTCAAAATCTTTCGGATTACGTTTATCACCATGCGCCTCCTCCGCATGCTCCCAATGACCTGCATGTATCATTAGCCATTTATTTCTTTTTAGTCATAGAAGCTATTTCACCTTTTGAGAATGCAATTAACGTGGTAATCTTCTTGTTGGGAATATCGTACACCAGGGATACGATCGTCCCGGTTTCTGTGTTCACACGTATCAGCACCGTTCAGCTTCTGCATGGGAATTTCTGCTCATACCTTCCAACCAATTGCACTGCCACAGCTCGCCGGGGCGGATGCACTGGAAGCTGCAAGTCTGGTAATTGGCGCGTCCTGCCATCGGTCCGCCATGGATCTTGTAGACAACGCGGTCCTATCACGTCCTTATCAGCGCACCGCCGAACAACCCCTGGACGCCACCTTCCGCACCAATCAACACCATGACCTTATCATTAGCAAGGGCTTACCTCCATCTGGAACCAGATTTCGTATCTCCACTTCTCGGGGTTTCCCTGCTCGTCCTGGGCATTGTAGTCGTAGACCATGTGCAGGTCCTTGAGGTCTTTCTCCCAATGCGCTCTCGTCTGGGCGTCCATGATTTCAATTTCCCTTGCTCTTCTCTTCCCGATAGCCGAAAATGGTCAGGTTCCTGATCTCTTCACTATCCGTATCTTTCAAGCGGCAATAACTTCCGATCCCGGTTGGTGAGGGAAGGCGTCAAGGGTTCGATGCGAGATAGACGATATGTATGTATGTCGCAGATCCACGGAGTGTCAAGCCGTCCTCCCGCCACCAACGCACACATATATATACCAAGCTTCGCAACCCCTGGCGCCATCAGGCTTCCCGCATCTCCCGAGGACCCGGATCACGGACGATGACGAAAAAGTCCCGCCGTTCCAGAGCACATCTCCTGACGTCACACGATTTTGGGCCGGCGCAGGGCCGAAATACGGAGCCTCGATCTCTCCCATTTTGATCTGGCGCGCCACACCCGCACGACGGCCCGACCGCCGCTCGAGGAGGACCCGCTTGCCAACAAGTGCCGAAATCTGGAGCCGAACTCTATTGTCACTCCACGGGGAAAAGAAAAACGTCGTGTTGTTTCGTCAGATGGTGCGGTGTTTTTTGCTTCGCTGTCGTCGGAAGGGCGCAGCGAACTCGGCCGAACACGACACCGAGCTGGAAAAAAAAGGCGCAAGCAAGGGATGATATTCAGATCGCGTGTTGAAAGAGCGACGGCAGTTGCACTATCAGGACACATGAGAGGCGCAATGGAGCATGTAGTTGAGGCTGCCGCGCCGAACGCTGACTCGTTTCCTTTTCTCGCGATGTCTCACACGAGCGCTTGACGCAAATTTTTGCGGCCCTTCACCACAGCGATGCGGAGCGCCAGCACAGGTCCAACACGACTGCCGAGGATACCAGGAAGCCGCGAGAACAACTGTCCAATCTGATGATAGAAATTGAACCGCGACCGGGAGTGAGACTCAGCAACCATGTGTCCTCATGAGATGGAGTCAATCGTCGGGTCGCGCACCAGTTGAACAATCACAGCTCATCAACCACGCGCCAAACTTCATCGAACCAAAATATAAATTACGAGAATCTGAGAAGTACCTCATCTCTATATACGTCATCATCAACATCATCGTCATCATCATATCTACGTTTACCACCCTCACTCACACCGCCCCCACCGTCCTCACCTCCTCCACCCTCGCCCTAACCGGCTCCTTCGCCTCATCAGCACCCTCCTTCCTCACCCTCTTCTTCCTCTCATTCGACTCCGGCGCCGCTGCAGCAGGCCCCGCAACGACCACCCTCGCCCCGACCGGGCTCACACGCTCCCACACCTCGCGCACCTTGCTCGCGCCCACCTCGCTCCCCGCAACCACGACCTCCCACGGCCGCTCGCGCGCCGCGAGCCCGAGCACGACGCCCGCCTCGTCGCACCGCGACAGCAACGCATCGACGGCATGCTGCTTCGCCGCACTGCTACCATCCCCTTCGCTCTCACTCTCCAACACCACGACGACGCTCCCCCTCGCCGCGTGCGCGAAGACGGCCGCCAACGCGTCGTCCATCGCGCCGGCGCTGTTCGCAGCCGCAGCCACGACGAAGATGTGCGCGAGGCGCAGGCGCGCGGCGTCGGACGTGACCTCGATGGTGCGGTGCGGGTGGGCGTGCAGCGTGCGGGCGCGGGCGAGGGACTCGCCGGATGACGCGTCGAGGGGCGCGTAGACGAGGGTGCGGTGGGTGGCGCCGAAGGAGGATGCAAGGGTGGTGTCTTCGGGGCTGCCGACGAGGGCGACGATTTCGGGGTGCAGGGAGGAGGCGGGGTGGGGGGTGCGGAGGGTGGTGGAGGGGGGCGCTTCGATGTCGGTGGTGGTGGTGACGGGGACGGTGACCGGGACGGGTTCGTCGGTGCTGTCGTCGGTGGAGACGACTTTGCGCGTCTTGCCCCAGCCGAAGGAGTCCATGTTCCAGACGGCGTAGAAGAGGACGGTGATGTTGATGAAGGGGCCGCAGATGACGTAGAGGCAGCAGCCCGCGAGGTACTGGACGCGCTCGCGGAAGGTGCGGGGGAGCCAGAAGGTGATGCAGATGTAGTAGGTCAGCGGGGTGACCATGACCGAGGCGAAGGCGAGGATGATCCACCACGGGACGACTGGAAAAGAGTTAGTGGGGAGTTGATGAGTGGAATTACCGGAAACTTACCCAAGATGGAGTGGATCAGACTGGCCAGGCTGGCGAAGATGAAGACGTTGAGAGCCCAGGTCATGCAGTTGGCGAAGGCGAGGATGCGCTCCCACCACTGAACGCCGGGGGCCTTGAAGAGGAAGAGGTCGTTGGACGTCGCGCCCAGCGTCCAGCGGCGACGCTGTGACAGGAAGACGGACCACGACTGCGGCACGTCGGTCATGGCCCGCGCCCGCAGCGCCTGCCGCGTCTTGCTCTGTGGGCGAGCCGACAGCATCAGACAGACGTGGTTGCGGTCCTCGGACGCCGTGGCCCGGATCTGCTTGAGGATGTTGTCCGCCGGCGTCGGGCAGTACCCGAACAGCTCCACCAGCACCCGGTCGCCACACGTCTCCTCGCAGATCTTGAGCAGCTGGCAGCAGCCAGGCAGGCAGGACACCTTGTTCGTCACGATCGACTGGTGCAGACGCCGCAAGCCCTGCGAAATGGTGTACTCGGACGACTGATACAGGCTCCAAGGGTTCCAGTTGCGGTTCTTGAAGTCTACAGCCACATAGCCGCACACACCGACCGTGTTCGGGTAGTGGCTCTGCTTCAACAGCTCCGAGATGCAGTCGTCCGCGAAGACGGTATCCGCGTCCATGCCGACCAGGTGCGAGACATGATCAATGCCCGCGTCCTCGCCCAGGAACATGGCCATCTCGGCGAAGAAGGCGGGCCGGAACAGCATCTGCGGCTTCTCGGCCCGCGTGTTGTACTTGTACAGGAACGAGCGCAGCGCGATCAGCCCGTCACGCTTGCCCTGGTTCTGGTGCTTGATGATGCAGAAGTACGGCGTGCCTTTGTAGTTGCCCTTTTGCACCGTCACGTCCATCGGCTGCTGGTCCCACGCCGTGTACGCCTGCTTGACCACCTTGCGCTCCGTCTTCTCGACGAGGATGTCTTCGAGCAGGTACTGCGCCGTCGTCTTCTCCATTCCTGCACCGCGCACCCGGCCGTCGCAGATGATCATGATGGCTCTTTTGTGGTTCTCCAGGTGCTTCTGCGCAACGAGGGAGTCGAGTGATTTGGTGCACTCTTCCAGATTCTCGTTGTAGCAGGGCAAGAGAAGAACAAGAGACTCGGGCGAGGTGGGCATGATGACCTTTTCCGGGAAGATGCGGTGCTTGATGACATGGAAAATGATGGAAGCGACCATGATGCAGTTGAGGGCAACGGTGAGTGTGATGAAGGGAAGGTAGACGTAGTAATAAGCCGGCCACCACCAGGTGGCAAAGATGAGGATAAAACTAACCGGCGTTAGACTGTTCCGACTGGGTGTTGAGAAGAGAAACTCACTTTGCACAGACCAATCCACCCGTCAGCATCAGCTTTTGCTGCGTGATCATTCGCCGTCCCAGTTTGCTGAACTCTGGAGATTGTGCGGGCCGCGTCTTCGGAACCATCTGGTTGCAGCAATCCGCGAATGTCTGGAAGCGTTCTTCTTTCGCAGACGCAACTCCAGTGATGGTCGCCACATCCTGCCGCGACGAGGCTGCAGAAGGCGTGCGCGGGTGAGATGCCAGCGGGTTTTGGAATTGATGGCTCGGATGCCGCACTGGCACCGGAATTATCTTTCTCGGCTCTTCAATGGCAAGAGGAGGGATCTGCGGAGCTGGCTCCTCGTCTCTCTGGATCTCTTGGTGAAGCTGGCTTCGTGGATTCGGGGCTCTGGCAGGAGACAGGTGCCGTTTGCGCGGATCAAATTCAGGCTCGGCCTCCGAGTCCGTGACGGACGACGGGCGTGTTGAGGTACGGGTGGTCTGCCAGCCTGAAGAAAGGTACTCGTCTGGGGAAGACACAGAATCATCGTGGGCTGAGAGCGATGCAGTGGATGCAGCTGAAGAAGAGCCCCTTGTGTATACAGGGATGGGATATGACAGCTTGGGATCGGCTTCAAGAACCGGGGGCCGCCATGTCAGGGCAGCATCGGGAGAGCGAGCGGAAGGCATTGGCAACGATTGAATGACCAGCAGGTGCTTGGTCGACAAGATGAAGACCCGGTGTCCCAAGAGGAGCAGTTCAAGGACAGTCCGCCGCCGCCAGAATTTTATAGGGTCAAAACTTTTTTGGCCAAGGAGACCAGGTGGGCTCTGGCAGCCGGAAGTGGGTGGAGGGGCGAAGGAGCTTCATGGCCAGGACTCAGTGTGCATCCAGCCACCGCTGCATTGGTGCCTTCTGACAGCACTGCTCGGAGCTGAGCTGACGGGTCGCGGAAAGGGCACGATCATGCGCCGAGACAGCATCGCGAAGAGGTGGCTTGGGGCAGGTGGCAGCTGCAGCTGCATGCCAAGAACAGCAGTTGGTAGCCGTTGGGGCGCGTCGGGAGCCGTCCAGCCACGTTCGTTGCACCACGTTAGCAGCCGACCGGCTTGGCGAGCTTCTCTCCGGCGCCGATGGATCCCTGCCGGAGAAACTGCACAGCACGCGCTGCTATTCTTGTCGGACTAATCCGCAGCTGACCCCGCCTCTCCTTTCGTCCAAGGTTCAGAATTTCCCGTCCCTGGCGCTTTGCGTGCTGGCTGCTAGCGATCTCCTCATATGACGTGCAGCACAGGGGTCTGCGCACTATTGACAGATGCATATTGCATCCGCGCCAGGTCCACCGCCGAAGCCTCAGCCGCGCCCTTCACTTGGGAGTCAGGCGTTCGGATATACGTAGTCGAATACGCGTAGGAAGACATATACATTTCGCCATGGCCGTATCAAATCGCCCTCACTCTCCACACTCGTCTCGTCTCGTTGTTTGCTTCCACCATGCTGTCCATTGGCCTCGCCACCTCAATTGCGCTCCAGCTGACCCTGCTTGCCGCCGGTCGGGCTGAGGCTGGCCCAAATGCCGCGGAGCTTGGCCATGCAGGTAGCCTTGTGTCAGGTACAAGGTTCCCGCTCGCAGCGAAAGACCTTGCCGCTGCTTCTCCACCAATCGACCTCGGGCTCGATCGTCGCCAGAACGCGGGCGACAGCTGCGGGCCGACCGCCGGAAATGCCTCCTGTGGCGCCGACCTCTGCTGTTCTGCTGCTGTCCGTCTCAATATACCCAAATGAAAGCCGCCGGCTAATCAGCGTTCTCTGCAGGGCCTTTGCGGCACCGGCCGCGACTTCTGCGACGCTCCGGCCTGCCAGTTTGAATATGGGCCGGCCTGCGATGCGAATGCCGTGCCGTCCGGGGAGAACACAACCTCGGTCCCGAGACCCGAATTTGGCAGCGTGCTGTGGGGCGGCGGCGGTGTCACCCAGTGCAGCGAGCCAGGTACCATCGCAATCACGTACGACGACGGCCCGTACATCTACACGTCCGAGTTGCTGGACATCCTGAACGACAATGGCGTGCCAGCCACATTCTTCATCACGTCCGTCAACCTCGACAAGGGGGGGATCGACAATGAGAGCACCGCCTGGCCTGACATCCTGCTGCGCATGCGTGACGAGGGCCACCAGATCGCCAGTCACACCTGGAGCCACCAGAATCTGAACGACATCACCAGCTCCCAGCGCTTCGATCAGATGGTCAAGAACGAGATGGCCTTCAGGAACGTGCTCGGCTACTTCCCCACCTACATGCGCCCGCCGTACAACACCTGTCTCAGGACGGCCGGCTGCGTCGACGACCTCGAGACGCTTGGCTACCACATAGTAAGTTTTCAATATTCAATCTAAATCGGTAGCAATATTCCTGATCAGCCGGTGCATAGATCAAGTTCAACGTCGACACCCTGGATTATGCCAACCTGACCCCGGACACGATCCAGAACTCCAAGGATATTTTCTCCAACGCCCTGGCCGGCGGGGATCCCGCCACGTCCAGCTTCATCGTCGGCAATCACGACATCCACCCGCAGACGGTGACGAACCTAACCCAATTCATCATTGACGAGGGTAAGGCGCAGGGATATACCTTCAAGACGGTCGGCGATTGCCTTGGGGACCCCAGGGGCAATTGGTACCGCGACCCCGCGACAGGCAACGCAATCTCGACGGCCTCGGCCAAGAGGGCGGACTCCGCATCATCCAAGAACCTGGTCGTCGCTAGAGCTGGAGCCGCGTCCGCAGCGGCTGAAAGCACTGCTGCATCTGCGTCGGCGTCTGCTACTGCCGAAAGCGGAAGTTCTGGCCTAATTGCTCTCGGGAAGAGGATCGGTCTCACCGTTAGCCTCGTCAACGTCGCGTTTGCCCTGTTGTAGACTAGGGTGCCGAGTTACATACATTGCATTGCTGCGTGCAATGGTCACGTCTTTTCTACTAGTTTGGTTCCACGTGTACGCGGATGGCTAGATTGTTGGAAGCACGGGCGCGGATGATTGGATAATATCTTAATTCGTAGCGCTGGGAGGAGAAACCTCATCCTGGCATGCTGCAGCCTCAATATTCATCACTTTCTTCCAAATAGTCGGTCCTCATCGCTGAAGAAAATGAGGTGATTCTTGCTCACCGCTTCGCAGACGTGTCGTCAGCTCTATAAGCTAAGGGTCGGTGCGTTCCCCCGGACGGCTGGCTGCTTCGACTTTTGCCGGGGATATTAAAAACTCGGTAGACGAGCAGAAGTGTCGCTGGGGGTGACTGGGGGGCCTTGCTGCAGGTGTCCCTAAAGAGGAATCTGCGGAGACGGTTCTGCGGCAGTGATCGTCATCGCTCGGGCGGCGGCTCAACTCCGATCCAACGGGTGCATCTGTTTCCCTCCCCCGTACCCGAGCGAAAACAATGGCTTGTGAAAATTTGTTTTTTTTTTCTCTGCCCAATGACTTGGCAGAGCACGCGTCGTGGGGCGAATGGGGCACGCACAGTTGGGTATTCTCGTGCAGGCTGGAGGATGCAAAGCATCACACATACATATTCGCCCACATTTTCGTTGCATCTGAGAGGCTTTTCCTGGCGTATCGATCGTCAGCCCCCCCACCGGTGGATGCGTACAACAATACGAGAGGTCCACCCCGCTGGCACTCCAAACAATACGAAATGGCCACCCCGCCGGCAGCGTTAAGTCCGGTCGATTACCCGCCCGTAGTCCCCAATGGCACACGGCAGCAATCCTTCGGTCCGCCGATCCCTCTGCCAGGGCCAGGGGCTGCACTGAGGGCGCACGCTGACTGGCCAGCTGACTTAGGCGGAATTTGTATAATATAGATTCGCTCGGGATCTCTATACGCCTTAAATTTTTCCCGCGCTGGCGCGTGCACGAATTGTCCGCGTGCGGAGACGGGGGCAAGGGTGTCTTAACGGCGGCGCAATATGCCGGATCTGCTGAGGCTCGCCGGGGGATTTCCATTCAGCCTTGTCGATGGCGCGTGAACCCTTTCTCTCTGATGAAATTAATGAGCAGGCAGCCGACACCGGACGCGAGATCCATTGCAGAAAATCCCAGTGTTGCGGAAGGGCGCGGAGACGCAGATGCCGTGTTGCCTTGTTACGAGGGTGGCCCCTGGGTGTGTGTTCGCCTCTCTGCGTCCTTTTCCCGCCTACCGAGCTAGCCACGCGGGCGGGAAAGGCAACAGGTTTCAGGTGACTTGGCGAGGCTTGGCTGCAGGCGAGCTGCCGCCTGGCTGACGGGGGTTGCGAGTTTTCGTAGACATGCACCCCGCCGACCGCGAAGGGGAGCTTAACCGAGACACAAGCATCTCGAGCCAAGCCTTTTCCCCGCCAACCACCGCCCTCCCGCCCCTTGACTGTCTTTTCCGTTCGTATACACGTCCTCCCCTGGCTCTAGCTCCGCTTTTCTTAGCTGCAGAAACTACCAGCCTTCCGCCGACGACGTTTCTTTCTCTTTCTCTTCTGACTTTTCTCCGCCTCTACGCAACCCGCTGTGGGGCCTGGCTCTTCTTGGCTGCACCCATCGTGCACGCCCTACGAGACCCTTCAGGCCGCGTGCTGCTTGCTATATGCAGGTCTCTCAGATGGCGCTACTCACTAAAAGGTGACGGGTTCCGCCCAGCCGTGACTGACGCGATCATCGGCTGGAAGCTTTGCATCATTGTGCCTGGACTGCTCCTCATCCCCCATGCCGTCCCCGTTTCGGTGTCATCCATCCAGCAGCAGCAGCAGGAGCCCGCCGCACGGGTCCAGGCAGGCTCAGCTACCTGCGGCTCAGCCCAGCTTTTCCAATATTTCTTCCGCGAGAGAAGGAGGAAGGGAAGGAAGGCCCAACCCGACGGCTGGATCGTATGCAATCGGCTTTAGCGGGCTCACTGTCACTTGCCCCCATCTCCGGAGGGCGGGAACGCGCGGGCTCGGAGCGTGAGGGGTGTGGTAGCTGATGCAAGCGTCGTCGACGTGGGAGGATGCATTGGATATGGGCACGCAGCTCTCGGCGCAGCCCAGGAGTCCAAGACAGGTTGTTCCAGCTTCCAACGTGGCCCCAGACATGCTTTAAAAGGTCTGAGCCCAGCGCCGGGAAAGTGGTGAGGAATTGTCTGATTTGCGTCTCTCGCTGCATCTCTATCTGTGCGGCGTGTCTCTGCACGCCCTTATTCCTTTCCATTTCTACCCTGACACGATCGTTCCCGCTTCACTTCTCCCCTGAACACTTGTAAATATGCTCCCCGAACTCCTCACCCCACCCGCAAGCGTGGCGCCGCCGCCTCAATGTGACCGCATGCAAGACTCAGTCGGCGTGTGGAGCTCGCTGGGGCCCTCCAACGCCGACACGCCGCCGCCGGAGTCAGTGAACGAGGAGTTCTTCCACTCAGCCTCTGAGCTCGAGCCGCTCTCTCCCGTCTCCCCTTCTGAACCGCCGCTTGTCGCCGTCATCGGCGTGGGCTACGTCGGCCTGCACCTGGTCACGACGTTCGCGGCCAAGTTCAGCGTGCTGGCGTACGACGTGTCGAAGGCGCGGTTGGAGAGCTTGGTGGACGAGATGGCGGCGTACCCCTCTGTCACGCTGACGGCCGACCCGGCGGCACTGGCGCGCGCCACACACTTCCTCGTCGCGGTGCCGACGACACTGCGGCCCGAGAACAAGCGCGAGATCGACACGTCGTTCGTGCGCGCGGCATTGACGACCGTGGGGACGTATGCGCGGCCCGGCGCGACGGTTGTTGTTGAGAGCTCGGTCGGCGTGGGCATGACGCGAAAGCTGCTGGGCAACTTGATGAGGTCGCGCAATCTCAAGGCTGGCATGAGTCCTGAGGTATGTTTTTTTTTTTTTTTTCCCCGCCGTCACTCGGTTCCTTCCTTACCCTCCTCCCACACAACTACACAACCACTCTACCCGACGACCACCCACCATCCCCCTTCAACCCCATACCAATCACTGCTAACCTCCTCCTCCCGCACACAGCGCGTCGACCCCGGCCGCACCGACCCCCCAGTCTCCACCATCCCCAAACTCATCTCAGGCCTCGACGACATCACGCCGCACTCGCTCTCCTCCATCCACGCCCTCTACGCCCGCGTCTTCGCGCACGTGGTGCCTGTCTCGTCGCCCGAGGTCGCCGAGATGACCAAGCTGTACGAGAACTGCCAGCGGATGGTCAACATCGCGTACGCGAACGAGATGGCCGACGCGTGCGCGGCGCTGGGCATCGACGCCTTCGAGGTCGCGCGCGCCGCCGCCACCAAGCCGTTCGGCTACGCCGCGTACACGCCCTCGCTCGGCGTCGGCGGCCACTGCATCCCGGTCAATCCGTACTACCTGCTGCAGAGCTGCGCGTTCCCGCTGCTCGAGCAGGCGGCGGAGAAGATGTGGCGGAGGCCGGGCGAGGTGGGGGATCGGGCGATGAGGGAGGTGTGTGCGCGGATGAGGAGGGGGGAGGAAGTGGAGAAGAGGGCGAGGAGGTGGCCGCGGGTGCTGGTGGTCGGGGTGGGGTTTAAGCCGGGGCAGAAGGTGTTGAGTTGCAGTCCTGGGATAGCGCTGATGAAGCATTTGTTGCAGGAGTGGGATGTCGACGTCGTGTTTGCGGATCCGCTGGTCGGCGAGGAGCAGGTGCCGTTCGCGCCGAGGCTGGATGTCGAGAGGGAGTGGAACGTTGAGGGGCTGAGCGGGTTCGATTTGATCGTCGTGGCGATAAGGCAGCACGGGTTGGACTTTCGGGTGTTGGAGCAGTTGGAGGAGGGGGTGGTGAAGTGGTGCTGTGCATGATGGTGGATAGATAGACTTGATCTCCTTTGGAATATTTTTATGTCTTCTACGTACAAATAATCTTGCACTTCCTGAGTATATCTAGTTCAGAGGAATGCAAAATCATCCGTGGCTTAGATAAAGCAAAGTGTAGTCCAGCTACATACTCAGCCATGCAGCCCCTCATAGCCAGCCCGGAGCAAGCTCCCCTCCCCCTTCTTATCCGCAATCCCAGTCCAATAAAACAAGCCCCCCAACCCCCTCTCCCTCACATACCTCGCCTTCTCCCGCACCGTCCTCGGGGAATCATAACTCACCCACTCCTCCGCCTTGCCTTCCTCTCCACCAGCATCCACCCAACAACTCGCCCCCCAAACCTCCTCATCAACCACCTCCTCCTCTGCCCCATCCCTCGGCAAATCCCTATACTCGACAACACCCCCGGCCTCCCCGCCACACCCCTCGAACCTCTCCCCCGGCCCCCGCACCCCAAGAAACGACCGCCCGTACACCGGCACCCCCAGCACCACCTTCCGCGCCGGCACGCCTTGCGCCAACACGTACTCGACCGCCGCGTCCCCCGACCGCGCCGCATACGCATCGTACGGCTCCCGCCCAGCGTACAGCCGCGCATGATGCCCCGCGCGCCCCGCCGTCCACGGTCCGGCAAAGTCGTACGCCATCAGATTGACGTAGTCCAACACCTCCGCCACGCGCGCCAGCGGAATGTTCCGCAAACACCACTCGCCGGCGGGCAGCGCCGCAGTGAGGACGTACCGCGGCGCCGGCAGCGCGGCGCGGAGGGCCTGGAGGAGGGCAAGGAAGTGCTGGCCGTCGGCGGCGGACGCCGGGTGCTCCCAGTCGAGGTCGACGCCGTCGAAGGCGTGGGCGGCGACGAAGCGCGCGAGGGAGGTGGCGAGGGTGGTGCGCGCGGCGGGAGAAGAGGCGAGGGCGGGGAAGGGGGCGGAGCCGCTGCCGCCGCCGAGGGAGAGGAGGAGTTTGAGGTGCGGGTAGGTGGTGGCGCGGAGGTGGGTGAGGGCGGGGAGGCAGCCGTGGGTGTGGTGGTCGGGGAGGGGTATGGGGTAGTGGAGGTCGGCTTTTTCGTCGAGGTGCTGGGGAGGCGTGTAAGTGGGGGGGTGGTGTGGTGGTGTGGGGGGAGGGGGGGCTTACGTAGATGGTGCCGTCTTCTCTTACGCTGGGTTTTGTTATTGAGGGGGCCTTATGGTGGGTGGGCTTTTTTTTTTTTTTTTTGGTGTTTGGAGTTGCGTACCGTATGAATGCGTAGTACACGTGGGTGATGATGTCCAGGTCCATGCACGACGGTGGCTGTTTCCTGTAGATCTTCCAGCTGGGGTAGTAGGCGCCATGTACGAACGGACGTTGCTCCGCTGGCACGGGCCCCATCGGTGCTGGGATAGAGCAGTCGGAAGGCGCGATGGCTGGTGTCATGATGGCCGTCGTGTTGATCGTCGGGCTGGTGGAGCGTGCGCGTGCGTGTCAGAGCGCGTGGTGAGTGCGAATGGTATAAAATGGTCGGTACGGGTTTCGGGAGCGTGCAGCTAGAAGATGTGGATTCGTATGAATGAGCTTGGCCTGCAGGCACGGCTGTGGCTTACAAAGTCCGGAGGAGCGGGGTTTCACACATGCATGCATGCACGGCGGGAAAGTACGTGCATCCGCTGCCCTGGGATGTTTTCGGGAGTAATCAAGCTCGTGCTACAAACCGCGCTGTGCAATCGTGGCGTTTTCGATTCATCAGACCACGCAAAGAGGCATATATGCGGATATGACGTATTCCTGCACCTCTGCAAGCACCGCATTTGTGTTTTGCCGCTATTCGGCAAGTGCTCAATCTGTCAAGCCTCGGCACGCGTTTGGTAACGTCAGTGTACCTGAATTTAGTTTATATATTATCGTCTGTACGAACCTTCGCATTGACGTTCCAAAAGAAAGTACAAGACGCTGATCTACATCCGACAACTTCGGGTCATGACCCTTGGCCTTGGGATTCATTTCTGGCACCTTCCCGACCTCACAGAATTGGCACTCCTGAGCATGACTTGCACGAAAAAATCATCATTCGATAAGTCTCACCTTGCCGAGACAACAGTCGATGCAGCGTGACTGCCGCGTAAACATACACATGGTTTGCGGTGCCACAAGCAACGGGAAATCCCGTTTGTCTCGCCACCAAGGTATCATGAACGGAACCGGTACGTGTGAGCTTCGCTTCTCTTGCACAACTTCTACCATTGGTAATCTTGGTGGAACAACATACAAGACTTGCAACCGTCTCACACACCGTCTAGCATCCAATACAAGACTTCTTATCAATCAAGGCTTTGCCTGCAGCTACTAATCGCACCAGCAATCATACTGAATCTTTTTCTTAGCCAGAATACTATCCATTACTAGACGGGCTCTCAATCAATTCTTTCGGTTCATACTTCAACGGTATAGGTCGGAGCGGAAGCCCGTGATAACGCCAACACCCTTGCTATGTACTTGACAACTCTGTGGCCCTTTCCCTTTTCCACCCTTCCCTATCCCCTGCTGGTAATTCTTGAACTGATTCTGCATGGAGCTCCCGAGGTGTTTCATCCACACCCAGCTGTGCAGTCGGATGAGCGCGGCGTCGTCTTCTTCTGCGCAGCATCAAGAAACCTCCAGCACAAGCAGCAAGAATGAGGAGACCGCCAATCGAAGCTCCAACGCCAATGCCGGCTTTAGCACCGGTACTAAGGCCGGACGATGATGAGTCTTCGTCACTGGCAGCCGCAGCAGAGGATGTTGTGCTGGTGCTAGTAGCGGTTCCTGTATTCCCTGAAGTTCTGGCGGCGGCGTTGTCCCTGGTCGGCCAGGTCGGGTCGTCGGAAGCGCGGCGCACGATGATGCCGTAGGCGTAGGCAATTTCACCGGCGCTGATTACCGTGGTGATGGCGGCCGTCTTGATCGACGAGCCCGACGAGCCTATTTCATAGCTGCTGATCTCCGTGGTCGTTGTTGCTGCAAAGCTCGACGTGCACGCGAGCTTCTGGTCTGAAGCGCGAGTCTGACGACAACCCCAGGAGCTGGAGAAAGGTGTGTGAGCGATGGGCACCATTGTTTTCTTCAAAAAAGAAAAAAGGGTAATAACGGGCAAATCACATCCGTGAGGGTATTTACATACGTGGGACAACATGTAGCTATCGTCACCTCGACATTGTCAATTGTTGCGGTTTCCCTGCAGGCGTCACTGTGTCCTGATGGGCAGATGGCGGGAGAGTAGTAGCTAGAAGGTGACCAGTCGTAACTCGTCGGTAAGCACGTGGATTGCGATGTACCGGGCAGGCCCAAATTGATCCCGGTTAGACCTGACTCTGCTTTGAAACACAAAGAAGAGATGCATTCGGGCGCAGCCGGGGTGAAAAGGGTTGTCAAGGGCCCTATATTCACTGACATGGTCGGCCGGGGATTGATAAAAGGGCGGAAAGACGACGCACAAGACAGAGATGGAAACCCAGAAATATTTAATTCTGCACGACCTGCAGAAAGGATTCCTTATGACTAGAAGCCTCAGCTCAACTCAACACGTGCGACTGTGCCTGAGCCTGGATTGAGCTGACCTGCGCCAATCCATCACGCTCTTTGGCAGGGGCATAGCAAAGCTCATTGGGTGGATGCTTATCGATTACTTGGCAATTCTCCCTTGGCAGCCGTCCATCCGTACACAACCCAGTAAACAGCAGTCTCCATTGAAGTGTCCATACCTCATGATTCGTCCGTTGTGCAGCCTTGTCATCCCCACTTTCTACCTGAATCCTGCCCCGCATCGACTACAGACACCTCAACCCCCTGCATTGTAGCTCAGATGTATGTAAGCTGCTAATCAGCCCTATCTGGGGAAAGCTTTAGTACTGATCTCCACTAATTAATACGCGTATTGCCCGCCCCACGAATTCATCATTTACCCCATTCGTCTAGTCCGCGCCCTACTTTCAAACTGTTTCCGTCCTAGCCCACTCATGTCTCTTAAGCAGCAAAATGTCTTAAAGAGATGTGAATAGAGACCTGGAGCTTTTGGGGCTCCCGTGTTCTGCCCAGGTTTTCTCAATTCTCACATCGCATTCATCAACACATCCTGAACTGCCAAGAATGGTATTTTACTTTTTGTACTACACTATAGCTATGCCGAATCTACATAAATCATTGCTTTCTAAAACATGTGCACTTCTCTGCCGGACTTGAATGTCGCAGGGAGGAAATCCTGATCCGCATTCAAGTTTTCCACGGCCGGCTGGAGGTCCTTCGGAGTGTACTTCAAGACGGCAGCGGTCAACTGCTTGTCCAAGATGTCCGCCCTCAAATCGTAAAAGATCTCGCGCAAGCTCAGCGTGGTCAGCTGCGCCGCGTTCTGCACCGCCGTGACGCCCAGGTCGACGAGATGGCCCAGCGACTTGTCGGCTGTGGGGTGGTCGCTTTCTTCATCCTCTCCGTGACTAAAGATGAGGTCCTTGGCCGAGCACATGGTCCTGCTTTTGAGGTAGTCGCGGAGGATGTAGCACAGCTTGCGTTTCTTGCGGTTCATGTAGGCCACCCAGACGTTGATGAGACCGGGCTCGGGGATGGCGTCGCTGAAGTCGATGCGGTCCGTCGAGATGCGGTGGCCGTAGAAATTATGCGTCGAGCCGAGCTCGAGCGAGCAGAGGAACCAATTCGCCCCCTTGACGTCCGAGAAGCGCGCCAGCACCCACTCGCCAGCGATGGCCTCCAGCGACTCCTCCTGGATGAAGGCGATCATGCGGCTGACCTTCCGCTCGGCTTCGGTGTGGTGGGCAGTGTGCTTTTCTTGCTCCTCGTGCTCCCCGTCCAGGTGCATGGAGCCCTTGACGAACTGGGTGAACAATCCGTCGGCTGCCTTGGTAGGCTCTTCGACTACCTTCCTCTGGATCACTTGGGCGATCTTGAGCTGCTTCTCTAGGATATGCTTCTCGCACGAGAAGCTAACCATGACTCGGGCGAAACCGGTGCTGATGCTACACCAGCCCGTGATCCTTTGCTTCGGGCTGACAGCCCTTGCCACTTGGTCCCAGAGCTTCTCTTCTTCGTGGAAGGTGATGACCACACGCTGAATGTCAAATACGCCCTGTATGCCAGAGTTGTTGACAATGATCGGGTTTGGCGAGATCATGTTGTCCGTTTCTTGCTGATTGGAGCTTTGCTGGTCGTCCTTCTTATGCTCCGGCTGGTCAATATGTGTGAGCTCTTCCAGAACTGCTTTTGGCAGAGTTGGAAGTGTTTCGCGCCTCGGTCGACCGTCATCTTCGTGGCCATGGCGGCTTCTATTTTCACGCAGCGACTCTTGGCTTTGCTTTAGATATTTCTCGACGAATTCCGTTAATTTGTCAACAGCAGCCTTTAACGATAGCTCGTCAAAGGGGTCGACAATCGTGTCCGTGGAGCTCGGTGTTGGCGAAGCTGGCGTTCCGTCTTCCGTCTTGACCCGTTTGGAAGAGGGGCTTGAGTCGCCGCCGCCCAATCCAAACCTGGATCTCTTCCGTTGCAAGCCGCCGAGAAGACCTTTCATGGGCTGTTTTGCAAGGTCAGCTACGGAATCGCCGAGGCCTAGTACTCCGTCGCCGAGAAGTTGCGCCGGCTTTTTCTTGTCCATGTTGGCCCACACTTTGCCGCACTTGTTCTCGATCCACTTGAGGATCCTTTCGAGGTCGTGCACCTGCGGGTCCAGCTCTTCAAAGTCGGCAGTGTAAATCAGCTGGATGATCCCGATGATCCATTTCATGGGAAGGTGTCTGTGGTGGTCCTGGTGCTTAAGGAACTTGATCGTGTTCTGGAGCATCGAGGTGATTCTCTGGAACGTCTTCATAACCTCGGTTCGCTTGGTCTGCAGGAGGCTAGCCAGCCGCTTGTTGGCCATCGACTGCCCCTCGACTCGGCTGGCGTCGAATGCTTCCAAGCACGACGGGTATAATGACCGGCCGCGGATGTGGCTTCCCATCTGCCTTCCCGTCCAGTTGAACACTGAGACATCATTTGACGAGATCAGTGCTTCGTCAAAGAGTCGAGTCAAAGCCTTGGGCAGACCTTCGGCCTTGAAAGTAGGGAAGCGGACTCCGAGCAAGCCCATCAGTGAGTACGCACGATCGGTTGCGACCGTGGTTTCGCGGTTGCAGGCGAGCGACATGACCCTGTGTGTAGAGAAGCTGGTCCGCGCAGTTCCACTCTTCCAGCTGTCCAGCTGCTCCACTTTGCCAAATTGGGCAATGTACTGCCTGTCTTTGATAATCCAGTCCTTCGTTTCCGCAACCAAGCAATGCAGGAGCAGTGTGATGACGCGCCTCGCATCATCCTCTGGCTTGGAGCTCTTATCCGCATTGGGATAAAGGTAAGATTCTAGACGAACACTGAGGTTGTGTTGCAGGCGCCACTTGTCACTCTCGTCTTTCGTCACCTCCTTCCTCATCCCCGTGGCTGCGAGATAAACAGCTTGGCTTACCAAAGGTACTGCTGTCTCCTTGTCGATACTTGGCGGGATATGGAGCTCAAGGGCTTCGAGAATGGCAATCAGACGTTGCGCAGCATTGATAGCACTGATTTTGTTCTTTTTGACTTCGTCATCGTCATTGCCATCATCGTCGGCAACAGTAACAAGTTCAGTAACCTATTCCGGGAATTAGCACTGCCAAGGCCCATCTAGATCAGAGGATGAAGTCTTACCTCAAGTTTGTGGTCCTCCACTACGCTTTTCCAGAGATCTCGCAATTTCTCGTGGTCTTTCGGCGCTTTCTCGCCGGTGTACAGCTCAATGAAGGGACACAGGAAATAGTAGGGGCCGAGCTTCTCTTGCGGTCTTTGTAGCCGCTCCCATGCAGAGTTAACGTAGAATGTTGTCTTGCTCAAGACAAGTTCCTGAAGTGTCCAACCACGAGTGGACCACTTCGGCTTGCAGTCACGAATCTCACCATACTTCTTGATGTTGGCGTCCGGCAGCACAACGGTCTTTCCTTCTCTTGACTCCAAAAAGCGCTTCCACTCGTCATTCCACTCATCGTCGGATGGGGCTGTGTCGAGATGCACCAGACAAAACTCAGCATTCGAGTACCAGTCCCCCATGAGGGAAAGTGAGTCGACTAGCTCGCCTTGGTCTGTCTTGTTTATGCAGCACGTGTCGTTCCAGAGGTAGCGTGTCCCACCCTGTTTAAGAGGGAAAAGTCCCTCTTTGAAGATTTCTTTCGCCCGTTCGATGGACTGGTCAATCTTCACGGCCGACTTCCACCGGTTCAGCAGGTCGTTGAGTCCATCGACGGCTTCTCGGAGTAGGGTGTTTTTATCGAAGAACGTGGTTGCGTCGTCGAGTGCCTTGCTTTCCTCGACCTTCTTGTCAAGGTCTTCACGAGCGGCGGCAAGATCCTTTTTGGCCTTCTCCACCTCTTCAGCACCGGGATCCTTCTCACTCTCGTCTGCCTTGAAAGGCAGTTTAGAACCGTGTGTTTCCTTGCACTGCTCAGTCGAGACAGTCTTCGCCATCTCCTTCGCGAGGTTTCTGAAGGCGTCTGCCTCCTGCTCGGCATAAGCAAGTTTCGCTTTCGCATCAGTGAAAGCCTTGTTGGCCCACTTGAGCTGTTTCTTAGCCGATTTGACCTTGATGCGCTCTTCGAGAATTTGGCCGACGTCGAATTTGGATCGCTCGCCCTCGACGCTCTGGAGCAGTTCCTTGATCGTGTCTTCCTTCTCCTTGATCTCCTCCTCACAGAGGTTTTTGATCATGTCGACGTCCCTCTCCGCTCCTTTCTCCTTGGCCTTGATCTTTTCGCGGTTGCGCTCCTTCGCTTTGTTGACGAAGGGCAAGTCGACCTCGGATCCCTTCCAGCTGTGCGAGAGTATGCAGTATTGACCGACGTCGTCGGTGTCCAGCCAGTCCACCATGTTGCCCGTGTCGATATCGAACATGCGCCGAGGGATTGACGGTGTTTGCTCCGAGGCCGGCCCGAGCAGCTGGAAGCTGGCCTCTTCGGAGGGCTTCTTGTCGACGAAGGTGGGTTTGAATTGCGGCGTGAGCATGAGATTCAGCAGTGCCCGCATCTTCTCTGGGTTCTTGTTGACGACGCCCAGAATGGCCTCGGTCGAGCCCACGAAGTCGGCGGCTCGGTGCTTGAGGCCATCCTTAAAGCCGTCCACCAAGTCCATTGTGAATGAAGGAGAGGCCCGTCCTGTGGAATTGTTGGCAGAAGTCAAGAGCGAATGTAGGTGGAGAGCCTTACAAGTATGTACCAGTGACGGGGGATGGGGAAGGAATGGTGGCTTGATGAACCGGCGCGCCAAGGAAAGGCGATTCGGCTCGAAAGCAGCGAGTTGAGGATATTGGAACGCGGGTTGCAGATTGTCGTGGTGGCCTCATTTTGAATGCTTTTTGAGCCTCATGACGGCTGATTGAGGATATCCAATCGGTGTAGGCTGATCATTGCAATCCTAAGCGGCTATCCACAAGACGAGGCAAAAGGTATGTGGGACCAATGCATGCGTATGTACGGTCATGGCGTTCCGGGGGCCGAAACGGCCGCCGTAGCGCAGTTACGAAGCACTACTCTTGCCCTGTAGGCCGTAGCGTTGGTTGCTTTTCTCTGTAACCGAGAGCTGAAAGCCGGGTGTGACCGAGGAAGCCCCACCAGCTCCATTGTTCACCACCGCCTCGAGGAGCTTCCATCGCTTCCGATGTGAAATCAACATCTTGCATGCGGAGACCCGAGATCGATGCGTTGTCTCGAGCTCCATTGAGTGCACACACGCCATCCAATCGCTTGGAGTGATGCCTTTTGCCGCGTGGCTCAGCTCTCTGCCTGATATGCAGGGTTTGCGGCGATTGGCATTCGCGTATCAATGCGCTCTGCAAAAATTGCCGTTCTCGCTCTGATCGGCGCACGGAGCTGAACTGCTGCGAGTCAAGTCGTCAATCACGTAGCAGTCACGTTGGCAACATGCAGCTCTAGCACATGCAGCGCTGGCGGCAGCCTGCAATTTGCTACACCGATTATTCTTTTTGTGACATCCACTCTCTCCTCCGCCATTGCTCCACCCTGCTTTCAGCTGTGCCGCGACTTCATCACCGCTCCTTCGTTTGCTTAATTTAGTGCGGCTCAAGCAGAGCCGCCCGGTTTTCGGACCTTCGAAAACACAGCCTTCTCCTCACTCGATTGTCAAGCTCAAGCCAGATCCCACGACTGTGCCAATTACCACTCTCACCATTTTGAACTCTGACTAGCGCAGCATGGCATCCTATCACAGAGTACTCAGGGTCTTTGACAGGACTGTCAAGGACAAGAATGTCGAATGTGACTGGTGCGTAATAGCCCTTTGCACTCGTTCAAGGCTAACCCAAACCTCCGGAAAGTGACATTCACTCCTGGGAAATATTAATCAACGGCCAGCGCTGGTTTGGCAAAATCCGCCTCATTGGCTTCGTTGATGTCTTCTTCCTCATTTGCTACTCAACCAATGACCGCTTCGAACACGGCATCATCATATACAGTACGTCTCATGCAGCTCATCGCTGCTACACGGCGGTCCATCTCATCACGGATCCAAGGAGGCTAACGACTAGCAGAGGAGGACGATGTCATCCGTGATACGCTCGTTGCTGCTAAAAGAAGCGCCGAGGATCTAAACCTAGACTTTGTGAATAAGAAGGAGGTGGAAGGCAAAAAAGGAGGTATTTCAAGTCTCGCTCTCTAGTCGCGCCAACACATAATCAGCTAACGCTTATATTTTCAGCGGCCAAAAAGTACTTCAGCTTCATCGATGAACCAGGAAACCTCGACTACATCATCACCAGTCTCGGACATGAAGTCGACCTCCGCACGGACTACTCGCCGTCCGAGCTGAGAAAGTTTGAGATCCGGCTTCGCAGGACCAATGATCCGCACTGGAAAGGTGACTTTTCATTCTCGAACTGATAAAGACGTCAAAATAGCTAACACGCGGTACCCCCCTATGCAGGACCGATTCACCGCGGTATCACGCAGCATACTGTGCCTGAGCTCATGCACGATGCCATTCGCTACGGCATCATCTCGAACGCCGAAATGACGGCACAGATCATGGGTCACTTTGCGGGCGGCACGCATACTGAAGATACGATGAGGAAGTGGGCGTCTGCCATTAGCGGCGGTAACGTGGGCCATTCGGCAATGGCGTGAGATTATCCGAAGAGACCGAGAAAGTGTAGGTAGCATCAGAGGTGTTTTGCTTTCGAACGATAGAGGAATTTTGCATGCCGAAGACTTTTCTTTTGTTTGAATTCTATTGAAGCAAGCCGTACAGGAAGGACATCATTGGACTACCTATATGAAATCTTTCGTAATTCTACCACCAAGCTTGTATCCCCCTTAAGCCAAAGCCCCTCAATTGTGCCTCACCTGGAACGTACGGGACTCCAGAAGTCGTTGAAGTACTAGGTACTCAGCTGCAGAGACCTTTCTTTCGTGTGAGGTGGATTCGATGAGATTCCTGAACAGGCGACGGGAGGTTGTGGACTATTTCTGCAACTTTGGCCTTGAGCGAAGTCTGGAATGAAGCGCAATCCCTATGACTGGAGTAATTTTCTTCGTATGCATAGATCTCTGTGGATTCCATTTTCCGGGCTATGGTGTTGATGCTACATGTGATGCTGGTTGACTTGCTGCGGTCGATGTTGAGGCCGAGTTGTAGTAGTAGGATAGTGAGAGAGCCAAGAACCATGGCGTCGCATCTTTTGTTTTCGCTCCTAGAGCTGCGGCAAACTTGGATCGGTGGTACTCGGGTGGATGCTGCGCGATACTTGTCGACGTATTTGTAGATCTCATCTAATATACTATTGAATGCTTCGGTTCGGATCGTAATCATGCTTTCTGCCATGACATTATTAGGACTGGTTCACGTGGTGAGCGAGCAGCTTACCGATAAGACCAGGAGGGACTGCAATGTCTGTTTGCTGAAGGCAAAATTCAAGATTGCTCTTCTCCTTGAAAAGCCATTGAACCAACTTGCCGAACAGGTCCTCATCTCCGAATTCCCAGGCAATCCAGAGCCATTTAAGAGGCAACCGCTCCCAAGTCGATAGGCTCCGAATATATCCCGCATTGTTGACCGCTTCCGATTGGTTGATCCATCTCAATTGGTCGCTCTGTTTCAATTGGTTGCTCCACTCCCTGATCCACGGCCGCACCAAGCTGGTAGCAAAATACTTGTCCGTCAACACCGCCACTTCGTAGAGCGCATCCAACGACAGAGTACGAGGGACCTTGTCGAACTTCAGATGTGCAATTCTCAGAAGAAGAGCCAGAGAATCAGGATTGTCCTCCATCGAGATGTGCCTTTTGCCGTCCGTTTCTTGAGATTCTTTGAAACCCCCATTGGGCGCAAGCATTTTGCTCCAAGCATCGCAAGCAAAGCTCATCGCTTTGGAAGAAGCGATAAATTTTGCGGTCTTTTTTCATTGCAGGGATCATGAACGAGTATATGTACGTCCCCATCTGGATCAAAAAGAATTGGATCCGGCACTGGAGTTTCGTTCATGGTTTGCTTTGGCAGGAATGTTCTGAAGTCGAGAGACAGCAAGAGAAGACGAAGTCGTGGACTAAGCTAGAGCTTGTGAAAATTTTGCAGGACTGTGCGGGGTTATAGGGCTAGCCAATGAAAAGTTACTGTGCGGAATGTGTTGGAATACGTTAGACTAGAGGTACTAATTACGCTTCTCGATACAGCCTAATATATTTATAGTAGTTAATAAATTAAAAAAAAAAAAAGTTGTACTAGGCGATAAAAGAAGATAGTATTATCTGTACTAAATATGGTACGTCCGGGAGGCGTGCAATGAATCATGAAGTGGATGGATTGTTGTTGTCGGATCGACCTGGTCGATCCGACCTATCTACTCGACGTGTGAGGCTCCTTCCCAGGACGACCTGAAAAGGACCGCAACATAGAGCGCCGAAGATGGTTAGATATATTTACCCGACCACCTCTCCTTCACCTTCTCTTCTTTTTCTCTTTGTACTTAGATTTCTTCTTGATAGCAATACCATCCTTTTGGTTTGAGCTGCCTCATATCTAGGCCTATCGTTACTTATCAAGCTAGCTCTAACCGTCTATCGTAGACGTATCTCTCTTCTTATTAAGCGTAATAAGCTAGAGTCGGGAGTCCACGAACCCCTCTTCTCTCCAAACCGCTCCCGGGGATTCATCTTGGAAAGCTGAATTGATCCAATACGCTCTGCCCAACCGGACTTTTCTTCGACCAACATTACGGATGGCACCTCTGTGTCCAGTCCAGATGGTAGAATGATCCCGGTAAGAGTCATCTCTTGAAACAGTTCGAATTTGTCGTGATCCTTTGGGCTCGTCATGACTGTGAATACCGTAGCAGGGGAGCTGGCATGAGTTCCATCCTTCAATTCCATCTGAGCCGAAACATCCCTCCGATCGGGTTCAGTGAGGTGCGGCTTCACCTTCACCTCCATGGTCCATGCATCAATTCGGATGAACTGAGATATCATCTCAGGCTGGTCCTTGAAGTACGACTGCTTTTCGAATTCCGCCCAAGACAGCACTGTACCTCCGCGGACTTCTATTGAAATGTTGATGTCGGTGTTATCCTTTACGGATGATGGATTCTCAGGTATGAGTCTCTGGAATATTATAGGGCCAATCCATCCTGACCATGACCAACTTGGGAAACCAGATCTTCGTACCACTCGTTCTTCAACGTATTCGTGATGAATCTCCCACCAAAGCCCACGTATGAACCCGTCTGATGTGGATCTTTCGACCTCTACAAGCCCATCGTCGTCGATCTTTGCAATCGGAGGTACGATTGGCACTCCCCATACATGGTAGAATGGATATTTCGCCCGTTCGAACACTTTGAGGAACCCAGAAAATCCGTTCAAAATGTCTGATGGGTCTGTAAGAGCTCTGAGCGAATATTGCATGACCAGGTATTCGAAATTGAATGGGTGTTCTACACCGGAGTTGGGGTGTCCAAGATCCTTCTTTATAGGTCGCTGATGCTCCACATGGCGAACTTCGGTTGGTATTGATTCGGCTCCCATGAACATATCGATGAGAGCGCAATTGAACCATACGTCCTGGTCTGTGAACACGAGGGATCGCTGGGATAGCAAGTCTTCTTGGTAAGTCCATCCTCTCCTGCTCCACACCGCTGCTTCAAGCAGCTCATGTTGTGTAGTCTTCGTCTGTACGAGCAAGCTACCTCCAATGTTATAGCAATGCTGACGTTGGCGAGGGGTACTGCCGACTCCAGGTAGTCCATAATTGGAGTTGTGTCCAGCGGCGGCAACGATTGTGACATCGGCATTTCGATAGATACGGTCCATTTGTCGTATTTGTACCATTTTGTTCGGGCCGTTCTGATCTATGCATAGCTGATCAACCCAGAGGTAGTCGTAACCAAGTTGCTGGGTAACCGTTGTCGCATCTTCAATCGTTTTAGGCATCGTTCCGCCGGCGGTGTAGGCCACTCCGCCCCAGACGTAACTCAACGCAACATACTTCGCTCCGACGGGGGCATATTCCACTCTGCGAGTAGTGCAATTGAATACTCGGAGCTCCTGGACGGGAAGCCTGGTTTTCGATCCGCAGACATGGCCATGTTTGTTCAAGCAATGAGCAAGGTTGTCATTAAGGGCTCGAAAGTCCACCGTGGCAGGATCTTTGGGCCACAGGCAAGAACCATGCGATGTCCTCCGCGGTTGCATGTCTCGAACTTTGCACGTAATCTGATACGACTTTGAGTCAGACTTGCTCGGTCGGATGCCGAAATCGAGCAGCCGGGACCTTTCGATTGACGGGTCGACCCATTCGTACTGAGAGCGAGCACCAGATCGAAGCGCCACGAGTAGTGCACAGAAAGCACAATCCGACTCTGGCTGGGATAGGTCGACAGTGAAGTTCCATTGAGCTCCATCCGCTCTGTTGGTAATGCTCGCAATGTCCAGGGCTTCACAACGGGTGCAAATGCTGGACTTATCCAAATCAGAAAGCGCACAGGGCGCGACGAGCTCTCGCCAGTCATCGACTGGCCCGTACCTCCATTTCTCAAGATCCTCAAGCGACTTTACCCAAGAGGCATCGTGTAGATCCTGAGGGCGTTCGAGTATGGAACTGGCTTTTTCCGGTGGGCTGTTCATTGTGACGCTGAGGAGAACCGTGGCAACTTGTACTAAAGTTCAAAGTTTCGACGCCGATCTTATGGATCTCGGGATACACGAACTTTGGATAACCGCGGGCTGGATGTCCACACAGGTCGAAGTGTGAGAGGTGGAAGATCCCTCGCGGTCAAGAAGCCTCTGGGGGAAAGTTAGGGGTGCAAACGTGGAAAGCAGGCAGGCGAACAGGTAATAGTAGAAGTTCTGATGGGAGTCTGGTCCACGGAGATGCGAAGGTCTGTTGTGGGAGACGGGCAGCAAGCGGCGGCAAACAGAAGTGGGGTAACACGAGAAGCTTCTCCTAGCCAATCATGTATGGACCCTGAATCATAGGACCATGCAAATGTTGCCAATGAGCGCGCGTCCGTTGGTGTATCGCGGCAAGCGGGCGCTTGCAGGTCTTGGCGTGGAGCCAAAAGCGGTTCCAGATCCGCGCAACCACCACGAAAAAACGCAGCAAAAATCGAATTCTTCTCCAATTGACTGCGCTTCTTTTTTTTTTTTTTTTTTTTAGCTCTTTCTCTGACCTCGGAATTAACCAGATACACCGAAAAAGACGTGGAAATCTGTTGATGAAATCGAACACTCCAAACTCGAGATCCGGACAATGAATAAAGGTAGGTCATACCCGTTTAATCATGGCAGATAAGAAAACTGAAGATTCTCTAAATATACAAAAGACAAAATGGAAACGAAAGCATTCAAATGGCTTCGTGTAGTCTATGAAAGTAATCAGTCAAACTGACAAACATGGGCGCCAGCTGGGACTTGCGAATAGATTTACTCCAGCTCTGAATTCACGAAATGGACATCAGATGGACAAATCGTCCCTCTTTGGATCTATGGCATTCCAAGTAAATACCGAGAAATTTATTACTAGAAAGCATAAATCTAATTTAATCCAGGCTGTGGAAAATCTGTTCTCGCCAACTTCTTATGCGAGGATTGCAAGAGTTCGTTGGTTCTGAGCTACTTCTTCAACACAGCGAATTCAAAGTCGACAAAATCCTCGGCCATGATAGCATCACTTTGCTACCAGATACTGCACCACCAATCCACGAAAAAGGACCCAAGTTTTGAAAGAAACCTCTCTGCTCTAGACTCCCTTGGAAGAGGCTCTGTTTCCTACAAAGATTGTTCTTTCGAAAAGCTCCTTTCGATCTTCCAGACGGTCATGGAAAATTTGTCAGATTTCTATCTGATTCTTGACGCTCTCGATGAATGTACTGATTCTCAGAACCTCGAAGAAAATTCTCCAGAAGCTGATTCAAATCAGCGCAAGGCCATCGGTGAGAGTCATCCTGTTTTCACGACACTCAGAGCCGTTCGCCTTGAAACTCAATCAGGCAGTTCATCTCAAAATCACCGCCGATTTGGTCTCGTCCGACATTCGACACTTCTAAGAGCAGCGAATCGCAAGTCGGAAAAAGTTCAGAGGCATCGAGAAAGAAGTACTCAGCAAGACATCAGAAGAGGCAGGCGAGATATTTCTCTGGGTGGTCATGATGCTTGTACTACGCCCAGAGTTATCTTGGGGTGGTACAGCTGCACCGAACTAAATTTAAGCAATCCGCCAAAACTCAAGAGGAGGCTTCACAGGGGCTGCTTGGCCTGCTCGGAAAAGCCAACAGAGAGTATTCGAAAGCTCGACTCTTTCTAGCTTGGGCCCTGGAGGCACAAGGATCTCTGAACGATGGCTTTGCGATTCTCCAACAAGTCTGGACGCCACTCCACTCGGCGGATTTCCATGATGGTTCAGATATCGATGGCTGTTATCTTCAAGAAGCTCGGAAATTTTCACGAGGCTGAAGAGCGCATTATGAAGGTTCTTGTCAACCGAAAACGGATTTTCGGTGTGGACAATCCTATCACATTCGACACGGCCATGAATTTAGCTTTTCTGTACAGGGAAATGATGCAGACTGACAAGGCCAAGGAGGTTCTGGATTCTGTGAGAGTCTATATCAGCCAGCTGGAGCTTGAGCGGTATTGCCAGTACCACCACGCGCAGGCGCTCCTCTTCCTCGATGATGGACAGCACACAAAGTGTGCTGAGTTGCTGAGCAAATTCCTCCAACGGACACGAAAAGAAAACAGAAATATCAGCCGAGAGCAGTTGTGGATGCGGCTGACATTCGCTCAGACGGCTCCTGTTGCAGGCTTCGATCTTGACATGGATGATCTCTTCAGTGGTTTGACAAGTCCTTGCAGCACAGATCCAAAGAACGTCACGTATGGCGAAGTGATCGAGCATGCACTTAGTCTGGCGAAAGAGAACAAGATGGTGGAATCTATCAAGCTTTTAGAATTACAAGGGTTAAAATGGGCTAAAGAAGAGCATTTTTGGATTCATTCAGGCGGGCCTTTTGCTGCAGCTTTTTGAGATTCTGTTCATGTTTCTTGAGAATTTCAATACATGTTTTTTCCTATCATCAGTGATCAGCACAGAATTACTAAGTAGATCCTCTTAATATTGCAAGAAATTCCAGGTATGTTGAAGCGTCCATACGGAGATGACTATACAAATTCAACTACTCAGACCTTCTTGCAACTAAATAAACCTCGTTGGTAAGATATAAAAGACTGCGACAAATGGATCAAACAAAAGTCGATATCGAACGAGGCTCTACTGACTAAGTAGAAACGTCATGAAATTTTAAGGCTCCAACGATGGAAGTCTTCATTGTTGTTAGGAGTCGGCCAATCGGCGAATGACGGAGGCGCAGGACGGGCGGGTCGGGATCAGCGCGGGGCTGTTTGCGGGAGCTCATCACCACAAAGAAACCCCCCAAATAATACTGCCAACACCCTCGCCGGCCACCGCTCCGTATCGATCCCTACACCTTCCAGCATGCCGTACTACGCTGAAGCCGAGGAATGGAGCGATATCGAGCCCATCCCGCTGGACGAGGGCGGCCCCAACGCACTCGCCGCCATCACGTACTCGGATGAGTATGACGAGGCCATGAGCTACCTCCGCGCCGTCATGGCCAAGAACGAGATGAGCGAACGCGCCCTGGCCCTGACCGAGGACATCATCGCGTCCAACCCGGCCCACTACACCGTCTGGTACGTCTCCCGCCTTCACTTCCCCGCACCGCAAAAAACCACACCACCAGTTGTCCCACCTTGAATGCTGACCCGCAGTCACGCGTAGGCTGTACCGTGCGAAAATCGTCGTCAGCCTCGAAAAAGACCTGCGCGAGGAGCTGGCGTGGCTCAACGCGGCGGCGCTGCGCAACCTCAAAAACTACCAGATCTGGCACCACCGGCAGACGATCGTCGACACGCTGGGCGACGCGACGGGCGAGCAGGCCTTCGTCGCGCGCATGCTGGCCAAGGACGCCAAAAACTACCACGTCTGGAGCTACCGCCAGTGGCTGGTGCGCCGCTTCGGCCTGTGGGCTGAGGACAGCGGCGAGCTCGAGGCTGTCGAGGCCCTGCTGCGCGAGGACGTGCGCAACAACTCGGCCTGGAACCACCGCTGGTTCCTGGTCTTCGGCAGCGACGCGGACAACCTGTCGCAGAAGAAAGTCTTGGACAGGGAGATGGAGTATGTCTTGGAACATTCCCACAAAACAAAGAGGGCTGTAAGGAATGCTGATTCTTTCTTCTAGTTACGCCAAAGCTGCGGTAGAGCTTGCCCCTCAGAACCAGAGCCCGTGGAACTACCTCCGCGGCATTGTGCGCTACGCCAAGCTGCCGCTCTCGACGCTCAAGGAGTTCGCGGAGCAATACGCATCGATTGAGAAGCCTGATGAGGTGATGTCCAGCCACGCTCTCGACCTGCTTGCCGACATCTACTCGGAGGAGAGCAGCAAGGAAAACGCCGCAAAGGCCTTGGATCTGCTGGCTCAGCGCTACGACCCTATCCGCGAGAATTACTGGAACTACAGGAAGTCACTCTTGGACCAGCCCAAGGTTGTTGCGTGAGCCAGGTGGCTGCTGCTAAATAGTTCTTTGTATGATACCCCTCCTGAAAATCAGGAATTGCAAAACAATTTGAAGCCATGAGTTCTGATGATGTCTTGAGATTTATCCAGTCGCAAAGACTGTATTTGTAACCGTAATCTGTTCTTCCCATAAAATCCAATACAACGCCAGTTAACCTAGGAATTCGCGTCGAGCTGTCCTGTATCTATCCCGTTGACCATCTTACACATATCTACCTGTGCCCCGGCGCAGTCGACTCGCTGGGCACGTCGGCATTGCGCGGAATCTCCTTCTCCACATCCCCATACTCCTTCCGCCACTGGTGCAGCTTCTCCACCGTAACATCGTTCCCGCCGCACAGCACGATGACGACCTTGCTCTCCTTGGTCAGCTTCTTGCCCACAGCCTTCTCCAGCCTGCCATCATAACACAGCGCGACGTTGACGCCGCACGCCAACTCAACCATCAACCTCTCATCATCCGCCAGCCGCCAGCACCCCATGGCCGCCTCGCGATCATCCAGCACCACGCTGCGCACATTCTTCCTCTCGCGCGCAAGCCGAAACGTCTCCTCGCTCACCCTCCTCGCCCCCAAGCTCTTCGCCTCGCTCCCAATCTTCTCCAACGACACCAACTCCCCCGCCTCCAGCGCCGCCGCAAGGCTATGCGTGCCGCGCGTCTCCATCGCCAGCACACTGCACTCCTCCCCACCCCACCCCACCGCATCCATGGCCGCACAAACGCCATTCAACAACCCCCCACCACCAACCGAGCACACAATCGCGTCGGGCGCGCCGCGGCCCTCGCCGCGCTCGGCCATCTGCGCCGCGACCTCGTGCACGACGGAGCCGTTGCCGGCCCAGATGTCCGGGTGGTCGTACGGCGGCACGTAGACGCCGTAGCGCGGGTTCGTCGGGAGGATGTGTGTCTGCAGGTACTCGCCCGCCTCGGCCAGGTCGCGGCCCCGCACGATGACGTCGGTCGCGCCGGCGGCGCGGAGTTTGGCGAGCATGCCGGGGGAGGTGGACGTCGGGCAGACGACGGTTGCGGGCCGGCCGAGGGTGACGGCGGCGGTGACGCAGCTGTTTTTGTCGGTGGGAGGTTAGTCAGGGGGGTCTGGTGGTTGGGGTCAAGTGGGAGAGGGGGGGGGAAAAGACGAGAGTCAGAAGAGGGGAAAGGATGGTGGTGGTGGTGGTGGGAGAGGACTTACGCTAATCCTGCATTGCCTCCGGATGAGGCGTAGAAATGCACCTTGTTGGGCTCTGGGTGCTCGGAGAGTCGGCAGAGCAGGTAGTGCCCGATGCCGCGTGATTTGAAGGACCCGCTAGGCTGCAGGAGCTCGAGCTTGAGGAAGACTCTGCTTCTGCGATTTAGTACCCGTATCTTGAGGCTGGTGGGGTTGCTTCTTGTTTTCGTGCTGGGTTGGGGGTGGGTCGTGGGTCATGGTGGATGAGGATAGGATAGGGGTAGGTTGGATATCGTCATGAGATTAATGTTTGGGGCTTGATGGATGGTCTCCAGGTCTTGAGGCTAATATAGAATGACTTGAATGGTGACAAGACTATGGTTGCATGACGAGGCGAAGGGTATGTGTAGGAGAGGGAAGAAGGAAAAGCTCTTCGACCGTACCAGCCTGCGGCGCGAGAGAGCGCAGTCGACTCCATGAGTGGAGTGAGGTTCCAAGGTTTGGCAGAGGGGGTGAGGCACACGGTAGGGGGAGAGGCGTCGGCGTGCGCCGTGGCACACTCGGTGAGGGCGATGGATCCCATCTCGTTGTCGTGTTGGTAGTGAAGACGGTCTTGGTCTTCGTCGAAGGAGAATCGGTAATAGAAGTACTCGCAACCGAAGCCTTGAACGAGACTTTTGTAGTGATTGGGGGAGAAGCTGATGTTTGTCGGATGGTGAGTGCGAGGACGACGGGCAGAGACAGTGGCATGCAAACTGACAGTGTTTTGGTGGGGAAAAGGGTCGCTATGTTTTGATGAGAATTTAAAGCGCTCGAGTCGAGAAAAGAGACCTGATGAGCGATAGAAAGCAAAGAAAAGCGAAGGAAAAGTGGTCAATATATATTCTTCGCGCTGCTGACAGCTGCTTTTCCCTCGTTCCCCATCACGCCCTTTGACAGACAACGCACCCATGAAACTATGTCTAAGGGCTAAACACCAGCGGCATAGTTTCGCGACGCTCGATCCTCGTACTGCCGCTCACTTTCCTCCCATGTCGTCGGGAGTCGGGATACGACCGAGCAATGCCGGGTGTAGCCGCTTATCTGCAGCCCGCGCCCCCTTCGTCGCCCGCAGCCAACCAGCCGCTCGAATGACATAACGCAAACTCCCGACTATCCCACATGGTACACCTAACTCTCCCGAATGGAGCAATTAAATCCACCCCAATGGTCATCACCCCTGGCCGATTCCAGACCAAAAGGCCCAGATTGCGGGGTAGATCGCGAATTCTAGACGGAACTTGGGAAACCCAAGCCGACGGTATAGGGTAATGAAATGAGGTACTTGTCGTCACATGGCGTCAGGATGGGTTGACGAACTCCTTCCCAACCTCCTTCGCCGCCTGGAAATCGCATCCCACCAAAGAAACGAATCCCCGCGGGCCCTTGGCTCCCGGTCGCTTTCTCCCTCGAACCTGTCGCTCGCCCGTCCTTCGTTCCTTTCTTCCTAATCCTTTTCGTGAGACATGGTGCCCGGCATATATCGCGCATGTGAAATTGCGTCGGGATGCGCGTCGAATGAAAGCATCGTCAACGCCTATTTTCCCCACCACCATGCTGCCGTTCCGCCGACAGCAGGCGATAAGCTCCTCAGCAAGGTGCGGGGAATGACGATATCTACGCGGGACGATCCTGGTGTTTCGATGAAAACGGGAGGAAACGCACGTCGTGTTCCGAAAAGTTACGATGGTCGGTGGTGATAGGGGACGATTGCGAGAAAATCGAAAAACGTTGCGAACGATGGGCTGATCCACCGATAAAGAACCATGGAGTCAGCAGCGAACCTAAGCGTGGCAAGGGAGCGATTCGTGAGCCGGCTCGTTCGTGCGCTCGTTCGCCCTTACGTCGGTCCGGATCGCATCGCTTCGTCCGCGTGGTGGCCTTAGGAGAGGCTCGCAGGTGGAGAAGGCTGACGTAGTCGCGGCCGTCTGTTATCTTCCGTATACACACGACTTTGCAGGGAAGGGAGAGCCTGTGAAGCGCGTGAGGTTTGGATTAGCTCTAATCTTTTTCCACGTGGAGAGGGCTGTTGCTCGTGAGGGGATCGACGTTCCGAGTGGCTTCGACCACATGCAAGGATCGCACACCAGAGGCGAACTGCGGGGTGCCGTCGCCTGCCACAATCCTTGCCGAACCCGGAAATAAGTAGGTTGCGGAAGTTGAAAGAGACTGCATGGAAAGAGAGGCCATGACGATGTGCAAAAGTGTATGAATTGTATCCACATAAGTCCAATCAGGCGTCTGCAACTCTCCAGTTTTTCTGTTACAGATCGTCCTGTGTACACACGCACTCCTCAAATGCCAAGATATTGGAACAAGAAATTAGTTGTATAATCGTTTTGATCACCCCGTGTCTGCTTCGGAATGCGGCTTGCGTAACGGCGGAAAGCAGCTTCCCCGCAATGTCTGCCATCCAATCAATAGTAAAAACTCCAAAACGCCTGGCAGACCGCCTGGAAATCAGCTGTTCTTCAGCTTCAAGATTTTCCCATCATGCGCCACCCAAACACCAAGTCCAGAGAGATCCATCTATGGCAAAAGAGAAAGTGGTAACCGAGCGCGCCCGGGCAGGGGAGAGGGAAGCCGACCGGGTCGGGTGTTGTGGGCGTCGGCTGAGTAGCTTGCCGTCGGCTGGCCGATGCGTTCGTGACGCATGCGTTTCAACCCCCTAGAGTCGGCCGCGTCATCTGGGCGCTACTAAAATTGCTCGACCCAGGCGCTTGTTGAGGCCTTTAGGCTCCCACAAGAGCCCCCTGGGGCCGCCGGTTTTGGGCCAGATTGACAAATCCGACGTTAGGAATATTGCCGATGGTATCGTGCGCAAGTGGAGAAGAGTAAATAACGCCAAGGCCGGATTCGTTTAGCTGTTGTACCACGGGCTCTCCTCGTAGGACTCGAGCAGGAGGTACGTCTCGTAGGGCATTCCGCGCGGTACCAGCTTCTTGTCCGAAGCCGCCCTCTTTTCGTCGTCGGGGTTCTTGGTTTCCTCCTTCCCTTTAGCCTTCTCCTTCGACGACTTGTCCTCATCGAGCTTGACGTCAACCTTTTGCTTATCCTTTGCCTTTTTCTTCTCAGCTTCCGTCTGCAGCTTCAGCTCCTCCTCAGACATGTAGTAATCAGGCTCGAACGAGACCTCCCTCCATGCCCAGAAGAGCTTGCGCCAGTAGCAAGCCTGGGCGGCCGGCGTCAGGTAGCGGTCACGGAAATCCCGGATGTTGTTGTCGGCGATACGCTTGGCCTCATCCTGGTGCTGCAGATAGTATTCCATCTTCCAGTGCATGTCGGAGAAATCACGTTCGACCTGGATGAAGTTCTGCTCCGGGCCCGAGGAAACCAGAACGTTGTGGAAGTTCTCGAGCCAGTGCAGCTTGTGGATGACGGTCAGAGAGTGGCAGTTGAGCAGGTACTTGAGGCGGCCCGAGTACGTGTGGCCCTCGGTGTGGACCGGGAACATGTACTTGCAATGCTTCGACATGGGAATCAGGTTCTTGGGCTCGCCTTCACCGCCCCACACAATCTCCTCGATGTCGGCCCAGTCCTTGCCCTTGGAGACCTTGAGCAGGTCGGAGCGGACCTGGACGTGGCCAGCAGGAGCCTTGGCACCTCTCCAAATAGCACGGGGATCCTTCTGCTCGAAGGGCATCTCGTCCTTCGCAATTGCCCTCAGAAGCGCGCTGTATTCGCCAGCCGGGCCCTCCCAGCTGTAGAAGCCAAAGTCGGGCATCAGCCACAGGTTGTCGTCTTGCGGCTCGCGGGTCAAGGCCCATGTGGTTGCGGAGGTTTCATTGTTGTAGACGGCGAAGTAGGCACCGTCATCGACGACGAAGGAGAATTCAATGTTGGGAATGTCGCCGGGGTAGGCGGTGATGGCGCGCTGGATGGACTGGAGCACAGCGAGGGTGCGCTGGCGGTAGTCACGACGACGAGCACCACGGGCGTTGAGGATGAAGAGCTGTAAACAAACGGTCAATCGAGCGTCGGCGCGCGGCGGGCAGCCATTGGGAGCATACCTGGCGGTCATAAATCATGGCGCGGACAATTCCATCGATCTTCCAGCCGATCTTCACCTCGTCGGGGGTGATGTTGCCGACTTTCTTGCGGTGGGCGACGGCGCGGTCGATTTCAGCCCACAGCTTAGGGAAGGCAGCATCGCACTGCTCCGGCGAGAGGCCAAAGTTCTTTGCATCCCGCTTCGCGTCAAAGGCCCAGCCGTCGGCGGGGCCGGGCTGCGAGAGGGTGGGAGCGCCAGTTCCGGCAGCTTGCTTCCCGGGCTGGTAATCGAACGGGACCGTGTCGGCGGCGCGCGAGTTGTAGGTGGTGTAGCCGAGCAGCAAGAAGATAAAGAGCGTGAGGCCAACGAGGCCGGCGGCCCGCTGGTTGGACAGAAGGGCCATCATGCGGTGGTGTGGATGGGGGACAGAGAGAGGACGCGGTGATCGGAAGCGTGGCGGCTGGGCGGGAGTGGGTATAAGTTATCCTGGGTCGCGGGCAGGGGAAAGGCCTCACATCAGCACTGGCGCGCTGCACACGAGCGCCCGGACGCTGGAAATTGGGGCGCGGCCCTACCCAATGTCGCGGTGCATATTTTACACACTTTACCGCGAACAGCTGTCTAAGCCGCGTCAACGGGCACCACCGCTTGCGACGCCGCTACACGCCCTACTGCCAGCACAACCCCGCCCGCCTGCTGCTGCGCGGAGAACATGCACTCGGCCGTCAGCAGACCTCAGGGGTGCGGGTGAGGTGTTGGGCGGCTGACAGGGCAGTGTATCTAGGGCGGTGGCTGCAGCGGCTGACGCTCTCTCACTGGCTGGGGCTAACGGCGTTGCATGTCAGCCTGTTGCGCAGCGCTTGGCGTCGCTGGCTCGGCCAAAAAGGGGGTCCCGGTTGCCACTGCCAGCGACGGCCAGCGTCCAGAGCCGCGAGCGCGCGTTTCCGAAGAATCAACGTGTGCTTCATCAACAGCCGAATTCCGACTCGGCAGCCAGCGCGCGTTGGAGCGTGCTCGTGCAGATCTGGCCGGCCTGAACCGCCGTGAGATGGCTTGGGTAGGACGAGCGTTGCTTGGCCTCAACTGTAAAGTTGTTGCATACGAGTCCAGCTGCGCCTCCGGTTGGCCCAGCGCCGCAGCACAACGGCATCCTTCAGCACAGCCTGCCGACCAGGAGCCGCCTGAGTAGGCAGCGCTCCGTGCCCGCGACGGCAACTCGAGACAGCCGGGGTCTTATCGCGGCTTGCCAGCGAGCCCCTTCCCCACGTTTGCCGGTGCGAGCTGGTGGCCAGCGGAGCGTCCCTGCAGATCTGCCTCGCATGCTCGCTGGGATCCCTGCAAGAGCTCGTCAAGACTTCGCATGAAACTCTCCGCCGCTTGGCTGTCTGGAATCCACTGCTTGTCGCACCGTGCTACCACCGCTGAGCTGCGATCCGGCTCAGCCGTGGCGTGATTGTACCAAGCCCCGAGCTTATCATCTGTCTTAGACTCGCGCCGCGTCAGGGCGTGCGAAAAAATGCGCACACAGACCGCGCGGACGCATGCGGATGCGGAGAGATAAGATGAAGGGGCTGTCGCCGTGGATAGAAGGTGCCTGAGACGTGAAGAATGATGCTCCTTTTCGACGCAATTGGCTCGCTACCTTTCTTTACCTTTCCCAGCAAACCTTAAAACCTCGTCCGTATTGCCTTCGCCTGCCCGCTGTTGAGAACACCCTAAACCCCGGTCGTCTGCATCGTGTCGTGACTTGCATGGCATCAGGTCCAATGACATAGACCCTGAACAGGTTGCTGATGGCAGACAGATCTAAGACACGCGTCCGGCCAGATTCTTGAAGCGGCGGGTCAGGGCAACCACATGGTTGGTAGCGAGTCCGAGTCAGGACAGCACCTTGATGACGGGACGACTGACACAGGCGACACGGCCAACGACGATCAACATTCCACAAACAGAACAAAGCAGTAGGAGGACGACCTGGTGTGATGACCTTGGTGCTGAGGGCGTGAGATCGAATTCCGAACTTATCAGCACTACAATTGACGTGACGTCGTGCGGGGAAACTGCGCTGCCCCACCTACTACATCGCGCCCTACGGATGATGGATGACCAAGCATCACCACCTACTCTTTGCTACAAAAGCACCATGTTTCTTACCGCGCTTCCTCTTCTTCCACCTGTCTCTTTCTCATTGAATAGTCGCCGACGATGGCTCCTGTGATCCTGTACGACCTGCCCAGCAAGGGCCGCTGCGCCTGTTGGTCGCTCAACCCGTGGAAGAGTAAGCAACCACTACCGCCAAGCTTCCCGCTCAGAAAGGAAGCAAGGACTCACTTTTCTACCCCTCAGCACGCATGGCCCTCAACTACAAGAACATCGAGTACGAGACACAGTGGCTCGAATACCCAGATGTTGCGCCGACCTTGCGGGCTGCCGGCCTGGCCCCCAACGAGGGCGGCCCGGAAGTAACCGCCTACACCATCCCGACCGTCAAGTTCCCTGACGGCACGTACGTCATGGAAAGCTTCAAGATCGCGCAGGAAATCGAGAAGCGCTACTCGTCGGCGCCTCCGCTGCGGGTGGACCACCCTGTCGTCGCCCAGATCATCGCCATCATCCCCACCATCCAGAAGCCGCTGTCCGCCGTGCTGATACCGCGCGTCCCGCGCGTTCTGCTGAACGACAAGAGCGTGCCCTACTTCCAGGAGACGCGCAAGGTGCGCTTCAGCATGTCGCTCGACGAGTACGAGAAGGAGAAAGGTGGCGACGCGGCGTGGGTTGCCGCGAAGCAACCCATCGAGAACCTCGCCGCCCTGTTGAAGCAGACGAAGACGGCCGACGGCCCTTACTTTTTGGGGAGCGAAGGTGAGCAGCCTCTGCAACCACTCTGGACGTTGTGTTTGGTGCATCTGGCATCTCGTATTGCTGACTGGGGCACAGTGTCGTACGCGGACTTCATCGTGGCCTCGTTGCTGCATTTCGTTAAATTGCTTGGGCCAGAGCTGTACGACCGTTTCGTCGCTCACGACAAGGCGTTCGATGATCTCTATCAGGCCTGTGCTAAGTGGCTTGAGCGGGATGATCACTGAAGACCTGCTAATATTGGCGGTTATGAGCACGGTTGTCGTTCGTTTAGGACTTTGATTAGGCCGCCCACATTGCGTCCGTATTCCATAGGGCTGATCACTCACATGTAGCCGATAGCGCGCCAGTCACTATCAGAAAAAAATATGCATAAAGGGATGTCAAAAAAGACTTACATTGGATCTTCAGAGTATATCGCCAAAGCATCTCGTGTCCGTTGACGCCCGATCTACAACTTACTCATTCTCACCGGGAAACCGTCCCTATCCATCCTGACCAGGTACTCCCTCGTAATATCATTCACGCTCACCGTCCCTGCCAAGCCCATACACAGCTTGACCTCATCCTTCAACAACCTCAAGCACAGCTCCACCCCATCCTGCCCCTTATACGCCAACCCCCACAGCACCGGCCTCCCGATCCAGCAGAAATCCGCGCCGAGCGCCAGCGCCTTGAAGACGTCGGTGCCGTGCCTGATGCCGCCGTCGACGTGGACGGGGATCCTGCCCTTGACGGCGGCCACGACCTCGGGTAGGGCGTCGAGCGTGGCGAGGGCGCCGTCGAGCTGGCGGCCGCCGTGGTTGCTCACGACGACGCCGTCGACGCCGTGCTGGACGGCCAGCGCCGCGTCCTCGGCCGTCGCGACGCCCTTGACCCACACCTGCATCTGCGGGCCGCACCGCTCCTTCAGCCACGCGATGTCGCGGCCCCATTCGAGCGTCGGGTTGGCCGCGTGCGTGTGGAACCGGATCGGCCCCGCCGGCTTGACCCTCTCACGCCTCTCTTCGTCCCAATATCCCGGGGCGCTCTCTCCTTTCTCAACGTCCTTTTGCCCCTCCTCCTGCACCTCGAAGTTCGCGATCCGCAGGTGCGGCGGCAGCGTGAAGCGGTTGCGGATCTCGAGGTTGCGGCGGCCCAGCAGGGGCGTGTCGACGGTCAGGAAGACGGCGGCGAAGCCCGCGCTTTTGGCGCGCTCGATCAGCGCGGCGCTCTTGTCGCGCTCCTCGAACAGGTACAGCTGCAGCACGAGCGGGATGGTTTCGCTGCGACCCAGCCGCCGGCACTCGTCGCGCGCGGCCGCCGCCACGTCCTCCAGCGACGTCGTCGAGAACGACGACAGGCCCATGGCGACGCCCGCGCGCGCGCACGCCCGGGCCGTGGCGATCTCGCCGAGCGGGTGCGCGAGGCGCTGCATGGCCGTCGGCGCGACGCCGAGGGGGATGGCGTTGCGGAAGGTGGACGTGGTGGTGGACGTGGCTCTCCGCGGCGCGAGGACCGGAGTCGATGTGTCGATGCGGGAGATGTCGCGCAGGACGCGCGGGCGGATGCGGTATTTGGCGTAGGCGCTGATGTTTTCGCGGAGTGTGGAGTTGGAGTCGGAGCCCTGGATGAGCTCGTGTGTGAGTAATTTATATTTTCTCCTCTGTTCATGGTTGCGAGGAGGCCGTGGAAATCAAAGGTAAGAATTCGAGGGTAGGTGGAAGAAGGAAATGGCGCAGAATGGACAGGGGAAACGTACCTCATTGTAGTAGTCCCTTGTCTGCTTGTCCATCTTATCCCTCGCTATAGCCTCGAGCTCATTGATGGTGAGGCAGTTGAGATCGTGCTCTGTTATGTTCTTGTGCGCCATGATGATGACTTGCTTCGTTCTGCAACCAATTGAATTTAATTGAGTCTGACACACTATCAAAGGTCAGAAATACCGGTTCAACAACCTGACGGAAAAGAGACAGCTAGAGAGAAGAGCGGAAAGTGGAAAGCAAAGAAACCTTACCTTTTGTAACTTAAACCCACAGTGACGCTAATCGAACCCCGACCGCAAGTCCCGAGCAAAAGCACGACCTTTTTCAAGAGAGAAGGACCGCCCACGAGTTATGAGCTCCACCGAATGATCCTTAGATCCGGGGAACCAGCACCGACTTCGGTGACAAATGATGCGGAGTTAGGAATCGCAAGTCAGGGATCCAGAACTAAGTCAATTGCGCAAGACCCACTTTAGGCCAAAGGAGGGAGAGGAAGAGAAGAAGCAGCAACTCGGCCCATATTTGATAGCAAAACGAGATCCTTCCTAAGCATGATTGCCGAGAGCAAGTGATGACGCACCAGTGCCGGACTGATGGAGAAAGCTTTGGTCTCCAGCAGTCGGGGGCGTCGGTCGATCAAGCCCGCCCGCCGATTTGCGGAGAACGAGGGCCCCAATCTTCGCTGCTCATTATCCCGAATCATCGCCGATATCGTCGCTCTCGCCATCAGACAACTGGCGCTGGAAGAGAGAAAAGGGAAAAGACACAAGAGATAAGGGAAGATCAGGGACCGAAACAAGGTTGAATGTGACAGAGAAAAAACGTTACTGAAATGATATCTCTATGCTGATTACCCCGCTCCAAAGACCTTATAAACGCCGGTGCATGCTGTCCACTGTGGGCCTAACACAACTGTGCGCTTCCTTCCAGTCTGCCCAGCCATCACAGTACGGAACCTCCTCAATTACGAACTCCCCTTCGCCCTTGGCTTCCTTTCCCATCCCGTCTTGAACAGCTTGCCCATCTCGAATTGGGGTAGAGGGTGAGCCTCGGTGTTGAGGACCATGTCGGTGAGGGGCAGGACATCGTCCGGGCCGAAGAGCAGGTAGAGGTACTTGAGCGTCTCGGCCAGCCAGAAGCTTTCCATGTTGTCGCGGGCGGGCGGTGAGAGATTGGTCACGTCGTTGATGGACGTGAAGCCGGAACCGTCCTCGACGAGCGTGTACTTGACGAACGCCTGGAACATCTCCCAGCCCCATTCCCGGTACTTGACTTCGCCGGTGATGCGCCACATGTAGAACAGCGACTCGACCGTCTCCGGCCGCTGCAGGTTGTGCCTGTCCGCCACCTTGATGTCGTAGTCGGACTTCCAGTTGGCTTCATTGCTGTCGTCCAGCTCGGCCGGGCTCGTCACCTTATCGGCCCAGCTCTCCCACATGCGTGGCGGCTCGTCCACCTTGAAGTAGGTGATTTCGGGCGCTAGGCCGGTTGCGGTGACCTTGTACATACCCCAACACGTCTTCATAAGCTCCCTTGCCAACTCCATGTCGTCCTCCTGCTTCTTTCCCCAGGAGGGGCTCTGGCGAGCCTCTGCAAGCGTCTTACCCTCCGTCGCACCCAGCGCAATGGTTCCTGGCAAGAAGCACACCAAATGATCAATCTTGGGCGAGAGATCGCCACCCAGACCGTTGGGTCGCTCGCCGAGGACAGTCAAGTTCGCCGAAGACGAGTAGGTGATAAGGTGCTTCCGCATGCCGTACAGAGTCTCCTCCCACATTTCCTTATAAACGGGCTCCTGCTTGGACGTCTGCAGATACTGCTTGATGAGATACTCATAGTAGGAATCGCCGCGGCTGCCCAGGCGAATGTTGTGGCCTTGGAAGATGCCGCGGTCGGGGTTGATAAAGATGGGCACGAGGCCGTCCTCGGGCTCCAAATCATCCACGACCTTCATGATCTTCTCCGCCCTCTCCCAGTAGTGCACCTCGCCTGTCAACTTAGCAATGTATTTCATCTCGAGCTGCAGACTCGTCGCCTCAGCCGTCGAAGAAGCACCGCCGTCGGCATGTGACCGGATACCCTCGCCCGTCTTGAGGTTGATGCTAGCATACGGAATGCCCGATTGAGACTCGTATGCGCCTAACAGACGGTCCGCAAGGTCAGCGGCCTTCTCTTGGAACAGGTCCTCCTCGCCCTCCTTCAAAGCAATAGGCGCGTAGTGGGGAAACTCAGTGCTCAGGTAGTGAGCAGAGAGCAGACCACCCAGCATGCGGATCGTCGTCTCAAACGTATTGACATCGTGGTCCTTTTCGTAGTCCAGGGAGGTCGAAACCCACTCGCGGGCATGAGTCAATTGGGTCGTCAGGTTCATGAGGATGAGCGTGTCAAGCGCATCCACGATGATCCAGCCCATTCCACCCGGCACCATCTGGCGGCCCTTCTTCGAGACGGGGTGAAACTCGTCGTAGCCTGGCCAGCGATTGATAAGTCAGCTAAATCTGGCCCCAGGAGGGGTGTGGAAGCCGAAGGCTCCGAATAATAGACCACAGCTATCACGACGTACCCCAGGCGTATTTCTCGTACGCATCCCAGCTCAGCTTAAAGGCGTCCCGCACGCGGTCGCGCCGCTCGTCCCAGTCGACAACGGCCGACGTCTTGCCCGACATCATGCCGCTAAAGAGCCCAGAGCCACTAGTTCCCTTGTTCTCCTCCGAGTTCGAAAACACCCCGAACCAGTATAGGAAAACGAAGAAGGCGAGAACACCAAATATGAGGGTCCGTCGGCGGCGGAACCAGCCTCGACGGCCGGAGCTGCCGTAGTTGTACGGCTTGTCCTTGTACATGGGGAGCTCCTTGCCGCCGTCGCCAAACATGCCACCGAGGCGGTCGGTCACGGCGGCACCAGCAGCGCCAGCGGCACTGCTGCTGCTCGCAATGACGCCATTGTTGGTGTCGGGGGTGGGCGAGGCGGGGAAGCGCGAGCGGCCGGAGCTGGCCCAGGCCGAGTCCTCGAAGCGGCGCTGGGGGCCGTCGAAGTTGGGGACGTTGCGCGGGACGGCGAAGGCCATGGCGTCGGTCGCGGTCTGCTGGACGGTCTGCCACTGGTCGCTGGCGGCGACGTCCTCGAGGGCCTGGCGGCCGGATTCCAGGGCCTGCTGCCCGCTCTCGACGATCTTCTGCGAATAGCGGGCGGCGTTGCGGGCGGCCGACTGCTGCAGCACGGAGAAGGCGTTATTGGGAGCGATCGAGGGGCGCAGGCCGAACGGGTCGCGGTTGATGTTCATGGACCGCCGTGTTCCGAAAGAACCGCAAAAAGGGAAAAAAGGAGCGACTGAGGGCGGGGCCCGGGAATTTATTCTATCGGCCGGAATGCGTGCGACGTTTTTTTTACTGCTGTGGAGCGCGGGTACCTCTGGGTCGTATACCTTGGGTGTTCCTGGCAGCGGAGGTTCGTGATTGGCCTAGGGTGTTGACAGCTGTTCTTAGCTACTCTTCCGGCGGTGATCTCCTTCCTCTTTCTCCTCGCTCGCGGATACGATTGCGTTTAATAACGAGAGTCGCCAACTCAGGGGCAACCTGCTCGCGAGCGCTACAGGAACGGCGGCGTGGCGCCGCTGCGGGAAGCAATCAAGAGAGCTGCTGCTGCTCGAGCTTGGTCCACGCGTGCACGCGTCCCCATTGTTGATCAAACAACCTCCGTGGAGCCGTTGCGGATATGCACACCCGACTTTGTGACGCCATCCGCTGCAGCACACGCTCTACGTGCATCAAATGCCCCTTGAGTATGGGTAGGTCAATTGGAATGCATCACTGCCTGGCGTCGGGCTGGCTTGTAATTGACTTCACCTTGCATGCACCACGGCTAATTTCCTAGCTTCACGACCATAACGCGCCAGGCAACCGATCTGCTCCCGGCTCAACGTCCGACGCGAGATTGCCATCGTGGCTCAGCCCTTTCCTCGGTCTCTCCGCAAGCGAGCGAAACGGTTGAATTCTTGCTTCGTTTATCCCAGGCTAGCAAAGTTGGTCATTGTCTAGTCACGCGATCACTTCGTAGTAGAAGTTCGAAAGCAATAGCTATGCCATTGATATATATACTTTCGCAAGGCCCGCTAGAGAACTATATCTTGTGATTCTAGCAGTAAGGGCACTGATCGTGTCCACAGTTCTTGCAAGTACTGCCAGAAGTCTGCTTCTTATAACACCAGCAGCAGGTCCACTTCATCTTGAGGTTTAAATGCGGTCGTATATTTACCTTGAAAGTCGTAAAGTCTCGAAAATGTTACAGAGATGGTGGGAATTTATTCGTGAATCTTGGTCTGAATTAACCATCTGGTGTGAAACATGAGAGTAATTTATACATGGCGACAAGGTATGCTGCTCAAAGATGGTACTGTAGCTGCTGTGATTTGTTAATGAACAATGCTGGTGAGGATATGATGAGGCGGCTGCTTTTGCTTCTTTGTTCACATTTCCAATCATAGGTTGACAGAAAGACGAGTACCATATAGAGTGCCCTTTGTACTCATCCAGCTCGCCACTGTGGCTGAAAAATAGGTCTAGATGTATGTAGACGTTGTCGATCGAGGCCACCTTACTAGAGATTTGAATAGAGAAAGGAAGTAATTGTGGTTGAAGGACTCTCACGCTGGTGAAGATGCATGTGTTGCCCGGCCATTTGTTTGGCTGAGAGCTTCCCGTAGCGTATATTGAGTTTCTAGCTATTAATTTCCTCAAACTGAGCCTCATCTCCTCGTCTCATTTGATTCTCTAGCTGCTATTCTTTGGCGTCTTGATATATTTCAGGCAGACGCAGGGCCGCAAGAACAGAATGTGTTGCATCCGAGGGGAGATGTAGAAAGAGACTTTGGGTCCGGCCATCGAAATAAAAGCCTTATATTTAGATACGAACATAGCATGGCAGACTAAGCGTAGAAAAAAAAAAAAAAGGATGATGTGCAATGCAGCCGTTTGCTAAGAGCCTTTCGTGTGTTCGTCGCACTCGCGCTCCTGCTATATAGAAGCCAGTCTGATTGTTCCACGTTGTTCATGTCATTGGCGTGAAAGTCGACGACTCCTAAAATAGTTCAGCCAGTAACTTCGAGGTTATGAAAGCTATCAAGGAGCACCCCCAACGAGAAATAAAAAATAAAGTCACAAGGCACGGCATTTGACGTAAAAGCGTGAGAGTATTTGAACCGTGACACAGTTTATCCCATTGATGAACGCCGGGTGTCGAAGCTATTTCTTTCCAGCTTCTATGATTTTACGAAGAAAACCGCAAGAAACCCTCCCGGTTCGGCGAAGGGATTTCCGCAGCCAAACTCCCCAGGTATCTTCTCCCGGTAATGGAATTTCTTTCCTTTTTCTCGAATCCCCGCCGCTGTCATCAACATCGTCACTCTACCACGACCCCCTCGTTTCCCGTTTTAACGCATTTATGCGGTGCGCTTGCCCTTGGCGTTCTTCTTGGGAACGTCGGTGATGGTAAGACCTGAAAGATGTCATGTTAGCCGGAAGTCCTTGTCGCCTTTTGCTTCCCACGCAAGATTTCCAGGCCGGTTGCTGTCGTTCGTGGAAGGAGTTGACGTACCCGGGGGAAGGGACTGCTTAAGCTTCTCGGCCTTGTCGGAGTCCTTGAGGACGAGAGTGTACAGGTAGCGGTGGCAGCGGACCTTGAACTTGGTCTGGCTGTTCTTCTTGTTCTTCTTGATGCGCGCAGCTGTACCACGGAAACACACGACGTTAGTCACTCTTGCTCCATGGTAACGTTTGTGTGCATGTTGGTGTAGACAAATCCAGTGGCATCAGGTCAAACGGCGGCGCAGCGATTTTGTCTGTCTTGACTTCCTCCAAAATGGGCTCGAGACGTGGTGCTTTCCCAGGAAAACCACGGCATTGTTGCGCTCTTTCACTCGAGAATCCCCGCGACAGGGCGATTTGACCACGCTCGCTCCGCTTCATTTTTACTCGATCGCTGCGCCCCCGCCTAAACCATCGCCATTGGACCGTCCGGATGCAGCCAGGTGTGCATTATGAGGTGAAGCGGAAAGGAGCAAACGCACAGGAAGCGTCCTTGCGGCGGCAGATCTCAATGAACTGCTTGATGTCGGAGACCTCGGAAGGCATGGTGACGGCGAGAAGAAGTGGTTCTTTTCGGGAGGGATGGGGACTGTGTCGGAAGCGTTGTCGTCCTTGAGCGGTGGAAAACCAGAGGGAATGGCCCGGCCAATTTGCTGGCTTGGCGGTGTGCCGGTGGGGTTCGCTAAGCGTGTGGGCGGTGGTGAGCGGCAGAACTGGCAAGCGCCAAGACCGGTCGATCGCCCTCTCATCTCAGCATCAGACCCGCGCGCTGCCAACGGAACAATGCATTGGCCGCACATGGCTGCATCGAGTGCTGAACTGCTGATGGCCTGATCTCTTCACTGATGAAAGCAGTATATACGTAGCGAAAATAAGTGTCTTATTGTATTACAATTAACCCTGGATCGCAAACGATACAACGCGCGAGTGGCCTCTCAAACTGAAGCAAAGCATTTCATCCGCATAAGGTATTTCGTCAAGCATCCTCAATTTCCTTTCTCTCCTCGAAGTCAATGATACCAGTCCGAACGCGCTCTTTCCGCGTCCTCTTACAGAGCACCCATCAGACCAGCCAGCACCAGACCGAAACCCATACCCGCAGCGTTACCCGAGCACACACCAGCGGCGCCAGTGGCCGCAGCAGAAGTCGCGCTGCTCGCCGCCGACGACGCGCTGGACGCGGCCGAAGAGGCAGCGCTGGCAGCCGAGCCAGTAGCGCTGGCAGACGCGCTCGCAGCGGTCGAGGACGCGGAGCTGCTGCCACTCGACGCGGAGCCGGTGGCCGAGGAGGCGCCCGAGGCGCAGGTGGCCGTGGTCGGCAGGTCGGTCACGCCTTGCGGCTTGCAGAGGTTCTGCGCGAAATCGATGACGGCTGTGATGCGAGATTTTGTTAGTCGTTAGGCGCTCGTTGCGCGTGGTGTGAGGCTGAAGACGTACTCTGCTGGTCTGCGGCGTTGCAGCTGGTGGAGACGCAGCAGGCCAGGCCCGTGATCAGGTCCTTGTTGTTGCAAATGCACTCGACATCAAGAGTGCCGCAGCCGCCGAAGTCGGTACCAACGCATGATTGCTATTGTTGGCGATCGGACGAGGTCAGTATATGATCAGGTTTGGGTGGAGCTAGAGTTTGCCGTGCGCCAGTTTGGTGTGCCAGGAATCGCGCATGACGAAGGCGGCCGGCGATTATACGGTAGCTTTGAGCGCGACCATTGGTGGATTGGAGCTAGGGGGTGAAAGGTTACTCACAGCGCACTGGGGGAGCAGTTGAGTCTGCGCAAGCGCAAGGCTGCTGAAGCCAATAATGGTAGAGATTGTAGAGAAGCGCATGGTGAAAGGTGGTGGGATGGGCGATTGAGCACGGAGAGAGGAACGAAGACGAAGACGAGGGGATGGCTTCGAAGCACCTAGGGTAAGTAGCGTTCAAGCTATTAAATAGGAAATCCCGGTCGTGCTGGACGCAATGAAGCTTGGCTGCCGCGGCCGGCAAAATATACGCATGGCTTGCCCCCCAAGGTTCGACGCTTAAACCAAATGAGGGAGCCCCAGTGGAGCGGGCGCACCTCTATGTCACCCGCTCGGCGCAGGTCTTCCGCGCGTGGTCGTCCCACCATTGAGCGACGCCCCCGCTTCCTGCTTGCTGCAGGGGGGTGGCGTTAAGAGCTCACCAGCTGCAGATTCAAAGAACATCTCTTCGGCTTGCGATACGATTTCAAGCTGACCAGAATGCGAGATACTCGGCGCCCTGCCGCTAGAAGCTCGAGCTTGGTCTGAGCTACTCTGGGCGTGGAGTTGGCGGCGCTGAGAGTCAGAAGCTCTAGTTTAGGCTCGCGCCGGATGGTGCCTGGTCTTCCATCCCACGCGCCATTATGCTTAAAACAGTGGGTCCTCGAGGACCACATCGTGGTCACCATGTTACTTCGCCCACGATGCGGCACTGCTGTTGTTTAGCTTATCCTGGAACCAATCCACCTAACTTAAAGTCGATTGGGTGTATATATGGAGTTCAAAATCTTCAATTCACCCGTAGTACGGTCCCTGTATGATCACCTTCTCTGCTAATTTCTGTTCGAATGTTGGCGCCGTTAAATTGGGTCTCGTAATACTGAGTCAAGACGTCAGTCCGCATACCAAGGCCCCAGCCTGGCGATAACGCTTGCTGACATGCATACCACCTAGTCCCGTCGTCCCGAGCCGCATCCCACCGGTTCGCCAACACTGGTCTCGCCGCTCTGCTGAACATATGCTTTCTATATTGCGATACAAGGCGAATGTATTTCTCGTCATGCTGGGCGCGCGCACGGCAGTTGAAAGCCGGCATCAATCGATCGCAGGTCACGTCGCTCTGACCCCGACGCCCACACTGTGGGTCTGGAACAGCTCAACCAGCCCGCTGCCTGCGCACTCTTCGAGAACCCAGTCGAAGCTCAAGCCATAGAACGACTTCCACTTCTTGGTCCGCCCGGGCAATACGCCGGTAAAGTCGCCCCTCGCCTTGCGCGCTTTACTTGCCATATCCTCGCCTGCGATACCTCCGTCCCAGCGCTCCTTGAGCAGACTCATGGGCGCCTCTTTGTATCTGGACGTCTTGCTCAGCAGGCTAAGCAAATGCGCACGTGCAGTGGTCAACAACCGAAGGTACGGCCCCATGTTGGGCAGCGCAAAGCTGTAGACCCCGCCCGGCGCTTTCCTTTGTCTGTCGGTCGATACCACACCACCTCCACTTGCACCGCTAGATGTAAAGGCGTTGGCGCCCCCAACAGCATTTAGCGAGCCGGACGCAGCTTTGGCACTGGAGCTGGCGAGCGAGCCCAAGGACGCGGCGCCGGGGCGGGAGAAGAGCTCGGCGTTCCCAGCAGAAAGGTTCGCTGAAGTCAGAAATCCAGCGGTGCAAAATGCGGTTACTTCTTCTTTGCTGAGCTGCGCAGCCGATACGGTGGCTGAAGTCGGCTGTGAGCGAAGCAGTGAAATATACTTCTCTGCATGCGCCGTGAGATGCTGAAGTTTGGGAGAACAGCGTGGCAGAAATTACCTTTCATCCCACCATCCAAATCTGGATGCGAGCGAACCAGCTTCTCCCACTCCGAGACGAGCACCAAACCTTCTCCTACAGCAGCATTACCGACACCTCGTCCCGGTATCACAACCTTCCGTATGACCCCAGCGCGCGTTAACTCCGCAATCTCTCTTTCTGTAACAGTGGGAGACTTGCTCAGAGCATGCACATGCGCTACAGATGCGACTGGTGGCAGATTAATGCGAAAGTTCAGCACTTCTGCCGTCCTCTGAGCATTCATGCCGGATGCGCGCTCGGGGAAAGGCGTGAACATCCTGGCCTTGACGTTCTGAATAAACTGAGGCACATCGCGCAGCTCGAGATCGGTGGCTAACGAGGCCACGAGACCCGTGTCATCCAGCGGTTCGTCAAATATCCTCTCATCGCTCCCACCGCCGACCTTGGTGGTGGACTCGGTCGACGGTTTGCGACGCGGACTTGTGGCGAACGCCGACGAAGACGAACGGCGTAGCAACGGGTTGTTGCTCTTGCGGCGGGCGGGTTTAGTGACGCGGGAGGATTTTGCGGGCGTCGTCTGGAAGCTGGAAGACATGAGCGAAGGAAGCAAGCTGGAGGTCAAGCAGTTGTCGCGGGAGGCCTAAAGAATGTGAGCGGCGGTCTCTAGGCAGCACCGACGGGCTGGCTCGGCACTTGCCAGGCACGCGCCTGGCAGTTGCCACCGCAGGGACAGGCACCAGGTTGGTCACCGCGGCTTCGCTGATGCTCCCTGGTGGAGCGGTGGCTGAGATGCGGCATGCAGGGACTGTGTGATGTGCCGTTCCGGACCGCGCGTGCGTGGAGAGATGGAGCGGAGCGCACGAGTCGCGGCGCAATCACAAGCTTTTCGTACGCAAAGTCGGGGCCCGTGACGTACGTCATTTGCACCTGTTACACGGCAAGCGACATCCCGTCCCAGGCCCCATGCCGCGCATCCCAACACTCCTCAACCCCCCGCGAGCTGCTGCCGCTAGCCCCATTGTCACCATGTCGCAAAACGCCTCGCCCTCGCAGCCGCAGGACCGCCTGCAGGCCGACATGACGCCCAAGTCGTATGCCGAGGCTGCCGAAAAACCAGCAGACGCAGGTCAGAAGAAGTCCAAGGGCAGCAAGAAAAAGAAGTCCAAGTCCAATGGAAGCCTCAATAGCGTCTCTGTACCCCAACCGCAAGATGACTTGCCTGTTCCGCAGCCACCAGCCAGCGAAAAATCCTTCGCAGATGCAGCCGTCGCGCCGCCAGAGCATTCACAAGTAGATGGCGTGAGCAACCCCGTGAACGGACACAATTCATCGGAGACGTCGGATGGACCTAAGGACTCAAAGAAGACGGAAGACGAGAAGAAGGTCATATATGAGAGGCTCGAGGGTCCGCACGGCGTGCGTCTCACCAGCGTGAAGCCTGATGACGAGTTCGAGAAGGAGCACCGCCAGGACAACAAGAAAGAGGAGAAGCCCGAGCTGACAAGCGGGAGAGAGGCTGGCAAAGGATGGGAACGGAGCAAGTACGTCTCTATATGCACACCGTCAATGGCTCATCGCAGGCGGACTGATAGACCAACAGGATACGATGGGCTCCTCTCAACGTGCCGCTGCACCGTCGCCTCCAAACTCTCATGGTTCTCCTGCACTCGCTCTCCATCGTCGGCATGCTGACCATCTTCTTCTTCCTCTGCTCTATCCCATTCCTATGGCCTGTCCTTTTCCCATACACCCTATTCGTCCTTTTCTCCAACGCCGGACAAGACGGAACACTTAGGCACCGCAAAGAGTGGCTGCGGCGCCTGCCCATCTGGTCGCTCTACGCGTCCTACTTCCCCGCTCGCCTGCACCGCACCCAGGAGCTCCCGGCAACGCGCAAGTACATCTTTGGCTACCACCCGCACGGCATCATCTCGCACGGGGCCTTCGCCGCCTTCGCGACCGAAGCGCTGGGCTTCTCGCAGCTCTTCCCGGGCATCACCAACACGATCCTCACGCTCGACTCCAACTTCCGCATCCCGCTGTACCGCGACTACGCGATCCGGCTGGGCATCGGCAGCGTGTCGCGCGAGTCGTGCGAGAACCTGCTGAGCAAGGGCGGCCCCAACGGCGAGGGCATGGGGCGCGCCATCACCATCGTCATCGGCGGCGCGCGCGAGTCGCTCGACGCCGAGCCGGGCCGCATGCGCCTGGTGCTGGCGCGCCGTAAGGGCTTCGTCAAGATGGCGGTGCGCACCGGCGCCGACCTGGTCCCCGTGCTGTGCTTCGGCGAGAACGAGCTCTACGAGCAGCTCAACCCCCAAGAGCACCCCCGCGTCCACCGCTTCCAGCTGCTCGTCAAGAAGCTCATGGGCTTCACCATTCCCATCTTCCACGCTCGCGGCGTCTTCAACTACGATGTCGGCATGATGCCCTACCGCCGCCCCCTCAACGTCGTCGTCGGCCGCCCCGTCCAGGTCGTCCAGAGCCAGAAGCCCGACCCGGCTTACGTCGACGAGGTCCACACCCAGTACGTGCAGGAGCTGCAGCGCATTTGGGACGAGTGGAAAGACACGTTCGCCAAGGACCGGGCGGGCGAGCTAGAAATTGTGGAGTAGATGCAAAAGAAATCATTGGGGCATCTTGGTTGAGAACTCTTTTTTGCAGAGAACTTGGCTTTTTTACTTCTGTACTAGCGAAAAGATTTGCGGAAGACGTCAGTAGCGAATGACTGTTTTCGTACTGTACTACATAGATCGGAGGGGTATGTATTTGTTAGGTACATTTAGTGGGAAAAAAATAATTGTGTTCAGGAAGCATTGGCATGTGAAATCCCTCGCTTTGCATGTGACCAGCTCCATTCGATACCCTTCCCGTCCCCCCATAGCACGGATTGGACTCGTCAGAACTTCCTCAAACGATGGCCCTAGTATCCATGCTGGATATCACCCTAGCAGACACCCCCTAGGAGGCACTGGCTGACTGCTGCTCAGGGCAGCTGAGAGGTTAGGAAGCTGTACGGTAGGCAGTGAGCAGAACGAAGGCGTTGAGACATTTGTCAAGGGGGCAAAAAGAAGAGACGCAAGCACTCCAACGAATATAAGTTCCAGAAGAAGACAAGCCACCAAGAGCAGAGAAACAAGCGCCGGTCTAATCAACACACGTCGCGTTTTCTTTTTTCGTTATGGTAGTCCCCCGCTTGTCGACCAGTGAAGCAAAGCAATGGCAATGCGGGTTACAAACGCAACTGGAAGAGAAAAAAAAATAAAGAGAGAAATACAAGCACCAGCCCGGCTTTTTTGCTCACTCTCCCATCTCCTCCGAATAGCAGGAATTTTGTTTTCTCACGAAGAAAGAAGCAACGCCTGCGAACTGCTATCTGATTGCCTCGTCTGATGACTGGCCGATGACCGGGTACCGTGGGAGTCTTGTGATCCCCCGCGCGAATTTGCCCCCACTGAGACACTCTTCCTTTCAGCACATGATATGCTCCCTCCTTTTCTCCTTCCCTCCTTACATGCCATCCCAAACATCTTCATCATATCGTCAACATCCGTATTCGTACCGCTCCTCGTTTAGGTACATCGTCGTTCGTGCAGGGCATTGTTGGGGAGGCGGGGGGCAGGGTGGGTGGAAGGGGGGTTGTACACGACGACCTCTACTGCTGATTCTGGCGATCCGACCCTTTTGTGAAAGAAAAAAACACATTAGTCGTCGCCGTCGAAAGTTTTCTACATGCAAACAATAGCGTAAAAGAAGAAACAATGAAATCTGGCGGAGCGAAGCTGCTAGCGAGATTGTTCTCGGTTCGTAATTTTTCTTTTTTCTTCGTCGAAAAAGAGATAGCAGGGAAGAAGACGCCGATCATTGATCGTCATTTTCATATTCTGCAGCATTAGCAGGCTTGGGGCCGTCCTTACGAATGGGGATTTTGATGCCTTGTGCGGCAAAGCACTTGCTGAGCGGAGTGCTCTCGATGACTCCGGGGAATTTCTTCGCGCTGTACACCTGGAAAGCGTCGCTGAAGCACGAGGCGAGGACGGGCGCCTTTCCGGTGTTGAGGTTGTTGCCGCCGCCAATGTTCTTGCCAACGTCGACAAAGTTCATTTTCAAGCTACGAGACCAATGCATTAGCCAAGCCAACCACGGATATATTTCAAACCTACCGGAACACTCCTTCGGTACGGACGGACAAGTCCTGGAGGACGAACCAAAAGCCCGTCTTGCCATTGGTATCGTTCAAGCGGAATGCGTTCACGCTCAAGCTGCCAATGAGGTTGCGCGTGAACATTCCGGTTGCAGACGACGTTGCCGGGGCAGCGGGTGGCATGACGGGCATTGCTTGGGGTGCTACAGGGTAGCCTTGATGTTGAGGAGGCCCGCCGTATTGGGGCGGGTACTGGCCCATCGGAGGGGTGATTGGCGATGCGCCGGGATAGCCCTGGTGGTAACCGCCCTGCATCTGGGGAGGCATGTGCGGCGCAGGGCTCATGGCATATCCCGGAGGGCCGGTCGAGTAAGCGCCGGCCCTCGGACCCATGGGCATGGCGTACGGGCCGGGATCCTGCCAGCCGCGCTCGATGTGGGGAGGGTACGAAGTAAGCGTGCTCGTCGAGATAGACACAGTTGGGGCGCCAGAGGATGCGCGGACGAGGTTCACCTCCTGGCGGGCATCAGATGACCACAGGTCCACCGTCAGGACGAAGAAAGTGGAGTCGACCTCCCTGCAGCTGGAGTCAGCGGGGCGCGCGTAAGGCTGGGGGCAGAGCAACGCACTCAAAGGGGATTTCTTTGCCGGTGGTCGAGTCCCGCACGATCAAGCGGATGCACGGCGGCGGCGTGATGGGGCGACGGTCCTGGCGCGCGAGTCAGCAGAGGGCGAGTTGAGGATGGCGTCTCGTAATCCAACGTACCTTGTCACCGAAGCCGCACATGCGGGCTCTGACGGGCTGCTGCTCGACGACCAGCTCGAAGGTCTTGCCCTCGCGGGTGCCGCACGAAGGCTGGAGGGCGCCCGGGTCCGCGGGGGCGTAGGCGCCGGGCTGGGTTTGGGAGGGCGGAATGCCGCCGTACATGGGCTGGCTGTTCATGGTGGACGACGAGGCCTGGCTGACTGCGCTCTGGTGGTCGTTCAGAGAGTTGATTTGAGGAGGAGGATAAGCTGGAGCTCCCGGGCCGGGACCGATAGGATAAGGGTGCTCCCGGCGCGGCTGCATGGTCCTACGTGGCCGGATTGCGCGTGGTGGGCGAGGCGGCAGAGGCTTCTCTCGCTACCGCGGCGCGAGGTTGAGAGAAGGCGCGATGTCTGGTTCAGTGTCGTCGGCGGCCACAGGGTCCAGGCGCGCTGCAGGGGCGGCTGCGCGGTGCAAAAACGGGGCAGACAGGCAGGCAGGCAATTGGCGTAGGCGAGGAGGCGGAGGAGGAGAGCAGAAGGCTACAAGTGCGTGCGGGCGGCGGAGGCAGCGTCTTTCATGATCCCTCCCTAGACGCGCTCTGGCATTTGCAGGCGACTCTACACGCTGGGCCCGCGGGGCGCGGCGGCAAGTGGCTCTCTTCGCAGCGCGGGCGATCACACAGGCGTCTGGCGGCGTGGGCTGCAGGTTGCACGACGCGCCCAGCAGCGGCTTGGCCAACGGTCTGAGTCCTGCTTCGGTCGCAACGGCGCGCCTAGTCGGTCGCGCGGGAGCTTGGGCGCAGCGGGGTGTTGCGATGCAGGTGGGAGGAGCGTGAATCCGCGTCGCTGGAGAGCGAGTCAAGTGGGAGACAGGCAAGGCGGGGAAGGGGCGGCGGCTTGGGGCGCGAGAGGGGGGCACGCGCAGATTGGCTCGCGGACGCTGAAGACGCGCTGATCGAGGCGGGCGGCGGCCCAGGGCGGCGGATGCTACAGGGCGCGTTCTGGTGGTGGCGCAAGCTGGGAGGGCGAGCTTCAGCTGCTTCTGCTGTTCCCGTGAAGCTGGCGCGACGCCGGATGCTGCTTTATGCTTGGACGCGCCCGGGGCACTCAACCATCTCCCACCCGCTTGCAGAGAGCCAGGAGCGGCCCGAAGTGGAGCAGGCCACCTTTGCGCCTGTGCGCCCCAGCCCGAGTCAACACCACCAGCCCATGCGACTGTGAGTTCGCTCTGCGCAGGGCCAAGCCACACCTTCCACACGCCCCAACAAGCGAAGTTCCAGATCCACGTCAGCGTGCTCTAGCACTCCATGGCCCCGGCGCCCGAGCTCCGCGAGCGTGGGTATGGCTTGCAGTTGGTGGCCCGCCGCCCGCCCAACGCGGAGGCTCTGCGGCTGCCGGCTCGACACGCCAGACCTTGCGCTCACGACGCCTTGGCGCCATTTGTCATCGCCCTCCACCTCCTGCTCTGCGCTTCCGTCCTGCTGCAGCAGTCAGCAGGGCGCCGCTGTCACTCTCCACCAAAACCTCCGGCCTGCATGCAGCAGCTGGCCGCCCGCTCCCGCATGATTCTGCACACGTGTTGGCTCGTATGCGCGCTGCGTCTAGTTGATCTCTATCCGCACTCGTGACGTCGTCTGTAGCTATGTTCTGTACTGCAATAGTATACTCGAAACCCACTTTTCCCCCCTCCGCCCGCCCCGGCCAGCCCAGTTCAACGCCACGCTTATGTACACGCACTAACTTTACACGCTGCGCCGTGCAGCTCGTTAACCAAAGTGAAACAGGGTTTGCTTCTTGTTCTTGTTTCCCTTCTTCTTGCCTCCACCCACAGGTTCCTCTTCGGCCATAGCTTCCGCAGGTGTTGACGATCCGCTGCCGGCTCCACCCACACCCCACGCGTTGACTGTAGGACCGTTGCCCTTGACATTGCGCACCGCACGTCCGTTGTAGCCTGGCGTGAAGACTGTCGACGCCGGCTTCTTCGCTGCGGGCAGTGCCGGGAATGCATCGGCGCTGGGAGGCGCCGCCTTCTTGCTGGCCAGGTTCGTCTGCGAAGCCGTCCGCGATGGAACTGGCGACGGCCGGTTGGACGACGACGCCCAATTGGCGCTTCCCGTGCCCGTCGCCGCCCGACTCGACGAAGCGCCGGAAGGCAGGGGAGGGAATAGGCTGGTGGAAACTGAATTCCAGCTGCCCTTTTGGCCCATCGACGAGCGCGACGATTGGGCCGTGGAGCTCTTGAGCTTGAGAACCCTGGAGCCACCTGCTCCAAGTGCAGCAGCTGCGCTACTTGCCGGCACACCGCTGGGGCCGGGAAGAGAGGGGTAGTCTTCATTGATCGCCTTCCAGTCGTTCCACGCCTTGAGCAGGGCGTCCTTTTTCGACGAGATCTCGAAGATCTCGGCAAGCTCCTTGATCAGCTTGCCTAGCTCAGCCGACGACGTATCAAACAGGGAAAAGAACGCCTCGATCAGCTGTGGGGCCGTCACAGAGCCGTTCTTGTAGAATGAAACCTTCTGACGGAAGTCGGCAACCTTGGTCTGATCATTGCGGAGCATGTTGGCCGCCCGCTCGGTAACGGCATTGTGCCGCAGCCTGCGCGCTTGCTCCTGCGGCGTGAGTGGTGCGTCCCTTGCTGGCGATGCGGCCCGTGCTTGATTGGCGGTGTCGCTGACGCTCAGCGAAGACAGGGACGGAAAGTCATCTGCAGGTCTGGCAGCCGTAACGGTGCGAGGTTCCTGAGCGCTGGGTGGAGGTCTTGCTGCATATGCCTCCGTCGGAGTGGACGTCAGCTGGCCTCCAAACGTCCTGGATGTCACGGATTGAGCGCTCTGGATGGCCAGCTGTCTTTGGTAGGCAATCTCATCTCTGCGCAGCGGCTGGGCAGACGACGCAGGAAGAGGCTCGGAGTTGGGGTCTCTTCCGCGACCACGGCCGCGGCCCTGCCTGCGCTCCGGTTCTTGGGAGCCACGCAAGTTGAACCCGGCCATGTCGACCCTGCGAGCATCACGACGAGCATCCTTCGAGAGGCCATTTGGATGGGCCTCCAACTGGTGCGCCTTGAGGTCCATCTCAGATTCGAAGACAACAAACTTCTTTTCCAAGCACTCCTGATCCGGACACACGAAATGGTCCTTCTTGAAATGAACCTCGAGCGCCTCGTAGTTGACGTAGTACTGTGGCTGGCGCCCGCCATTACGCCGGTCACAAATGTGACACCGTTCATGCTTTTCTCTGCAGTGCACATATAGCTCGTCATCTCCGTAGAAGCGCCTCATACAGAAACCGCATTCGGGGTGTCCCTTGAAGCCGCTCTGGTCCTCGGCGCCAGGGTTGTCATCGCCGAACCTCTCGTGCTTGCGCAGCTCCTGATTGGTGAACAATTGGTGCTCGTGAGTGAACACCTTTTTGTTCCGCGTGCAGAGGTCGCTGCCAGGTATCAGCGCAGTCAGGATGCCAGCAGGACGAGAGTACTTACCACATGACCTTGTGGTGGACGCTCTTGACGTGCCTGTGCAAGTCAGGCCACCCCAAGCAGGCAGCGTCGCACGAGCCATCCGGGCAGTTGTAGCGCAGCAAAAGAATGGTGTCGTCGCAGATTTCCGCCTTCTCGTATTTGATGCCCAAGTTGCTATCGGTGCTTGCAATCTCAGAATCGGAAAACTCCTCGTATCTCTTCTCGGGATCGTCGGTGAAAATAACGAAGTCGGACAGTGTCTGGGAATACAGTTAGCAAAAGGAAATACCTGTCCATACCGGGTAAACTTACTCGGCAGTGCGCGCAAGCCTTGGACTTGTACAGCGCCCTCAGCCTGAGGGAACAAATGTGACAGGTACGGTGGTTACAAGGCGAAACAGCGTGGTGGTCAATGGGAGAAGCGCAGATGAAGCAGACTTCTCCTTCGTCCTCTTCCTCTGCCGCAGCAACGCGTTCTTTGCCCTTGGATTCCGCATCGTTCGTGGTGGAATTGGCGCCAGCAGTAAGACGAGCGCCAAAGTTGCCCCGACTAGCCCGAGTAGGCGCATTGTCTCCAACTCCATCACCATCTGCGTCCGCATTGCGTCCGCCACGATTGCCACGGCCTCGTCCTCCGCGACGTCCTCCTTTGCCCCTGCCTCTCTCGCCGGTGGACGCGGGGGTTTCGTTGCTTTGCCTGTTGCCGCCCTGAGAGCCTCCGCGGCCGCGGCCTCTGCGCGCATTGTTTGCAGGAGCGGTGGCGCCTCCTGCCGGTGTCTCAGTTGCGTCCGCCATTGTACTTGCCGTCGCGAATTTCGGTCTTCGTGGTGTATGGATGGCGGGGGTCTGCGGGCAATCGCCGAGTTATTTGTCGGTCGTGGCGGGTTCCGGATGCAGCGACCACTGATAAGGCGCAACAGCCGGTGGCCTGGCGCAGCTGGGAACGTTTATAAGGTGTGCGGCGGGCGAGGTTGCGGAGGTGCGGGCACGGCGAACAAAAGATGAAGATGACGCGGGGCGCACCAAGCGCAGATGATCGACCAGCTTGGCGGCCAGCTGCCACCTCCCACCAAGCAAACACCACGCTCACTTTCACCCTGTCTCCCCCCTACATCTAGGCGTTTCCAGTCATTCTGATTCATTCCTAAGCCTGTTGCTGCAGGCGCTTGGTCATCATGCGAACGTGAGTCACACCGTCCGCTGCGCCCCGTTTCCCTTAGTGTTGACCGTGCTGCCGCATTTAGCATTCGCCGCAGCGCTCTCGAGAAGCTTGCTTCGCTTTCCGCCGCTTCGCCAGCCCCCGAATCCGGCAATCCAGACTTTAAGCGCCTGTACCGCTTGTGTCCGCCTCACGCGCAGGTCAATGGTGGCCATGACGAGCTGGACGGTGCCCGCGGAGGTGCTGCGAGGGTGCCTATGGTAAGCCTCCTATTCAGCGTCTTTCAGCTCATCTGACAAGTCGCAGAGCCTGCCCGAACTCGAAACCCTTCTCGCGCTATGCAAAGCTGCGCCTCAGGTCGTGGACGTTGCAACGGCTGAACAGCTCCTAAACCAACTCGCCCCCTATCTCCCCGAGTCGTTCGCCCAGGCCATTGCGCCCTCACCGTTTCTCCGAGACCTTGACCCGTCACCATGGGAGATTCTGACACGCAGCCTGGCCTTTGCTATCTTGTCACTTGGGAAAAATCATGAGCGGCTCAAAGAGGGTGCGGTCGCAGCTGTGAAGCAGTACGTGGCGGAATGGTCGGCCTCCGCAAGGTCCCTAACCGGGGAGCACATGAACGGGGATGATGCAGTGGACACTGCGGCCGATGGCGATGTCGGTCGTGTCCTGTGCTTGGCTATGTCCATGCTTGGTTTCCTGAGTGCCGCCTCAGCGTGCGCCTCGGTCTGGAACCCCGCCGAAATGCTCGACCTGATCGAAAGCCTCCGCAACGCTTTGTCCGAGAAACTTATAATCGCAGTCGAAGCTTCCGTTTCGAATGTTTTGTATGGCAGCAACGCCAAGAGGGCGTTCCGCGAATGGCGCCGCCATGCCAAACACTATGCGGCTATGGGTCGTCCTCTTGGTGCTCTCCTTATTCACCATGGCTTCATGCAAGTCGTTGTCGCCTGCACGGCAACCATTGCTAGCCCCTCCGAGCTTGGATCTGACAAACCGATTTTGGACAAGCTCCAAAGCGCCCATGCGCTGCGCCAGCCTCTAGATGCAGCAGCCGAGACATTGCTCGAAAGTGTTGCTGGCATTGCCGAGGAAGAGCTCGAGCGGATCAACGCCGACTCGGAGTATGTGAAGCGCGTAGGAACGGTTTGGCAGCAGCATATCGCCCACGCTGTTCTGGCTGATGCCCTTGTTACGTATCTGTGCTGCGCCGTCCTAAACGAGGAGATTGCCGACTCCGAAAAACTCTTGGACGTGCTCGAGTCCACCCTCTCCGATGACATACTTGCAGCTGATGAAGTACTGGCTTGTGTTGTGCTGAAGAGTATGTCGGTATTGGGCAAATCTTCGCCTGACACTGCGTCCCACCTGAGCAAGTCTCTGCCACGCATCATCGTCCAAGGTGGATTGAAGGAGGGTACTTCAGCCGTTGCTGCTGATTGCTTGGCCAGTGTTTTGATGCTGCTTCCGCAAGATGCTGTCATAACAACTTTGTACAGCCTTGGCAACGTCCTCAGTGGTAAACAAGCGCCGGAGCGCACAAACACGGGCGGTCTGTCTCAGCTTAATGGAAGTGCGAAAGCCAATGGTAGTGGCGGCTTGCAGACGCAACACCAGACAGGAAGTACTATCTCACTGTCTCCAGCGGACGTCGACGAGCCTTCACACGTCTATGCTACTGTCATTCAGACTATCGTTGGAGTGGCTTGTCGATGCAAGGATCAAAAGATATCTGAGCTTGCGCTTTCGATGCTTGTTCAGAAGATTGGCAGAGTTAGCATTTCTGTGGATGCCAAAATCATCACAGAGAGCTCCTTGCTCGGTGCCCACTCTGGCCCTGGAGAGCTGAGGGCTCTGCTCAAGCTGTACTCAAAGCTCGCTCGCGATGCCATTGTTCAGGACAACCACGTGCTCCTGGATGCGGTCATGAAAGGCAGGTGCCATCTCTCGAGAGAGTTCAAGACTGGGCAGCCGCTATTTGAAATCTACCTGCAATACATGCTGGACGACATTGTCAGCAAAGGTGATGCACATGGCCCCGAGGCCTCGCCCATGGCAGACACCGAAGTCGCCGCCCAGGAAATTGCGCAGCTTTTGGGTCCGCTTGCAATCTTGATTTCGTCGAATGCCGATGGCCCCGAAGAGTACATCGAAGACGAGGCCATTGTAAACCTGCAACGCGATGCATGGTTCAACGTTGCTGTCCATGGATTCAGCTTGACTTCTCCCCTTGGCAAGAGATACCTCAACGAGCTCCGAATCCTTGCCCAACACAGCAAGCCATTGGTTTCTGAATCCCGAGCTGATCAGCTTGAGAGTGATGTTGAGCTCAACACTGTTCTCAGGCGCGGCAAGAGCGCGGAGCATATCGTGGAACAAAAGCGACGTCTTCAGGAGCTGCTCCCCGCATGCGAAGCAGACATAAAGTCTCTTGGCTACCCGGAAGTCGTCTTCCTCAACACGGTTCATCTCGTTGAGGGCCTTCGTGCTAGCACTGGTGACTGCACAAAGACGCTGACCTACTTCTTGGATCCTAGACTGCGCAGCAAGGAAATGGGTAACTGCATGGTCGCTATCGCTGAGGCGGGCGTTCGTTCATATCTGAAGAAGACCGTCTCAGGCGGATTCCAGTCCTTCTCTGCTCCCTACGTAGCCCAACAGCTTGCCATCTTCTTCACTGGCTGCTGTCACAGGGTTCTTCAGGCACAGAAGGTTGCTATCCATTGCGCCGATATCATCATTCAGCAAGTGCCCTCCGCTCTCTGCCAGCGCGCTTCGCTCTTTGCTCTTCTTGAGCTTCTCAGCATGATGTGGAACAGCTGCCTCGAGAAGGAGATTGATGAGTATGGGTGGTCGTCGACCTTCACGTCAGCCAGAGAAAATATCTCCATCGAGCTCTCGGACAACTACAGCTTCCGCAGAAACACTCTCATCCAACTTCAGAATCGCGCAAGGGTCTGGGTCTTGAGCGTGATGGACATCGCGCCGCTCGATATCAAGGGACTTCTGCAGACCTATCTATCTGAGTACGATGACGACGGTGCCTATGGTCACGTCTCTCTTGGAAGGTCATTTGCACTGGAGATGGGCTCCGTCATCCCATCTACAGACCAGCGTCTTGGTGCAATTGACCGAGAAAGAGAGCTTAACATCAACACAGCGTCTGATTTCGTTGCCCAGTACACCAACCGTCAAGAATACCGCTACGTGGAGCCCATGACTGACTTCAATGATGACTGGATTCGCTTCGGCAACGATTCGGATCCATTGATGCGCCGCAGCAAGCAATACGATCGCAGTGTCGAGGATGCGCGGAGGGTGCTTCTTGACTTGGAGCAACGTACCTTGAGTCGCAAGCACGTTTCGATCGCGGAGCTTCGCGATGCTCTCAGGCGGGCTGCTGCTCTCCTTTGCCGCAGTCAAAAGGACGAATGTGCCATTGCCCATCATGTCGTTGGCATTCCTTTCGCCGTCTTCAACAAGCAGTCCATCAAGCTTGGTATCTCTTTGTGGCTTAGCATCATCAAGGAAAACCCGCGCATGGAGCCCAGGATCCTGGTAGAGATTGCTGAGAACTTCGAAAAGACTGTTCGACGGAGGCTTGGCCTTTTCGATGAACACTTCGATCACCCGGATCCATTCTTTGTGAAGCAGGAGTTCGCTCCATCCGACCGGACCGTCATCATGAAGCGTCAGCAGCACGCCTACAATCTGATTGCCCCCCATTTCCGGTTGCTCCAATTCCTTGAAAGCCACTTTAGCGCAACACGCCTTGGTAGCCCCCACGTCGAGCGCGTCTACCACCGCCTCATGCACATTACCTTGTCAGCGATGAGCCACACTACGAACCATCCCTTGACTCGTGAGGCCCATTTCCACGTGGTTCTCCTTGGTCTACGGATCCTTCAGTACAGCACCGGATCCAATACGTCTGGCCAGTGGAGGCTGAAAGACCGCATCCTTTCCGCGGCCTTGGCGTGGTTCAAGGAGAGGCCAAGATGGTCGTTTGGCGGCAACCGTTTGCAAATCAAGGCCGAGGCTCAAGTCCTGGTCGACATTCACAACGCCCTCCAGAACGTTGCCGGTATCGGTCTGAACACTAATGGACCCAGGAAGAGTCTGCACGCTAAGCAGGAGTTGCTATTACTCCTGCTCGCGAGCGAGCACCAGCGCCTTATGGTCTGGCTCTTCCCTCTCGAGCAGGACAGGCGCCTTCACTTGATGCCTGGCCATTCGGGCAAGCCCCCGACCGACGCGGTGTTGTCTGGCCTCTTGAAAACGGCTTGGAATGAGGACCCCGCAATTGCGGTGCAACTGGTTTTCAGATTCAACTCGCTGCGGTTGGCCAATGAGGTCCGTTTCCTGGTACTCAACTTCCCTGAGAAGGTGCTGGACCAACCGGATGCTCTGGAAGTGCTTCTTGGGAAGTCATTGCCGGATGATGTGTCGTTCCAGCTCAAGTACCTGATGTACTGGGCTCCAGTCAACCCAATGACGGCCATCACGTATTTCCTTCCTGCGTATGGCAACCATCCTTTCGTCATCCAGTATGCCATGAGGGCATTGGAAAGCCATTCAGTCGATATTACCTTCTTCTACGTCCCGCAGGTTGTGCAAACGCTGCGTTACGATGTTCTCGGCTACGTTGAGCGTTACATCATCGAGACAGCCAAGTTCTCGCAGCTGTTCGCCCACCAGATCATTTGGAACATGAAGGCCAATGCGTACAAAGACGAGGACTCGCAGATTCCCGATCCTGTCAAGCCGACTCTTGATGTCGTCATGGCCAGCCTTGAGAACAGTTTCAGCCCCGAGGACCGTGAGTTTTACGACCGGGAATTCTCCTTCTTCAATGAGGTCACTGGAATTTCCGGTAAGCTCAAGCCCTTCATCAAGAAGAGCAAGCCGGAGAAGAAGCAAAAGATTGAGGAAGAACTTCGCTCGATCAAGGTCGAGGTTGGAGTGTACCTGCCAAGTAACCCCGACGGTGTAGTTGTGGGCATTGATCGGAAGTCTGGAAAGCCTCTGCAGAGTCACGCAAAGGCTCCGTACATGGCGACTTTCCGCATTCGCAAGGAGAGAACTGAAATCATCCCCGGCGAGGATCAGGACAGCAGCGAGGAAGAGAAGAAGGATAACTACTACGAGGTGTGGCAGTCAGCTATCTTCAAGGTCGGAGACGACTGCCGTCAGGATGTGCTGGCGCTGCAGATGATCTCTGCTTTCCGCGGTATTTTCAACGACGTCGGCCTGGACGTGTACGTTTTCCCGTACCGCGTCACAGCCACTGCGCCCGGTTGCGGTGTCATCGACGTCTTGCCCAACTCCATCTCTCGTGACATGCTCGGCCGTGAAGCAGTCAACGGGCTCTACGACTACTTCGTCTCGAAGTACGGTGGCGAGGACTCGATCCGCTTCCAGGAGGCCCGCAACAACTTCGTCAAGTCGATGGCTGCGTACAGCATCATCTCATACCTGCTCCAGTTCAAGGATCGCCACAACGGTAACATCATGATCGACGACGCTGGGCACATCCTGCATATCGACTTTGGTTTCTGCTTCGACATCGCGCCCGGTGGCATCAAGTTCGAGCGCGCGCCGTTCAAGCTCACGCAAGAAATGGTGGCCGTCATGGGCGGCTCGACCGACTCGCAGCCGTACCGGTGGTTCGAGGAGCTGTGCGTCAAGGCGTTCCTGGCGGCGCGGCAGCACTGTGAGCACCTGGCGCACATCGTCATCGTCATGCTGGACAGCGGTCTGCCCTGCTTCAAGCCTGAGACGGTGGAGCATTTCCGGGAGAGGTTTGTGCTGGACAAGACGGAGAGGGAGGCGGCGGATTTCATGCGCTTCTTGATCAAGAAGAGTTACAACAGCTTGTCGACGGGCCAGTATGATAGGTTCCAGCTGCTGACGAACGGCATCCCGTACTAGTGAAAGGAGCGGTGAAGACGCGGCGAAGGAGCCGTATGATATCATGCGGCAGGGAGACGTTCGCCATTGCGATAATTCCGGCCCCTACAGTTTGCAACATTATCTTTAATCGAGAATTATTTCTAAGTGTCTAGTTTTCGCGCTTTTTTTGGTTGTAGCTTGGAGCTTTGGCACTTGGCAGTCATGAGCAACACCAATTTGCAGCTATCGTGACTCGCAACCCGCGTTTTCCGCCTGCCGGAAGGGATTAGTGCAGATCGGCCGATGATGCGTTGTCGCGTGCCACGGCGGCTCCACTTGGACTCTGGCCGCGTTTTGCCGCAGGATCACTTCTTCTCCGCCGAGCACTCCTCTTGCTCCTTTTCTTTTCTGTTCTTCTCATCGCGTGGTAGCAATCCTCAAAAAAAAAGTTTCATTTTTTCGTCCAAGCTTCGTGGCCCCTCCTCAGATCATCGCCTTTCCCCCCATCCTTCCCGGCGCTCGGTCCACAAAAAACGACAACCCACCATGGCTACCGCCACAAACACGCAGACGGCGCAGCAGCAGCAGCAGCAGCACGACCCGACGTCGCGCTTCTCGGTCATGACCGAGGGGTCAGACGACGCGGCCATCGCGGCGGCGGTGCGGCCCTCGCAGCGGCCAGCGCGCACGCACAGCCGGTCCATGTCGACGCGGCTGCAGGACGGCACGGACCACTTCGTCGACGATGACAACGACACGCCGGGCGAGAAGAGCCCCGTTGGGCGCACGTACTACTTCGACCTCAAGGGCGACACGCGGCTGCTGGTGCGCAACGACGCGGGCGTCGAGAACGTCTTCGTCGCGTCGTCCAAGGCCATGACGCTCGTGTGCGACGCGTGGGACCGCATGCTCGCGCCCGACGGCCACTTCAAGGAGGCCCAGCGCGAGCAGGTGGACGAGGAAGAGGGCGGCGCAAAGGAGATTGATCTGCCTGATGATGATGCCACAGCCCTGTCCATCTTGCTGGATATCGCCCACTTGCGCTTCAGTTTGATCCCGGCGAAGCTGAGCTTCAGGCACCTGCTCGGCGTCGCGGTGCTGGCTGAGAAGTACGGCGCGGGGAAGGCGTTTCAGCCGTGGCTGTCCATGTGGGTGAACGCGCAGCGGAAGAAGGTTGGTGTACCCGGGTACGAGGAGTGGTTGTGGATCGCGTGGGCGTTCGGGGAGCAGGAGATCTTCGCGGATTTGGCGGCGAAGTTGGTGAGGGAGGTGCAGGTGGACGATAAGGGGCGGATGGTGAATGCGGCCGGGAAGGTGTTGGATGCGGAGGGTGGGTTGGGCTGGTTCCCGCCGGATATTTTAGGTGCGTTATTTGCCACTACCTCTTGTGATGTGTGTTGAGTTGGTTCACTGATTGGTGAGGTACAGAGAGCATTATGAGCGTGCGGACGGCGACGATTGCGCTGCTGCAGGACGCGTGCTACGGCTACCAGGACAGGTATCTGGCTTCGTACACTGTCCCGGATACAGCCAGCGTCTGCTGCCATTGTGGCGTGGATAATGACCGTGAATGCGACGCCATGGTCTTGGGCTCGTTCATCATCTCACTGCATCAGAATGGCCTCAGCCCGTCGAGAGAGGACCCAACCAAGGTGAAGATGAGTATCGAGGAATTTGCAGAGAGGCTCAAGCGGGTTGAACTGATTGATTGCCGCCACAACCACTTTGGGAGCTGCAATTTTGCGCCGGAGCTGTGGGGGAAAGTGGAAAAGGTCTTGGGGTCCATCCCTTCGCCAGTCCTGGATTCACATGTGCGGCATATGGAGAGGCAGAAGCGGCATTTCTAAAGTGAAGGAATAGTGAGGATCCCAGGGACGTTCTGGGGCTCTTCAAGATCCCATTCGACCCAATCCGGACTAGCGCGGGTCGCGACTGTTTTTCTTGAGCTTCTACCCACACACGACACCAAAACCTTTCTTCATATCCGCGATTCCCTCAAAGATGGACGACACGCCCGGCTCTGACGAGAGCGCCGCGGAAAGCGCACCATCGTCTCGCCCGAACCAGACCATTTCAGAGGTCGTGTACTTCGATGACGACGGAGATGTTCGCATCTTTATCCATGATGAGGGCGTACTGAAAGCTTTCATCGCCTCTTCCAAAGCCATGAGTCTCCTCTGCGATCCTTGGAAGCGGATGTTTGCTGGCAACTTCAAGGAGGCTCAAGCCGGCGAAGATGGAATGAAAGAGGTGTCATTGCGTGAAGACGACCCGAAGGCTCTCACTATCTTGCTTAACGTTGCACACCTCCGATTTGACAAACTCCCCAAGGGACTTCTATCATTCGTAGCTCTCAGGGATCTGATTGTGCTATCAAACAAGTACTGCACAACCATTCTCTTGAAACCCTGGATTTATGGGTGGTCGGGTTACCGCGATTACAAATACGGTCGGGAAGAATTACTTTTCGTATATTGGGAGCTCGGACAACAGACACAGCTTCAAGATCTAGCGATTAAACTGGCAAAGGAGGTTGAAATCTCTGCAGATGGCAAATGCGTGAACAAGGAAGGCAAGGTCCTGGATCCAGATGAAGGCTTCTGCTATTTTCCGCCAGGTCTTCTCGGTAAGCGTGAAAATCTAGTACCTCGTATTTACACATGAACATGGGAGCTAACTTCTTCTCAGATTCAATCCTAAGCATTAGGACACGAACCATCGCTCTGATGCTAGACAGCCTCTACTACTACGTGGACCAATACCGAACGGCATACAAACAAAAAAAACCCGAAGGAAATCTGCAAGGCGGGAAACAGCCAGCACCAGAAGCGAGCCTGCGATTCTCTCATCCTTGGTTCTCTGATCATATCAGTCCAATGTGCTGGGCTGGGCCTCGAACGACCTCGTACCGACAGCATAGAGTGGAGTGTGTATACTCTGCTCTGCAAGATTTTGAACGTCAGCATATCCAAGTTCCCCTGTGGAAGCGGCTTTGAAGATCACAGTTACTGCAGCTTTTCCAGCGATCTTCGTACCTCCATTCGAAGCATCTATGACAAAATGGCCTCCCCGGTTCTTGAGTCCCACCTCGAGCACGCCCAGCGCCAGATGAAGCTTCTCCGCGATTAATAGTTTCTTGGACTATTGTTTGATGCAATCATGACGGGTTGAATTTAGTTGAAGTCTCTGTCCGGATAAGAATGGAGGATGAAAAATCATACATTCACGTCAGGGCAGATGCTCCAGCCACGAATCATATACTCGTAAGAATCTTTGAGGGGTCAACTATCAGTGATCAACGGACAAAACTTTTAGAGTACGAACATCCGTAGAGTAATCGGATAGACAAAGTCGAACACGAGGAATGGGAGTATCAGTCGTGGAGACACCAAAAAGTTAGAGGGCAGGGAAGTAGACTTCAAATCTTCCATTAATTTCGCTTCCATTCTGGTTGATGACGAATTTTCACTCGATCCGGATGTATCAAATAAAGGCATGCATGGTGAGGTACAGCGGAATTCAATCATTTGGACAAAATAAGTCCCCATAGTATTAAAACAGAGGCGGGTAGCTGAAGCGCCCATCCCGGCATCAATGCACTACACATGGAAACAAATGCATCTGGACGATAGCTGCAACAGCTATGTTACAACTGATCAAAGCTTCCTACTGAATTTTCCATTCCTAACTTGTATAGCGGTGGGGCGCAACGGAGAAGGGCCAGCTCATTACGGTGATGGAACAACGGCATTGCCTCGTCCGCCTTACAGACTGAATCAAGTACCCTCTGCTGATCCCATTCCGAGAATATCTCATGCGGTCCCAATATCCGCGATCATCATAGACCTACCTTCTCTTTGCCTCCGACAAGTAAGAAGTCATGGCATTCCGCGTGTCCGACAAGTACCTCTCCGGATCCTCCCGCTTCGGCTCTCCGAGGTACCTGGATATCGAAGTTCTCGTCATGGCAATGAAGCGCTCAGCGTCCTCCCTCCTCATCTTCTCCACACCCAGCTCCCTCTGTACCTCCTCATTCTCTCCCTTCAACTCCGCGACCCTGGTCTTGAGGGCGGTGTTCCTCTTCTGCAGGCGGAAAGAGTCGAAGTCGACGCCGTCGGGGATCTCGCCGTCCGAGCAGACGCTTCCCTCCTCCGAGCCCAGCTCCGGGTCGTATCTCCTCTTCTTGGTGGGGCGCGCTTGGTGCAGGTTGCCCTCCCAGTTGTTGTTCACCCACCTGAGCTCCTGGGCGGGCAGCTGGTGTTGGTGCTCGTACTTGTACTTGTCACCGCTCTGCATGGCGCTGGAGGAGCACTTCGGCGGCGTAGTAGGAGCGGTCCGGACCATCATCGCATCTTCTTCCTCATCCATCATCTGCGAAATAGCGTACTCGACATCGGTGCAGACGACGAACTCGCCGCCGGTCTTCATCTTATGCGCCATGGACCTACGCACCGCGACGGCCGTCGCCACGTGGTCCAGCGCCTCTACACGCTGCTCTACGTCGCTGCCGACGATCTTGGCGAGCTCGGCCAGCGCGGATACGACGTCGGGAGGCCAGGTGTGCAGCCGGTCGAGGCGCATGAGCTCGCGGGGGTAAGGGAGTTCGGGCGGGAGCCATGCCTCGACGTCGCGGCCCCACAGCTCTGCGAGCGCGGTTTTGGGGTCATCGTCGTCGTCGTCGTCGTCGTCGAACTTCGTCTGTAGTAGGCGCTTGTGGAGCGTGGAAGAGCTGTCCTGGTGCGGCACGTTGTTGCGCATGCGCTTGCCGTAGACGTCGTGATGCGTCGTCTTCGGGCGGCTGCCGATGCTGAGCTGCCGGCCTTTGGCGCAGTACGGGAGATCGTTGTTTACGCCGGGCTGTGGCTTGATTAGAAGCATCATCGACGGCTCGTTGTGGTGAGGCAAGGTGGGCACTGACTGGACTGCTGGCAAAAAGCGAAGCGCTGTCGAGACGTTGCGGTATGGATTCACTGGAAGTGGCCGACTCTTCGTCGCCATCGGACATGAAGTCCATGGAGGAAGGCTCTTCGTCGGACATCGTGCTTGCCTTTCAGCGCGGGTGGCAATGTTGCGCGGAGTTGGTAGGAGGTGAATCGGGTTTGCAGACTGACATGCGATCGAGGTTTGTTTACTTCAACATTGCTCCGACAGCCATGAAAGGGCTATTACCGAAGAAGCTCCGATCTTTTCAGGCGGTGATGGAAAGTTCTGAGGATATGCGTTAAACACCAAGGAAACAATGGCACCGAAAGCTCCATAATATATGATCCTTCGCAACCACCCTCGCGAGGAACAGCAATATCCAGAGACTCCCATCCTTCACCTTTTCCCTACCGCCATATATCCATGCGGTTAGGTCCTAAGATGGAATGCTCCAGCTTATTATGTGTTTGAGCGCGCCTGCCTTCTTTCTACGGTATTCTTGCTCTTTCCTTTCTAAGTCGTTGCGGTCACCACGAGCAAAGTTGCTCTCACTCAGCTGCGACGATATCTTTATATCATGGGTAGCTGAAGCTATCGTCTGGATGTAAATGTAGCATTAATAATCATATATTCTTGTCTGGATAATAATAACTTCTACTATTATATATTTTTTTCTTTTTCTTTTCCTTTTCGAAAAAAATAGCGGTAATAGATAACAGACCTACGTTACTACTACTAGCTTAAATTAAGCTGAGAGTATTAAACGTATAAGCTTATTCCTACCTATAAGTATTATGTTTTATATCTACTATTAACTAACATAGGCTGGCGCGAGGTAGCTAAGGTTTACCGACAACCGTACCTGTTGGGCTATATTGCTTTGGCTTTGTGTGGTAGACATTCTACGCCTACCACAACTACTGTACGGGGATAGTCATGTCTAAGAGTTTATTGTCCAACATTCTTACAGCTGTGACGGAATTAGAAGCTACATGGAGAGCATATCGAAGCCGATTGAGCGTTCACGAACTCACGTCAGACTCGGCGATACATTGGCTTACAAGCTTCCTGCAGACGAATAATACAAGTCTAGACACAGCAAAACCAATCAAACCCAATGTTGCAAATTGTGCAGAAGTAATGAGGTTGAAACATTGCGCGTAACTGCATCGTCGGCGATGACCGTATGACTGGCGTCGGGTCAGTCGATGGCGGTGCTGACGGGTCAGCCGCCTGGACGCTGCGTCTCAAACCTATTGCTTGTCTCCGCCAAGGGCTAGATGATCTTCGAATTAGGAAGGCCTTGGCAAGACCTCTGGAAATAAAATGAAAGCTCGAGCCGAGGCCCCGGACCAATCACTGCTGTGCTAATGCTTCTGCCTGAAAGGTACGACGGTGGAGGCAATCTCGGCAGTCTCCGCGGAGAGACGATTTCGTAGCGTATGCGAAGTGGCTTGCCGGCTTGTGTGAAACCGAAGTCAGCCGCACGCAGTAGCGCCTAGTGCCCACGCGCGTTCTGCGGGAAGGGGGGTGGGTGGCCACGCTAACAACCTACCGCAAGCGTTTGCGCGGAACATCGGCAATTAATAGTGTATTACGGCAGCTACCTGACCGGGTGCAGTCGTGTGCCTTGGGAATGGGGAAGCAAGGAAGTAGAGACATGCTACTATCATCAACGCAACCGCAAGGGCCACGCCCTGCTCCTTCAAACCACGTTATTTTGTAGATCTCCTTTCGTCGGGCCGGCCCGGTTCACATGCTTTTCCCGGCCCGACCATTTCGGCAGATAGATGAAGCATGGCAAACGGCACTTTGGCAGCTGGACCGTGTACACAGTATATTGATACCGTTGCGGCGGAAATTTGACCCGACGAAGTGTAACAAAACCATGTGCAAACGCGATTACCTCTTCGTGCAACAGGCTTGAGCGAAAAATAATCTGTGTTTGTACATGTGTAAGCATATAGATGGCCCCACCCAGACAAGAGTGCAGGAAGTAATAAGAAATGTGACGCTGGATGATGGGAGCACATCGACCTGCAGTAGGTATGCTGGCAGTGATGGGTTTAAAGAGTAGGGCGAGCGATCCGGAGAAAATGGACTACTTTGACGATCGACGCTAGCCTGAGCTTATCTCACAAAAGGAGAGCGTCTCGTATATATTGCGAAGCTCGGTAGACATGCCCTAGCAGATAAGAAGTTTGGCTCCCGCTGGTTTCGGGCGATTGCTCAATTAAAGGAGCCGCTACTACTAAATTGTTCGGGCCGGAATCATGGCCGCGCAAGCTTCCGAAACTTAACCTTAGTCGCAGTCTCGACCTGCCGAACACTGGCCCCCAAGGATTGGCTAGCCGGACGTCCTCATGGTCCAGAAGCCTTTTCCGTGGCGACGGTCTGGGGAAGGGAGACGAAATCCGGGGCGCAGTGAAATGCGGGTGCAAGCGACACGATTGATATGCAAGCGCTGGCGGTAGGCTCGAAGTGGCAGTGTTTGCGAAATCATATAAATGGCTTTTTTTTCTCGTCCGCTCGTCGACCGCGATTATTCGTCCGTGGTGCGAACAAACGACGACAAACAAAGGGTTGCGGGATGCCGGTTGCGGAAAAAGAAAGACTTCCAACAGGCGCTAAGGGCCTGGGCCGCAGCCGAAGGATTCGGGAAAGAACAGAGCATGGTTCGGCCCTTCGGGTAGGCCGAAATGCCGGCGTGGGTGCCTTGCGGGCCCGTAAAATCGACCCATAACGGAAAAGTTTGCGAGGTAAGCGGAGTGCAGCATGCCTCGAGGAGGCCACGTCTTTGAGGCTGAGCCCGAGGTATTTTCGTGAAGGAGCCGGTGGGCCACAGGGCTGAGTTGAACGGTGAGGGTGATGAGTCACGGCGTGTGTTGGTGCAGCTGACAACCAACTGAGCTTTGGCGAGCATCGTGGGGTGGAGGGGCGGCGGAACAGAGCTACCATCTAGGGGAGAGCGGGACAGAAGCCGGCGTCACTCCGAATGCGAGCCCGAGGCTCTGGACGCAAGGCAGCACCTTTTGGCAGCTGCAGCCCTGCGCGTGGCCCTTTCCATTCTCGCATTCTTTCCCGCTTGGGGCGGCATGACAGTTGCGCCGGGGCTCCAGCGGTGTCCCGGCGTTTTGCGCGTTTGATTGGCGTTGCTTTGTGGCACGCCGCCGCATGGCATACTTGACAGCATCGTTCCAGTTCGACATTGCGCCACTCCGCCAATTCGGCAGCAGCCTATTCCGGTGCAGGTGACGCCCGTGCTCGCCATGGCTGGTTTTTATACATCATCGCTGCCTTGCTCCTCTCTCCCTCACCTCAGGCACTCTCTCTCCCCATATTTGCCGCCTAATAAAGACGCCCCTGCTTCGGCCCTTTCATCATGGTCGGCTCCGAGGACAAGCCCGCAACAATGGACGCCCCGTCTCAAAAGTCCAGCGCCCCGCCGTCTGTTACCGACAGCAAAGACGCCGTTGACACGACCGCCATGCCTGCCGAGGAGATCCAGGAATCCAAAGAAAAGTCTGCCGACGAAGCGTCGCCGCAGCAAGAGGACGAAGACGAGTACCCAAAGTCATGGAAGCTGGGCTTCATCACGACCGCCCTGTGTCTTTCCGTCTTTTGCATGGCCCTGGTGAGCTTTGCTTTTTCCCACAGCGCTCCAATTCCTCTCGCTAATCCGTCGAATCGCAGGACAACACCATCATCTCCACCGCCATTCCGCGCATCACTGACCAGTTCAAAGCCCTCGACGATGTGGGCTGGTACGGCTCTAGCTACCTGCTCACCACCTGCGCCTTCCAGCTTACCTTTGGCAAACTGTACACCTTCTTTTCCATCAAATGGACATACCTAATTGCCCTCTTCATCTTCGAGCTCGGCTCTTTCATCTGTGGCATTGCCCCGACCTCAGATGCCCTGATTGTTGGAAGAGCCATTGCCGGTCTGGGTTCCGCTGGAATTTTCTCCGGCGCCATTCTCATTGTCAGCAAAACTGTTCCTCTGCGTCAGCGCCCTACCTACACCGGCCTCATTGGCGCCATGTACGGAATTGCTAGTATCGCTGGTCCTCTTCTGGGAGGTGTATTTACCGACAAGGTGACCTGGCGCTGGTGGTAAGTCTAACCCGATGCTCAATTGCGCACTGGCTCTAACGGCACTCAAGTTTCTACATCAACCTCCCCTTCGGTCTCGTCACTGCAATCTTCATCTTCTTTTTCTTCAAGTCGCCCAAGATCGTCAAGAACACGGCATCTGGCTGGAAGGCCAAGCTCAACGAGTTCGATATCTATGGAACTACCGTCTTCCTTCCTGCCATCGTGTCCCTGCTTCTCGCTCTTCAATGGGGCGGTTCCAGGTACGCGTGGGGCAATGGCAGAATCATTGCTCTGTTCGTCGTCTTCGGCGTCCTGATCGGCGCCTTTATCGGAATCCAGATTTGGAAGCAGGAGAAAGCTACGGTTCCGCCCCGCGTCTTCAAGGACCGAACCGTCTGGGCTTGCGCCTTCTTTTCTGCCCTCCTTGGCGCTGCCTTCTTCATCATGGTCTACTACATCCCTATCTGGTTCCAGGTCATCAAGGCTGCCACGGCTGTCAAGTCGGGCATCATGAACCTGCCCATGGTCCTCGGCCTGGTCATCATCAGCATGATTGCCGGCGTCCTCGTGTCGGTCATCGGCCACTACGTGCCCTTCATGATCCTCTCCTCCATCTTCATGTCCATCGGCGCCGGCCTTTTGACCACGCTTGCAACCGACACGGGCCACTCCAAGTGGATCGGCTACCAGTTCATCTTTGGTGCGGGCGTCGGCTTCGGCATGCAGCAGACGCTGATCGCAGTGCAGGCGGCGCTGCCGACGGCCGACATCCCCATCGGCACCGCCATCATCATGTTCTCGCAGACGCTGGGCGGCGCCCTGTTCGTGTCGGTCGGCCAGAACGTCTACACGAACCAGCTGATCAAGAACATCTCGGCCGCCATCCCCGAGGGCGGCGCCCAGCTGCAAGGACTGGTCCTATCCACCGGCGCCACCGAGCTGCAGGCCGCCATCACCCGGGCCTTCCCCCAGTACCTCAACGCCGTGCTCAGCGCCTACAACGACGCTCTCACCGAGACCTTCTACGTCAGCGTCGCCATGTCCGCGCTCAGCTTCGTGTTCGCCCTGTGCGTCAAGTGGATCAGCGTCAAGGGGAAGAAGATCGAGATGGGCGGCGGTGCTTGAGCGCGCTCGTCTCGTTCTTCCGGCCACGCCCACCAGTTCTCTCCATCTCTGCTCATCGTTCTGTTCGCGCGTTATTCCTTAACGAGTTATACCCCAGGAGCTTCTTCACTTTTCCAGAATGCCTTGAATAGAAGCCCGTCGGGTAGACGGTGGGCCCCAAAAAAAACAGATACTAATGTGTGTATGTACAATATCGGAGTTATGGTTGTGCATAGCACTGGCGTTTATCCTTCTTTGGGAGGGTCCCCCTTGGGTTTAGGGGACCAGATTTGTTCGACATCTTCACTCTGGTAGACTAAAGGTTGAGCCGCTTTACCCGTAGATGGTGCATTGGGCCCCGGCTTGACACCAAAACAAGCTTATTAGATGATAAACGAATGAACTCACATTGTTGTTCTTTAATTGAGGCTCTTGCCCACGTGTGGTACAAATAGTTGAGGTACACTGACGCAAGGTAGTGCACTAACACTAAGTGCACTTGCAAGGTGTACGCTAACGCGAGGTACACTACATATGCATGAATGTGCGCCTATTCCTATTCTCACCGATCAACGCGCTCCTTCACCGGCCAGCGCGAGACCATTTCGCTTGGCATCGAGAGAGTCGGGCGGGGAGGGCTGCGATTCCTGTGCAGAACAGACGTCATAAGTAAGCAACAAGTAATAAGCTAGCAATGATCCTAACCAGCGCCTCAACCGCGACCGCCCACAACCATCGCAATAATATATCAGACGAACAAACCGTCGCACAACAAGTGTATACATGTCGTCTCATTAACCTTAATCGCCCTTTCCCCATAGTTAGCCCCACATTTCGCCCACCCGCCGTCTTCCGCGCAGCCGAGAGTCCGTCTCCACCGAACCGTCCGGGACACCCGAAGAGGGGGGCGGCCGGCCTATGCGTAGGTAGTACCTTATCTTACAGTGCCTATTGTACGCTAGTTTCACCCTGTAGGTTGGTTTCTCGATCAACCTAATCGTTCATGTGTCTCCTTGTCTCCCCTGACTCCAATCCACGAGCATGCATCTTCATCTTTTCCGACCCGGCCACCGGATACGCTCGGAAAAGGCCGCGCACAGCTTCGATCGAGAGCGAATGATTCCGGGGACCCCCCGGCGATTCCGAGTTTCTTTTCTCTGGAGAGGAGGGACGGGACGAGAGGGGGTTGTGCGTGCACGCGCGCGGGTCGTACACATATCGCGTGATGCGAAACATATCCCCTCCCGCTCCCTTCTTTCTTCAAACTCTCTCGAGTAAGTTGAAGGACAGAAATGGTGCGCGGCATTGGAATGGGCATGGGGCCTATGCTGCCCCGGAAACGGGTGAGGTTTCGAACGGCGTCATCGTTTGGTCAGGATTCCTTCCCCCCTCCGGCGAAAATCCACTATTAACTGGTGGCTTGGCACGTCTGGGCCGCGCACGCGCTATTGATCTATGATGCTATGGTGGGGGCGATAAGGGTGGGGTGATGCGTCGTCATTTCTAGTAAGCCCTGCATGCACATGGGCGGTTGTATCCTGTGGTTCGCCGTGTGCCTGTCAAGACTTCAGCGTAAGCAAATGTCTTGTCCATTAATACATTCGTGAAGCGTGATGAAGGCTATCTCACAGGGAAAGCAAGATAGATCTACCGTAATAATACAAGTCAAGTCTCAGAAAAAGGGCCGCCCACCCTTCAAGAGAATGCAGAGGTCTACTCGATGCTCCCCCGAAATGAACAAGAAAGGAGACCTATTTATACAGCAAGGAACTTGTTGCTCTAGGTATACCATCAATCCGAACAGAACCCCTTGGTCCCAACTTTTTTTCGTTCCCCTCGAAAAGGCACAGGTGTCGTGAAAGCATCAGAGGATATCAAACATGAAGAAAGATCAAAACATCAAATGAGTCGTACGCAATTAAGCCTTCCACTTGACTTCGTCCCAGGTCTCATATTCGCGCTTCAGACTCTTCTGAACCCAGACCAGGGTGATTCCAGCCCAGATACCTGCCCAGATGAAGGGCACAACCCAACCGACCTAATACAGTTATTATTAGAACCATTAGTTGGAGGCACAAGAAACTTACCACGTAGGCTGCATCCCTCTGGATAGTGAAAATGAGGGCAGTGGTAATGGCCGCGATGGCGCAGGCACCGAAGGCCCAAAAGAGCGTAAGGCGGTGCAGCATGAGGCGGAAGTGGTGGCTGGCCATGTAGCGCAGGTTGAGGCGCTGGCGGAACTCGGTGCCGCCGCTGCCGTCGACGGCGCAGATGTCTTCGATGATCGAGTAGATGCCCGGGCGCAGCGGCGAGCCGCGGGGCAGCGACGAGATGCGGATCGGGGCACGGTATCCGGCGATGCGGGCGATGTCCATGACCAGCATCTCGACGCCGAAGGCGAAGACCATGCTCGGAACCGGCATGGCCAGTAAGCGGATCGGCGGCTCTTCCGGCACGGTGCCGACGATCAGCTCGATCATCACGGCTATCCAGGCGACGGAGAGATTCCAGTGGAACCAATCAAGCTAGTTGCAGGTTAGACAGGCGTGTAAGCGACAAGAAGGTGGTGCATGTAACTCACATAGAAGCGCTTGGCGCCAATGACTCGGCAAGTCGAGCCCTTCTTCCATAGCCGGTGGAAACGGATGAAGTATTCAAAGATCGAGACGCTTCCGAGGGCGCCGGTGCTGATGCTGAAAACAGCGTTGTGAGATAAGCTCGTTCCGTACCAGAGACCGAAGTATAGAGCGATTGGCATGCAAACGCAATCCAGAATAATCAACAGCCAGAACCAGAAAATGCTCTTCTTCCGTGTGCGCAGGGTGTAGTTGAGCTCGGGTGGATGCGTGAAGTCCGGGTCCTCGTAGCGGACTTGGGTATTGGCATTCATGGCGTTGATGGACGAGGCGCGAGTGGATCCGGGCCTGCTTGGCGACGGCGTCGAGGACGAGCCGGGCGTAGACTCCTTGTTGTTATTGGCATTATTGGCACCTGGGACCTGCAGCAGGCCGGCTATGGTCCCGGTAGGGTCGTATGGAGGCTGGCTGGGTCTCCGTTCCTGAGGTGGTGCGAAGTCGACCTGGGTAACGGGCAACTCGGTGCCGTTGTTCATGGTGTCGGGCTTATTTCTGGCCTTGCAATTGGGGCACGAAGAAAATAATCTGGCGTTACAGTGGTGAGCGAGAGAGAATTACGACGACATAAGAAGGGCGGCGCCGGGATAGTGAGGGGCTTGCAGAGGGAAGTGCAGGTGAGGGTGGGCGGATATCGGAAGAAGAAAGGGTTCGATGGTCTCGCCGCGTCCGGCCGGCTCCTAACGGTGATGTTATGGCGGACAAGGAATAACAGCATGACGTAGGCGCCAAGCCTCCGCCGGGCCCGGGCGAATCACGCGCGGCGACAAGGTGACCAAGCTTCACCACGCCCAGTCTTCTTATGCTCCTCTGCCTTGCCCTCAACACTCTCCCGCCCCGACATTACGTGTGCTGACCTTCGTACGAGAATGCTCCGCCCGCGATCGCGATGCGTTTCGCTCAGCGACTCCTCACTCTGCCGTGCCTCGCGACCGCTGCCGCCGTCTTAAATCTCCAGGCGCCCCTTCAGCCTTCAGCTCCCGCCACTCTCTCGCCTAATATCTCAACAGCGCTGTTTGCCGAGCTCGAGGAGCTCGCGCGCATCGTCGACATCTCATACTGCGTCGGCGTCACTGGCCTGGGCATTGCGAAGCCGTTCACCTGCGCCAGTCGCTGCAATGAATTCCCCGACTTCGAGTTGGTGAAAGTACGGCTCTGATGAGCTATTAGGGGCCCACGCCATAGCTGACAGTCACAGGCCTGGAACACTGGTCCTCTCCTTTCCGATTCTTGTGGCTACATCGCTTTGTCGCATCCACCCTCGGTCCCACGCATCATCCTAGCGTTTCGCGGGACGTATTCCCTTGCCAACACCATTGTGGACTTGTCGACTGTTCCGCAAGAGTATATCCCGTACCCCGGAGAGGATGATGGAGGCGATGATGATGACGCGCCGGACGCGAAGCCTCCCAAGTGTGCAAACTGCACCGTCCATACTGGATTTTACCAGTCCTGGATCAACACGCGAGAAGTCGTTCTACCACACGTTGCCGAAGCAATGGAAAAGCACCCGGACTACAAGCTGACCCTGGTCGGGCATTCGTTGGGCGGTGCGGTGGCTGCGCTGGCCGCGCTAGATTTCAAGGCTCGTGGCTGGGACCCGCATGTGACCACATTTGGAGAACCACGTGTCGGTAACGAAGGCCTGGTGCACTACATCGACAGCCGGTTCAACGTGGGAGAGAATATGACGACTGTTGGGAAAGACACGGACATCCGGTTCAGGCGGGTCACGCACGTGTCGGATCCCGTGCCACTGCTGCCCCTGGAAGAATGGGGATACCACATGCATGGCGGGGAGATCTACATCGACAAGGCTGACCTGCCGCCGAGCGTTGCCGATATCCGCGTCTGCTCAGCTGACGAAGATCTGGACTGCATCGCCGGCGGCGATCACGGCGCGTGGATCCCTGCGCGGTTTAAGCTCTGGCAGCTCTTCTGGGCCCATCGTGACTATTTCTGGAGGCTGGGGCTCTGCGTCCCTGGTGGCGATCCCTGGGATTGGAAGGGCAGGTACCCACCCAGTGGAAAAAAACCTCCCAAGTCGGAATGAGTTTTGGCCTACGAGGCGATTAATTTGTGGACAAAATTGCGGTAATGGTACGCTCCTTGCAGAATTCACTTACGCTCAGTTTGGGTAAAAACCGGGTTGGGTGGGTTGGCTGGTAATGGGAGGTGCGCGAAATTGTTCTCATGGAGTAATTCGGGATGTTGTTATCACGGCATGTTAATGAACTTTTGCAGCGTCAAGTATGGCGGGACGCTGGGATGCACCTGTATAGTTTACGCGTTCCGCAGAAGTTGCACAGTACGTGTATTAATCACTTCCCTACAGTGGTGGAGATGAAATGCTCATTCAGCGGCATTATTCTCTCATTCAGATTCTCCATCCACTAGCAGGGGGAAAAAGTTGGATAGTTTGCTTTATGGGGAAATCGGCAAAACAGTTAATATAATTAATCCTTGTCTCCCGGTACATGACTGTAGGGATTATACAGGGCTTGTAGGAAATGTAAGCAAGGACAACTGCTCTGGGTGACTGAAATGACGGACTTAAACTTAAACCTGAGCTATAGAGCTACTAGTCCACCTTCATACAAGCTACACGCTCTGCTTCCTCTTTCTGGTCCGCCTGCCTCCATGCCATTCCGCTTCTCCCGACCAACGTTACTGTCGTTAAAAGCCATGACTTCTGCAAATAGTGCGTCCGCCGCATCCTGGATCTTCCTACTTGCCTAAACCAAGGTCAACCCTGCGTCCTCATGGCCATTGGCATTCTCAGGAGGAACTGACAAAAACAGCGGTGATTTAGTTCTCGCAGAGCTTGTACGGTTTTCCGGCGAGATGGCGCTTTACCTTTGAGAGTTTATGCTAGAAGCAGCTCTCCCAAACTTGTCCTTTAGTTGACATGGTTGAGAAATCCGGCATGATTGCCTAAGGTAACTATGATGACAGCAGTAATGAGTATTTTGTTGCGGAAACCCAGAAAGCATAATTCGGTTCCGGACATGCACGCGGGTCCCGTTGACGCTTATGAAGGTGCATCTTCATGTTGTCCTTTCGAATGAATATTTCACTACACCCGTTAAAACGGCAGAGAAAGGGCTTCTCCAAGTTCTGACGCTGCAGAGCCCTCTCGAGAGAGCACCTAGCCTTGTGCTTTTCAACAAGGATTTGCCATGGCGATGAGAAGGTACAACAGGATTTGCATGGATGCCGGAAGACTGAAACCAACTCCTTGGCGGAGGACGTGAGTTCATTATCCGCCAGGCCACGGCGTCATCCAATAACGTTGGTGCGGCTTTTTCGAGTGACGTTGATGCGAACGAGGGCATCGATCCACTTGACAGTCTCAGTGGGAAGCAAGGATGGCAGGGAAGTCAACATCTCGGCTATGACAATGATTCTTTACTCCCCTCTTCTGAAAAGTAATGAAATTATTCAAAGCCGTGTGGAAAAGAAAAAAAAAAAAGGCAACAACTAAAGGAAAGTTATGGATATTTCAAGATAAAAAATATGATACCATTCTAGCTGCGAACAGATGCAACCGATACTGAACTACCGCCTTTAATCTGTGTAGGTAAGCTTAAACTTGCCTTTCTTGATGAGCTCGATGATCAAACATGCTTTGAGCGCCCTAAGTCTCGGTTACACCAACTGTATAATGAACTGAAGATGAACCGAACCAACAATATCCCTCAACAATTGTGGCGAGTACCAGTGGTAGACTTATTTGTGTTATCAAAGTACCAACCTGATTGCGGTTATCCCAAAAATTCCGGATATGCTTGGAGAGTTGGGCATTAAGGATAGAGCAAACATGTGGGCCTTCAGAGTCATGGTTGAAGAACAACAGAGTTTGCCATCGTTAGGCAGACGAGTGTTGGTGTACACGTTATACAGGTTTGAAAACTGGAATTGATCATTCTTGGTGATAGCGTGATGTGGCAGAAGGAATGGCGAGGTGGTCCCATGGGCAGGCGGAGCAGATGTCATGCAACAACTTCAGCAGGTCGGTTGCAATACAATAATTTGACTTGTGAAACGTGGTTGCGAAGGATGAAATTGCTGGATGCATGTGGTTCACCCACGCGTCTTCCACGTCATGCGCAACGAGTGACTCGTGTTCCTGGTGGGCAGGCAGGCATCTGCGAATTTTTTCTTTTCCGACGGCTCGTATACGGCAGGCGGCACTAGGCAAAGGTGGGGTGTGATTCGAGGACTGCGGTACCTGAGAGGCGCGCGGCTGGCACGATCGCTGCTCAGACCTCGGGGCGGTGCGTCGTGATATGGGGTGGCGGGAGGGTGTGCCTAGCGATTCCTTGCAAGCAGCGGATCTCAAACATTTTGGCCATGGCCCCCGCTGCATGACTCGGCCTGCGCCGTTCCGGGGCACAGCACCGTCCGCACCTCGCGCGCTGATGTATGCCAAGGCCGGGGAGATTAGGTCGTCGAGGGCCATTCTAGGTGAGACGGCGGCGAGCGGGCGCGGCGTTGGGCGACAACGCCGTGACTCTGGTTCACGTGTGCATGGAGCCAGTCATGCCGTCCACGCACGGGATGCCAGGTCCCTGCGGCGTCATTGCGCGATTTGAAGCGGAGCTGCAGCTCTATTTTCGTTGGTCAAGCTTCGAGCGCCGCCCAAAGCGTGCCCTGGATCGTATCGCGCCGGCCACCACCTCTGCGACTCTCCGCTCGCGCGCCCGCCGTCACCCCTACAACCCATCCAGGCCCCAGCACCGCCGGCCGCGACACCAAGCCCGCGAGCCCATTCCCCAGCACCACCTAGCCCAGCATCCGCTACCGCTCCGCGCGCGCGCCCTGAGCCCACCGAGCGCCGCCTCAATTCGCTGCGACCCGCCCGCCCGCAGACCAGCCCACCGAGCCGCATAATTCAGGGCCCGCGCCTCTAAGCTCTTGCTCTCCTGCCCAGGAGCCCGCGAGCCGCAAGCCCGCGAGTCCTCAGGAGCGCAAGTCCGCCCGCGTAGCCTGACCGACCCCGAGCTGCTCGACGCCGCTGGCGCCCCGCCAGCAGCAGCCTCGCCGCACATGGGCAACGTCAACAGTCGCCAGGGCGAGGGCGACCCTCTGTTCCTGCGCGACCAGAATCGCTGTGCGTCGGGCCTTGCGCGACCCTCTCCTGAAGCCACGCTGACCTCTTTGTGCAGTCTCCATCGCCGCCATCACCGTCACCAACGCGCGCGGCCGCCTCCTCTTGAACATCACCCCGAACGCCTTCCCCGCCACTCGGTACAATGCGAGGCGGGACTTCGGAGACGACAGCGTCGTGGAATACGTTCAGGTGCGCCGCCGAACGTCCGCCGCGGAAAAAAGCGGGGTTCACACTGACTTCCGCCTGATAGGACCCCGAAACCTCTCCCGCTGGGCCGCCCAGCTTCCTGATCCGCCTGCTGAACGACGATGAGCTCACCTTCAACTTCACCTTTGTCCTCCGCCAGACCAAGGCTTTCCAGACCGCGAGCAATCCCGCCATCCCCGTCAGCACGCTTGCGCCCGTGGACACCGTCATCAATGGCCTCACCTTCCTGTTCGCGGGCAGCAGCAAAGAGCTGGAAAACTTGGTGACCAGAGAATTCCACGCGGACCCCAACCTGCACAAAAACCCAAATGTTGAATTGGTGGGCGATTATTCGACAATGGGCAACCAGTCCGTTCAATTTCAATGGTCCTGGAAGTGGAGGCCTCCGCGCGTTCTGGAGGATAGAGGCGGCGGCTGGAGGAACGCCTGCAGCGTACGTTTGCGCTCGGTCCCGTCGAGAAATTGCTAACGATCTGCCAGTTTGTGGAGTATGATCCGCGCGCGCACCGCTTGGATACACTGGCAACTTTTGCTTTCTGGGTCCAAAGTAAGGAATAATCTGTAATGTTTGAAACAATGTGCTAACTGATCCAAGACACGCAGAAACCCGCGCCTCTCAGCCCCAAGACACCGTCCCCACTTCTGGAATTGAGCGTGCCTCCCAGACTCCGCGTTCCTTCTGCTCAGTCAATTGAATCTCGTGTCAGCGACTCGGACGGTGCTGAGTACAAGGAGATCCGCGAACCCGTTTCGCCCGCGATCGAGGCCATTCCGGAGCACGCCTTGGGCCTGGTTCCGACGCACAACACATATTCGAGCAATATTCTCACCCTAACCAACACTAATAACACCAGCCCCGTCAAAGTCGACCTATCCTGTCAACGACCGGCCGAGGATATCAGTGCTTTGGATGATGGACCCGTTTTCCGCGCGAACCTCAAGAATTTCGAGAAGAACACGTCGGACATGCGTTCAAAGTGGAAGCGGGTGTTGAAGAAGGCGGAAGCTACAATGGATGCCCAGGTGATCAGTAACAATGCAGTCGCGGAGCTCATCGAAGCTCTGAAGGACACGGCGACCCCGAACTCAAACTCGGTACAACCGGCCATCGACCATTATTTTGACAAAATCGCGCGCGAAATCCTGGCCTACGAAAAGCTCAACACCATCAATGTCCAAAAACTGATCATCGAACCCATTTCTAAGCTCTACAATGTCGATATCAAACAAGCGGAATCCAAGAAGAAGGATTTCGAAGAGGAGAGCAAAGAATACTATTCCTACGTCAGCCGTTATCTCGGACAGAGGCAGGACTCGATGAAGGAGAAGAGGCGGACAGAGACGGATACAAAATATCAGACGAAACGCCGGAATTTCGAGCTGAAGCGCTTTGATTATTCTTCCTACATCCAGGATCTGAACGGCGGAAGGAAGAATCAGGAAGTCCTCTCGTACCTCACAAAGTATGCGGATGCACAAGCCAAGGGTTTCATGGCAACGGCCGACAAAGTCAAGTCGATGCTCCCGCAGCTCGAGGCACTCACTCAAGAAGTCAAGGAGGCTGACAAGGAGTTCCAACTCCAACGTGCCGAGCGTGAGGAGAAGCGAAGAGCTCTTGAGAAGAGTGGAAGTGCCTACAAAGAACCCGAGCCTTCCACAATGTCAACTCTGGCGCAGGCGAATGGAAGAGCCGTTCCTCTAGATGAAGTACGCTCTGACAGCATAGCACCTGCATTCAAGAGCACTGTCTCTCCGCCTCCGCAAATAGGATCTCCGCCCTCGACTGCAGCCATGCCAGTTACCCCAGGATTAAACAGCGGGCCGTCCACTGGATCGCTTCCGGCTACTAGCCCGGGTCAGAACAGCAAATTCAAAGGTATCCGCGACCTTGAAGACAAAGCAGGTGGAGATGGCCAAGACGCGCATCCTCCTCATAAGGAAGGCTTGCTCTGGGCACTCAGCAGACCTGGAAGCCATATCGATCCAAAGGGCTTGAACAAACAAGCCTGGCACAAGTAAGTGGATTTTCTGATTCCAGGCCCTCGTTTGCTAAATCATGTGTAGATTCTGGATAACGGTCGGCGAGGGCAAACTTTCTGAGTACTCTGACTGGAAGAACAAGATGAACTTGCACATGACTCCGATTGACCTTCGCGTGGCCTCGGTTCGAGAAGCTCGCAACTCCGAAAGACGATTTTGTTTCGAGGTCATCACGCCCCAATTTACGCGCGTCTACCAGACCACAGGCGAAGACGAACTCAGGACCTGGATCAACGCGATTAATAATGCGCTGCAAACTGCTGTAGAGAACAAGGGCATTGCCGACCCCGTGCCCACGGAATCATTGGACAAGTCAACACGCAGGGACATTGCCTCGGTCCTCACTGGCAAGAGCACGTCGCTCTCTGGCCACAGAAATTCTGGAAATACGAACAAAGACAAGCCTGTGTCACGTCACGCGACGGTTGGCGACAGGCCTTCGTACCGTAGCCCTGAAGCCGCTGGAGAAGCTAACAAACTCCTCGAGCAGATCCGCGAAGCTGACGCCGGGAACAAGTATTGCGCAGACTGCGGATCAGAGAGCAAGGTCGACTGGGTGTCAATCAACCTCGGAATCGTGGTTTGCATCGAATGCAGCGGAATCCATCGTTCTTTAGGAACTCATATCTCAAAGGTCCGCTCACTCACGTTGGACGTTCATTCATTCACGACAGATATTATCGAATTGCTCTTCAAGATCGGCAACCGCGTCAGCAATATGATTTGGGAGGCCAAGCTCGAGGGAGCTCTGAAGCCTGGACCTACGTCTACTCGAGAGCAGCGCCTGAAGTTCATCAACCAGAAATATGCGGAGCGAGCCTTTGTTCAGCCGATTTCCGCGACACTCTCGCACTATGCAACGCCAGAGGAGACGCTTCTTGCGTCTGTCAAGAAGAACGATATCCAGAACGTGCTATATGCCCTTGCGCTGAAGGCGAGCCCCAACGCGACAGACAAGTCTCGCAGCACCCCGGCTGTTTACCTTGCGCTCTCAGCCGCGGATCCAGCGTCTCCTGCAGACACTGCCTCACCCGCTAGCTCACCCGGCCAACCTCCTCAAGGTGCACCTACCGCGGGTCGGAAATCCTTCCCAGTGGCAGAGTTGTTGATGCAGAACGGAGCTGACATACCAAACACGCCATCGCCCTTCCCGTTGAGCATATCGGCACGATTGTACCTGGAGCAGAAGCAAGACCAGCGTGACGGAAGACGGCCCGGAGCGAGCAGCACTCAAAATGGTAATAATGCTTCCAACAGCAGTGGTGGCGACACCATAACCGCTCTGCCAACTATCATGGCAGGCAATGGAAGCTCACCAGGTGAGCGTACCAAAGAAAGAGATGCCAAGTTGCAGAAGCGTGTGTCAGCGGGCGGAAGGCTGATGAAGTCCGATGAATCATATAGTTCGCGGCGGATGTTCTGAAGTTTAAGAGAGGCGTCTGGCGTTACGAGAAGGAAGGCCAGAGTGAGGAGAGTCCCCATGTGGTCACGGTTTGCTGCGAAAGTCATGTGCCTGGAGCGAAAACGGTTGGTGGATTCTTAAAGTATCATGTTTTGTTTTTGTGTGTGTATGCGAGGCGGGCGGCTCTCTGGACTTCATTTCTTTTTCTTTTTCCTTTCGCGCCTTTGCGAGCTTCGCGGGATTCCCCCATTTTCCTCTCCTCGGCGAGCGAAGCAATATCCTTTTTTTGTTACACCCCTGTGCAAAGGCGTTTGGTATGATGGAACTCTGGTGTGGCAAATGTTGCTGAAAAGGTTGGCCGGCAAAGCAGGGACACGGACAACAACACTCCTCTTCGATATCCTGCTACAGGTTTTCTCCTTTCCTCGTGGGGCCAGAGGCGTTTGGATGATCGATGGTGGTTGCAGCAGCGGCTTTTTTTTTTTGCGAATCTTGCCGTTGGATAAGGACCACTCCCAGTGATGGTTTTTCTCTCGAAACCCGACGAGTATTCCTTGGATTTTATGGGGCAAGGTGACGAGAAAGGATGACCAGGGAGGTTCTCTGCTTTTTTTTTTTTCTTTTTAATTCTTTTTCTTCTACGTTTACTACCCTTCACGCCCCCCTCGTTTGTTTTGTTCAGCAACGAGGTTTCTGTGCTAGTAGCTGCTTTATTTTCTTTTTTGCTCTCTCAACTCCCCTTACCGCATTCGTCGGGCGGCTACTCTGCGTAATCCCCTTTGGTTGGTTCTCTGCTTTTCCTCCTCTTGCTCTTCGCCGTGTTCATTTTCTTTTGGCAAAGCTCTCACTCCCCTTGTCTCGCTTATGTTTGGTACTCTCGACGCTTGCGCGTGGGCTCTATGCGTGCGGATATGAATAGTGGGAGGTGGGGTGGTTAAATGGAAGAAGGGAAAGGGAATGACAGGACGGTCAGGTGAAGGGAATCATAATCTGTAATGAGTATCAGGGACGCGATGCCATCGTTTTTGTGTTCTTTTTTTTTTTTCCTTGATTGGAGTGGCACAGAGAGAGAAGACTGGTGCAAGCTGTGTGGCTACGGCAACAGAGCAAGAAGTAGACGAACAAAACAAAACCTTCTATTTCTTTAATCAGTGCTTGAAAGTGATATTGTCAAATATTTTACTTTTCGGGGGTTTGTCAATTTTGATACTGTGGTATTGAGATTGGCCATGACTTTGCTACTACATCTTAGTACGTACATACGGGCGTACTTATTTTAGGGCCGATAAAAAGAGGCTTGCCTACTGGCGGGTCAGGGATGGTGGTGGTTCGGCAGTTGAGTCCATCTGCCGATGCTGCCGGGCGGGCCGAATGGATGTGGCTGCTGCGTCAGTTCCGGTTTCCGGGGCCTGCAGGGTCAAAGAATCAAGCAAAATTAAGCATTGGCGACGCTCTGCGGCATCCGGGGCTTCGGGACCTATCAACGTCGTGTCTCAGCAAGCTGCATTCGAACGCTCCTCCCCACTCTGCTTCAAATATCAACTGCGTCTGCAAAATTGGTTCTCTCCAGACGTTCTTCAATTCTCCTCCCGTCATATCACCAAGCGAAGCACAAATAAAAACCGCCTAAAGAGGTAGAAAGCAAAAAAAAAAAAAAAAGACCGTAGAGAAGCAGCCACCATGCCATCAACCCAGGACAGTCCAGCCACGACGACGACGACGACGACGACGGCGCCTGAGGCCGACCAGCAGCAGCAACAGCAGCAACCCTCCTTCTCCATCGACGCGCACAAGGCCGCCATCCGCGCGCGCATCTGGACCAAGCTGCGCGGCGTGGCGCTGCCCGACTCGCGCTTCGACTACGACTTCTCGTCCTTCATCGCCGATTTTGCCGAGTCGTCCGCGGCCACGGACCTGCTCGTGGCCGAGGAATGGTGGCGGGCGGCGCAATTAGTCTTCATCACGCCGGACAATTGCCTCGAGGAGCTGCGGGCGCGGGCGCTGGCGCAGGGCAAGACGGTGCTAGCGACGACGTACGCGATCCGCCGCGGCTTCGTGGTCGTCGGGCCCGAGGACGTGGAGAGGGACGGGCGCGGCGCGTGGTACGCGGCGACGCTGGATGGGATGGAGAAGGTTGGGAGGAGGGTCGGGTTGGAGGAGGTGATGAGGCAGGGGTGGAAGGTGGACGTCATGGTGACGGGGACGGGGGCGGTGGGGGAGTCGGGCGTCAGGTTTGGGAAGGGCCACGGCTTTTTCGACCTCGAGTGGGCGATGCTGTACTCGGTCGGCGCGGCGGATATGGGGGCCACGACGGTGGTGGGCGTCGTGCACGACTGCCAGGTCGTGGGGAGGGACGAGGTCGAGTTAAGGCCGGACGTGTTCGATACGGTCTGTGATGTCGTCGTCACGCCGACGAGGGTGATGAGGGTGGAGGCTGCGGTGAAGCCGGCTGTGGGCATCTTGTGGGAGAGGTTGGCGGCCGGGATGGAGGAGAGTATACCGCCGTTGAGGGAGTTGAGGGAGATGCAGAGGAGGGAGGGAAAGGAGAGTACGGTGGAGCTCAGGCGTGGTTGAAAGCAGGAGAATGTCAGCAGTGATGATGATTAACCGGAAGGTCGAGGTGTACAATGTATGTCAAGTGTGGGATGAAAGACACTGCAAATCTCACGGTAGTAGTCAATCAGCAGGGGGTCGTCTATTCAGCTTCACTTTATTTTAGTGCAAAACGTTAAACCGAAAAAGAAACGTTGTCTCAGCATATTGACATATCCTGGAAGACTTGGGTACGTGCCATCAGCGTGTGCTGTTGAATCCGATCAATCCCGCCTTCCAGTCGGCCAGACTTTTGTTGATATGGTCCACAGACCAGATGTAGAACTCATTCGGATCGAACGAATCCAGATCAATTCCGCTGTTCAGCATGTCGAACTTCTGGTCCTGGTGCAAGTCCGGGCGCGAATGCTCCCCTTCAGTTTTTCCCATCGTTCCGGGCCACCCGCATCCTCAAAGGGGCACCTTCCCTCGCCATCAGTGCAGGTGAAGGCGGGGGTAGCCGGTTCTCGTCCAGCTATGGTGATGCTGTGATCCCACCCATCGCCAAAATCATAGGTGTAGACGAGCTTCTGTCCTTTGTAGGGCTCCTTGTCAAGCACTTCCCAGAGCTTGACCTTGTTGGCAGGCTTTTCTCGTGTTCTCGGGTGCGCATGGGCCTCATCGCCGAACATAGCTTCGGTGCGGGGGTAGATCATTCCCGGTAGGGATTTGATGCGAAGGAGGAACTGGCGGGGTTCCGCGGCCATCTGGGCATCGTAGACGCTGGTGTCCTCGCCTTGCAGCTCAGCCAGCTGACGCCTATCCCTGATGCCGCTCCGTCTGATATGTTCCATCAAGTCGAACGCGCGCGGCTTGTAGGCCGGGTCTTTGACGCAGAAATCCCAGTTGTGGGTGTCGGTCCAACCGAAGGCGAGCTGCAGCGCGTAGTGCAGCTCGAGAAATGTTGCCGTGGATGGGCACGACAAGGTGCGCTTGACGACAGGGTTGGTGATCTCGCCGGGGCAGATATAGACGTCGAGGATGTAGTTGGGACGCTTGCAAGAAGGCTGATGAGCCGGCCAGTGTGCGGCCTGGCAGGCTTTGGAACAGTAAGCGACCGTACGGCAACGCGAGCAGCGATTGAGCGTTGTGGTGGCGTCTGGTAATTTTTCGCAGCTTGAGCACGTGGCGGGAGGATCATCATTGATGAGCGACATCGTTTCTTGGACAAGTGGGGGATGAATAGAGCGTTGGTGATGAAGTCGGAAGAAGGGGGGTTTGGGCTGGCAAGCGTGTTGAGCCGGATTGCAATTTTTCGATTTTGGCAATGAGCTAAGAGGCTTGGCAGAAGTAAAGCTTTGACACCTTATTAGGATTGAATCTGTTGTAAACTTGTTTAAAATGTGTTCGAGACTTGTTGCTCACATGTTGTTAACATGTTGCTAACATGTGAGGGTATATTTACTTTGACTCTACATGGAAAATGGTAGTTAGGATAGGTAATATGTATTAAGAGATAGACAGTTATAGAGCGCATGAATCCAGGTGTTGAGGGGTTATAAAAATCGAAGTGTTGTGGTGTCGTTGTGGGCGACTGCCAAGACCGGTAGCAGAGCCGCAATGCAGTGCTCCCTCCACCCCCAAATTTTCGCTCGCCGATAAAAATTTGACGATTAAAACACTTGTATTGATAAAGTATTGATAAGGAATCATTTTCAATTCGATTCTGAATCGGTTTGCAGTCAATTCGTAATCAATTCGCGATAAGTCTGCATCTAAACCACCACGAGACAAGAAAGCTTAGCGAGAGAAGCTAGACGAATATTTAAATAGTCGGTCTAACTGATTGGAAGTATTTTCCAAGCTGTGCCGAGCAGACTGGAAGTCTCGAGGAGGTGTTGGAAATGTCAAAAGATAAGGATCGAGTTTTGCAGGGGCATGTCCACCAGCAGAGACTGTGTACGCTTAGAGGTGGCACTAAGCTCGACTGGACCTTCTATTCTAGGTGATTACCATATGTGGCTCTTCGTACTCCAATAGAGGTGTACCAACGAGACGTCGTGGTGTAGGCCGCCAAGACCGTCAGCAGCGGAACGCAACAGGCATGATCCGAGCTTCCCGCGTGGAGATCCCGTCAGCTTCTACTTCGCACTTCTCGCATTTGCCTTCTTCCCTTGACCGCAGTCATGGAGCGCCCCAAGACAAAAGTCTCGCGATATTTCCACCTTACAGGACGTAGATTGTGAAGCGTAATTGAGCTAAAGTCTATGCACTCTCAGGAACCACGCGCAATAGTCGAAGTGAGAGCATCATGGCTGAAATATTGGAAACTACAATGGCCGCTAATTCGAACAAAGCCCCAATGGCAAGTGCAACGCAACAAGAGCTAGTCAATTCTGCAGAAAGGGAACGGTGTTGCACAGGAACGAGGGCGCTTCGCACGAGGTAGCGAGACAACGTGAGCGATGACGTAAAAGCTGAAAATTTGTTCCACCGACGGAAGACGCGGCACAGCATGGACAACGTTTCGCCAGGACACGAGGAGCTGCAGTATGGCCCGGAGCAGCGTCACCTGGGGGTCGAAAGTGCGGAAAGGGAGGCAGAAGCCAGGAGGAGGTCAGCACGAAGAACGCAGGATATCGCCGGGTACGACGTCGGCGATGAGCTGCACAACGGCCGGGAGAGGCGCAGCTGCCGAGACGCACAAGCATCGCCTGCGAAAAGCTTGAGTCGGCCCTTTCGCATTCCAGTCCACATCAGCTCACGAAAGGCCCATTTGCGTGAAACGGCGGACCGCAACCAAGGTCGAAACTTGCGCCTCCTCCGCCTTGCCTCCCGACCTTCACACACCGTGCCTATTCAATCGGTGGCAATGCAACGGTCCAGAAACGGGCATAGCATGGGGTGACGGCTGCAGACCCTGAGCGAGCCACATTCGGACAATGACGCAACGGGCAAGATGAGCAGCGGCTTATCTTCACCTTTCACCAACGCCTGTTCGCTAGCTTATCTCCACTATTTATCTCGGCCCAGCTCGGACGCCATGCCCCGGTTCCTTTTCAATTGCCGCGGTCTCCGTTCTGACAGAAATCCGCGGCTCGCCCTCCTCTCCAATTTCTACTGCCTCGTTCCCCAGTGCCTCCCGTCGGCCAGCTCCGATCTCCGCCTCCAGCCCTGTCCCCTACCATGGCGACGACGCCTCCCAAGACTGCCGAAGAGAAGGACCTCAGCGCAGGGGACATGGAGGGCCACGCGCGCCACGCCTCCGCCGCTCTCCACGCCCTCGATCTCGTCAAGCAGCACGACCAACACCACCCCGTGCACTGGCCGTCGTGGAAGAAGTGGGCCATTACCACCGTCTACTGTCTGCTCCAGATATTCGTCACCCTCACCTCGACCAGCTATGTCAGTGCCGAAACCGCCATCCAAGAGAAGTTTGGCGGCAGCACTCAGGTCGTCACTTTGGGCCAGTCCATGTTCATCGTTGGCAATGCTGTCGGCCCCGCCTTCTTGGGGCCCTTGTCGTAAGCAGCGACGATTCTGCGCGCGTGGCATGTGGTAGAGCTTGCGTGTGCTGAGCTTGTCTAGTGACATCGGCGGCCGTAAATGGGTCTACGTCATTTCCATCCTGGTCTACGCCATCTTGAACATTGTAAGTTGCCCGGAGCTCGCCTGGAGAAAGCGATTGCTAATGCACTTGTCCAGGGCACCGCTTTAGCGAGGAATCTCCCCATGCTCATCATCTTCCAATTCCTGTGCGGTGCCGCTGGGAGCACCGCGCTCTCCAACGTCGCCGGTACCATTGCCGATCTGTTCGCCGACGCCGACAATGCCGCACAGCCGATGGGCCTCTTTGTGGCGTCGGCCAACATTGGCCCCAGTCTGGGCTCTCCCGTAGGCGAGTGGATCGCCTTCATGAACCCGAACATGGGGTGGAGGTGGATCTTCTGGATCAAGTAAGTGACGCTTGGACAAGTTTCACACCTTGAAATCTTCCCGCCAATAGTCAAAATCCGGGGTCCTAAGATGCTGACATAATGCAGCGTCATCATTGGAGGAGCCTTCTCCGCCATCATGTGCTTCGTTCCAGAGACGCTCCCGCGCGTAGTCATTGCCAGGGCTGCGAAGAACGCAGAAACGGCCGACCCAGATGAAATTGCCGTTGCCCAGTCCAAGGTCAATGTTTTCCAGGAAATCCGCTTCGTTTTCACCATGGCCATTAGAATCATGGTTTTGGAGCCTATCGTGACCTTTTTGGCCATCTACAACGGCTTTGCCTATGGTCTCCTTTTCCTCTACCTGGACGGCGTTTTCGACGTATTCGTCGTGAACAACGAACTCAGCTACATCGGTGCTGACCTGACTTACCTCAACTTTGTCGTCGGTGTCACGCTCATGTTCTTGTTCCTCCCGGTCCAGACCTGGTTCTACAAGCGCGACAGGGAAAATCGTAGTGGTGCCGGCCGCCCGGAGGCTCGGTTTTTGGTTTCCCTGGTCACCGTTTGGGGTTTCCCCATCTCTCTGTTCTGGTTCGCCTTCACCAGCGACGGAAACACGAGCTTCTGGTCTCCAGTCATTGCTGGTGCAGTCTTGGGCTTCGCTGACCCCCTCCTGTATTTGAGCATGTTGAACTACATCACCGGTAAGCTCGAGGATGCGAAATTCGCAGAGAAGAACACTACTTACAACGCTGCAGACTCGTACCCGAACGTGGCCGCCTCCGCCATCGCCGCGTTCCTGATTCCTTCCTTCACCCTTGCTGCCGCATTCGCCCACATCGGACTCATCATGTTCGAGAACCTCGGTACCACCTGGGCTATGGCCTGCCTGGCTTTCATTAGCTTAGGTATTGTGGCTCTCGTCTACCTGCTGTACTTCTTCGGTCCCTGGTTGAGACGGAAATCCAAGTTGGCCAAGTCATTCTAAAGGCTTGCACTTTTCTTTCAACGTCTGGTCATTGGAGAGGAAGATTCCCATTTTGCTTTAGATTTGGTTTGGGTCAAAAATTAGGAGTATCGACAGGATTCCCGGGGGTTCATTAGCAACAAAAAAAGGATTCGGAAAAGGCCTGTCCCAAGGACCCTCTGAAATGTCCTGCCGCTTATGGTATGAAACCATCTCAATATTTGGACCGCAGATCTTGCACCAGCGCCTAGCTCTTTGCATTAAGCGGACGTCGCCGTTGGTAGGTACGAGGGATATCGTCCATGTCGAACATGATTCTGGGCCCAACTTGTGTCAGCCTCCGAACATAAATGAAGAGATGCAAGCGCGCCATCCTCGGGAGGTTCAAATACAGGAAAGCTACCGTTGGAGGCAAGTCTGACGACTCCAACCAACGCATAATTTGTCACGTTCGTGGGGCCCGCCAGGCTCACTTTAAAACAACGAAAGCACTGCGGCCACTACACTGGCTCCGCCGTCCTTGCTGCAAGAAGGCCATGATCATACGATCTACAATATCCCTTCCAAGGCGGCAGTACTCGCAGTCGCCCTGGAAGATGTATTCGTCTTCATCTATGTATGTTCGTGTTGGTTTCTCCTGCTCTCCGGCAGAATACCAGTTTAACACGAACATAGCTATAGGAGACCACAAGATGTCGATATCAGCATAGCTGACAGATTTGTGGAAATGGGCATTCTATCACCTCCGAAGAAGCATTTTGTAGGTTTAAATATGCTGATCTTATTACAACAAACAGGAATCCCGTCATTAAAAACTCATCAAGAAATTCCGCAATCGTAAAGATTACGGTCCTCAGACGATCTCATAAAGTTAGTCCTGGTCTTCTTTCATTCGGCCATGCCGTCAGTGAGTGCCCAAGGCGTAACAAGAAGACTGTTCAATCTGTGTCCAGGGAAGAGCTCACTGGCTGGCTCTTAGATTCATGAAAGCTCAGCCTTCTTCCGATCCATATCAATCTTCCAATCCTTCGTATCTTCTGACTCCAGAGTGACCCGGTAGCGCTTGTACTGAGTGAAGTCGTTGAGAAAGTTGTTGAAGCGAGCAAGAGACATTCCACAAGTTTCGGTGTGCCCTTCAAGGAAGATGATTTTGATGTCCTGCACTTTCGCGACAAGTTCGGAAACGCTCCAGTTGATGTCCTCGTGAGTCTTGCGTTCGAGCCAGAGCTCGGCCTCGTGCAAAGACAGGACCAAGGAATCCACTGCTACCCTATGGCAAATATTTTGGTGGGACTTGTTCTTGCAGCAGAAAGTCAGTTGCTCATTTGCGGTAACGTACTCGTCCAGAAGTTCGTAACATGCTTCGAGTATACGGTCCAAGGCTATCTCGCGACCATCGCGGATGAGTCCTGAGAGAATAACGTTAGTTTTCACACAATCCCTTGAAATTGTCGTGCGAATTCGCTAACTGACCATAGATGCCTAGTAGGAAACGCTTCCCCTTGTTAGAACAAGACACCACCACTCCTTCGGGCGTCACGCAGCGTTCGTCCTCATCCAAATTCACGGTCCAGATCAAATGGTCCACAATGTCACGAAAAGTCTTTTCCTCCCCAAAAGCCCATGCGACGTAAAGCACCTCCTCATACCCCGGCATAAGCGCCTTAGTCCTCACCGCATCCCACCATCCTTTCCACCAGGGCCGCAGAAGCTTGGTCGCACAGTATGTTTGCGCTACCTGCGTCACTGCCACCAGCTTGTCGAACTCTAGCTGCTTGGGTACGCGTTCGAAGCGCAGGTGCGCAATGTTCATCAGAACCTCCATACCGCGTGCGTCGTCATCCGGCATGAGTATCGGCTGGGCGCTGGTGACGGCATTTGGTTCCGTGTAACAGACACGGCGTCTGAGCCAGGGCTTAAACTCATCCGACATGAGCTCCATGACATGGCTCGAGACAACTAAGATGATATAGGGCCGCTCCTTGTCCGAAGTGTCCGGAGAAGTGAGGAAAAGGCGCGTATCGCCATCCGGGGCGAAGTAGACGGTTTCCAGCGGTGGAGGGGATGGGCGACGTAGACCACCCTTTTTCCTCCGTTTCGAAGAAGCTCCATACATGGACATGGTGTATGCAATGACTTTGGGAATAGGGAATACTGAAGACGAGACGAATGGAATTCAACTTGCGGGGAAGAACAGTGTCTGGAAGAAATTAGAAGAGACGGCGACGTAGAGAATGAAAAGTTTTCTATGAGCAGGGGTCAAGTCGTCTTGGCACATGAGTAGGACTGTAAATTTGTGTTACCTAGTGTTTGGTTTGTATGCGCGTGACCAGTGCCGACACCAAACTTCTTCATCATTCTGCCTTGGCGTTGTGAAAGAGAAGCCACCGCTTAAAAAAAAAAAAAATCAAGTCCGGACTGTACAATCATCACTCATTAATTATTAATTCATTGCATGTGCGTCTCCTTGTGCGTCGTTTTATTATCTAAAGGTAGGTCTGCGGTTTCTGCTTTTAGAAGCGAACACTTTTCAACTGCGAAGGGACATTTAAACTTTCACCTCTCTACTCCTCCACTTCTTATTACGAAACGTAGTGAATATGAATTCGACTAGATTCTATATACGAAAAGAAGCTGCTAAAGAAGAGAGTTTTTTAACCAAAAGAAGTTTAAGTAGAAGGAGAAGAAATGCGCTAAGTAGAAACGAGTAAATATACGAGTCATACAGCAGCTAAGCCGTAATATTTCTCACCATCTATGCAAGTCACTCGCTTCGTTCCTGCTGTAGATGTCGTAGTTTCTTACTTGACGGCCCACTTTGCCCGCGCAGTGCAACCGCACCGGAGCAGCACCAACATTGCCTAGCTATCTATTTCCAACAGTATTCCTCGGCTACCCTCATTCATCCGTACCGCTACTACCCGCACTGCAAGACTTCGCCGAAGGAGCATCAGCATCCTCAAAGGCCCTCACTACGATCCCCAAGACTCAGGATGTCAGAATAGTAATGAGCCACCATCGTATAAAATTTCGTCACTACCATCAATCAGTCATAACCCTTCTTTAAAAAACTGCCCGTCGGGGGTTCAAAGTTCCAAGGAAACACGGTCACTAATATATAACAGGGATCGTGCAATACCGCCGGCTTTTGGGACCGAGTAAGCCACATCAAGAACATATGAATACCCACTAATCACTGACTGCTGTGGTGAAATTTCGCGTCTTCCAAAATAAGGATGTTTCGTCATTTTTCAGGAATAGACAAGTAGAAGTCTCATTTAATTGTTAGGTGGCTACTTTGCAGACTCAACGACAAGATATTTCAAGAGACGATTTCTCTCCTACACCACGATACGATTGCAAATGAGAATCACAACGTAATGCAACCAATACTTTATCCTCAATTACATTAAATCTACAGAAAAGGTCCCCGGGCGGCCGTTAAAGAAGCTCAGTTGTCTTATCTTGAGGGGCCAACATATCCGTCCTTAGAGGCATGCTGGGGGTTTAGGTAGGCTTTCGTATAGGCATTGCACAGAGAGTCAGACTGCAGAGATTCTTATAGAAACAATCCCGGCGTACATGCATTCCCTTCTCTAACGACTGTCAGAATGGAAGAAGCTTCAGAGAGAAGAGTTCATCGACGCATTGCAGGCCGATAGTGTTGATCTGTAGGAATAGTTCGAGGAAAGAGCAGGAAAATTGCAGACAGAAGCGAGAGACATCATTCGCAGATTTTGACTCTCAAATAATCTCACGTCACCAACTCTATTTTCTTTACATTTTCTACAGTCAAAACGGAATACATGATGCGGAGAAGAAATAATTCCAAGCCAGTAGCCCCAGAATCCAGAGCCCAAGGACTTGCAGCTCGAATGCATGCCCTACAGTCACTTTGCTATTCACCCTTCGGACTCCCTCTTCCTCTTCAACCCATTTTCAGGAGAGACCTCATTGGGTGACTCCAGTCTTCCCGTCAGCTCAATCTTCTTCCGATCCATATGAGCCTTCCAGGGCGAGTCTGAATCCGGGACCATCCGTTTGTACCCGGACTTACTGAACTTGTCAACAAACTTGCGGAAGCCGTCGCTACCCCCATCGCAAGTTTCCCCATGAATTGTGACGACATCCAATTTCTGCAGTGTAGCGATAAGTTTGTCGACACTCCAGCTGATGTCTTTGCAAGTCTTGCGTTCGGGCCCCAGCTCTAAATCCTGCAAGGACAAGAGTAAAGACCCCAGGATTACACTATCGCAGTGCTCCTCGTCACGTTCCTCCTCATCGGACGTGTCCTGGCAGCAGTATCCTCCTTTCGCACGTGATTCAAAAAATTTGTCCACCAGCTTATAGCATCTTTTCAGTAAAAGATCTATAGCTGCCAACCGCCCCTCAAGAACAACTCCTAAATTTCCAGGGTCAGATTTCTTCTCAATATGAATCTTGCACCATTTTGTGCCCTTTATCCAACTTACCTTCGATACACGGTGGGAAGTGCTTTTTCTCATTGGAAAAGTCCAGTATGACCCCTTTAGGCGTCACGGATCTCTCTTCTTCGACGTCAAACCTTACAGAGCGGATCAAATGATCCACACCGCTCTTCAACATCTTCTCGTCCCCGAACGCCCACGCGATGTAAAGTAGCTCCTCATACCCGGGGACGTTCGCCTTGTCCTTGACCGTAGCCAGCCACCTCTGCCACCAGGGCCTCACCGACTTCGTGACGCCGTACTTCTCCATCAGCACCGCCACCGCCAGCAGCCGCTTGAACTTCAGCTTCTCGGGCACGCGGTCGAAACGCAGGTGCGCGATGTTCAGCAGGACCTCCAGGCCGTCCGGGTCGTCGTCCGGCAGGGGTATGGACGCGACTCCTCCGTCGGCGCTGCCGTTCTCGACTGGCTCTTCTTCCTTGCAGCAGTCGACGTGGCCCATGACCATGTCCGCCCATGCGTCGCAGACGGACGCCATGGCGTGGCTCGAGACGACGAAGATGACGACGCGTAGCTCATTGTCTGGGCTGTTGAGGGAGGAGAGGAAAAGGTGCGTGTCGCCTTCTGAGGAAAAGTAGACGGTTTTCGGTTGTTGGGGTTGTGGGGGATCCGGATCGATTTTTTCGATCAACTGTGAAGGAACTTCTTCCATAATGAGGAGAGGACGAAGAAATCACTTGAGCAGGAAAGAACAACGTCTCAAGAAAAAAGTGTTCGCGGAAACCACGTCTGAAAATTTTTGAGAAAGCTGCTTTCATAAGCGTGGGACGTTTTGGTTACTTATCTAGTTGATGTGAGCAATCACAGGTGCAGGGTTCCCATGGTGATGGCTTGCATAATCGCCGCACTGGCTTTGGTGTAAGAAGGGACATGGATGTAAATCAGATGGTCCCATATTTGCACGCTAGGGCTAAAGAGATATTGTTTCTGAGGTGAACATGGCCCACTCAATTGCATGATAGGAGAGAGTTTTTATTCCAATCCTTGGCGCGTCCGCTTCCTGTGGTGTTTCAGAATCCTGCCGCTTGCCGCAGACAATATCCTGAGAATATGACCACTCATATCGAACACACAGCTGCAGGAACCCCCTGTTCCGGGGAATCATACCCTTTCCGCCAGCCGCCGTTTGCAAGAAGCGGTGTACACCACGTAGTACAAGCTGGCCCGGTCAGTGGGAGAAGCACGGTACATTCCAAGAGCAACATTCCATGATTTCACGCATGTCGGACTTCTTGTACCGCTGTTTATTCGCGTAGCCTACAGTCCCTCTCCTATCCAATGGCTAGCGTGGATTTGTTTTTCTGCGTATCAAAGGCCTGTCGACTGCCAGAAACAGTAGATGCTGGCGGAACGACTTATCAATTCGTCCGTCGTAGTCGCCCCGTATTCCAAACCTTGCTATCCTTCGCTCAGGTCATCGGCCGCAAGAAGAAACTGTGCAGGTTACCCCTTCACTTCCCTCTCTGCCTACCCTCCCCCGTTCCTCCTTTCTCCACCCTCACCCCACTCATCTCAACCCACCACCCTTGCCCTCATCCAATGCCTTGGGGCCACCACCCCTCTGCCTCTTCTGCTGCGCCGCCTCGTGTTTCCTGAGCTCCTCCGGCACACGCGAGATGCTCGACTTGCTGAGCATCTGCTTGAGATCGTACCTGAAAATCACCGAATGTTAGCAATCTATTCAAGGAACAAAGTGATACAAAACGTAGAGGAAAGAGGATGGGGGCAAGGAAAACATACATAACATCCGTATCCTCGTTTCCGAGGAAGGTGATGGCCACACCGCTCTTGCCAGCACGACCGGTACGACCGATTCTGTGCGTGTAGCTCTCGATGTTGGTAGCCATGTTGAAGTTGACGACCAGCGAGACGTCTGGGACATCGATACCACGACCCGCCAGGTCGGTGGCGACCAGCACGTCGACCTGGCCGTTGCGCAGCGACGCCAGAGCCGCTTCACGCTGCTCCTGCGTCTTGGAGCCGTGCAGGGTGACGCTGCTGAAGCCCATGTGCTTGATATCGCGGGCGACAGCGTCGCAGTTGCGCTTGATGTTGACGAAGACGATGATGGGCGGCGCGAACTCGCCCGAGTTGAGGATCTCCTGCAGCCGCTTCTTGCGCTTGTCCTCGCCTGCCACGAACTCGACGCGCTGTTCGACCGTCTCGACCGCCTCGCCAACGTTTCCGATTGTCACGATGGCCGGGCGGCGCAGGTACTTGCGCGCGATGCGCTCGACGGCGGGAGGCATCGTGGCCGTGTACATCATCGTCTGGCGGTATCTGTCTTTGCCGCCCAGATGCTGGCTCATGGCCACGGTATTCTCTGCTGATTCGTCGTCGGGCTTCTCGTTTCCGACGGGGAGGGCATCAAGGATCTTGTTGACTGGCTCCTCGAAACCCAGATCAATCATACGATCGGCTTCATCCATAATGACGTAGCAGCACTGGCCGAGTACCAGCACGCGGCGCTCGATACAGTCAACAAGACGACCGGGAGTGGCGATGATAATCTCAGCACCGTCGCGCATGTTGTAGGCTTGCTCCTCAATAGAGTGACCACCAACAATACTAACGCAAGTGAAACCGAGTGGAGTAGCGAATTTCTTCGCCTCAATCTCAATCTGCTGCGCCAATTCACGGGTAGGCGCAAGAATGATGGCGTAAGGACCATCGTTCTTAGTGAACTCGTTGAGAGGAGGCAACTCGGAGATGTAGACGAGCAGAGGGAGCAGGAAGGCAGCCGTCTTACCGGAACCGGTGACGGCAACACCAATGAGGTCGCGAGAGCCGAGGGCGATGGGAATGGCGGCGCGCTGAATAGGCGAAGGCTCGAGGTAACCGACGTCGTGAATGATATCCAACAACCGCTTGGGCAACCCGGACTCGTCCCATGACCGCATGGGATTCGGGATAGAGCCGCCCTTTGTGCTGATGTTGAAATCCTCCTTGAAAATACGCCAGTCTCTTTCCCGCATTTGATCCAGCCTCTTCTCGCTCCAGTGCTTTTCCAACGCCGCGCGACCTCCCTCCTCCCTCCTTCTTCTCTCCATCTCAGCGATTTGGGCTGCGCGGACGGCGCCCGCCTCCTTGTCCCGCTCGATGAGAGCCTGTGCATATTTCTTGGTAGCGCTGTCCACCACATCGTCGGAGAAGCCACCCAAACGGCCTCTGCCAAAGAATCCAGCTTCCGCGCGGGTCTGGTACAGAGGGTTATAATCCGTGCTCGTGTCCTCCTCAGCGTTCCATTCAAAGTTGAACTTCTTCTCCGTCGTCCGCTTGCGCTTCTTTTTTGCTGAGAAGGTTGACGTATTTTGCTCCGAGCCCATATACCGCTGGCGAATCAGTTCCTTTTCCGCCTCCTCTGGATTTTGCCTTTTGTCCCCCGCTTTTTCACCGGCAGCCTTGCCTCCTTGAGTTATGGCGACTGACTTCGGCGGGGGTGGAGGGGCCATGTCGTAGCCCTTGTTCGGCTGGGAGTTCCGCATCGCGCGAGGGCCGGTGGGAATAGCGGCGGAGGAGCCGTTGACGCCATTTGTCGCGCTGCCGTTCTCTTGCGCACCGTTGCTGCTCCTGCGCTCGGCTTCGGTCCGGCGCTTCTGGTCCTCCACTTCCTTCTGGCGTTTCTCAAGGGCGAGCTTTTCGCGCTGGGCTTTAGACAGGAATTTTGGCTGGTAGTGATTCTAAGTCAGCTAGGTGAAAAGAGCGAAGCGCATGCACTAAAGAGACGCTTTGTAAACAAGAAAGCTCGTTGGGTGTGCTACAAGTGGCATGGGGTTATGGCAGGGCTCAACTTACTTTCGCAGCCGCCGCATCAGCCTCCTTCTTTTTCTTAAGAATCTCCTCGATGCTGAGGGGGTCTTTCTTAGGCTTCGGCGCTCCCCATCCCTTCTTCTTTACAAGCGTAGGGCCAGATTCTGGTTCTAGCGGTCCCGAGGGCGGCGGAGGTGGAACGTCGTCCAGCGGAGGTGGTGCGGGAAGATCACTCGGAGGCGGCGGCGGGACAGGGTCGGATGGAGGAGGAGGCGGGATGCCGTCCTCGGGAGGCGGAGGGGGTGGCGGGGCTGCACTGTTGGTATCGAAGGCCATTGTGGAGGGTTTGGTGCAACTGCGTGAAGTCGCGGTGTTGCGGAGGTTTGGCGGAGGTCCAGGCGGCGACGATGATGGAGCTTGGGTCGTCGGTCTTGGCGCGTCCACATGCACCGATGTCTCTTGATACCTACACCCGCCACCGCCCTCAAGCCTCAATTCACAAGAACTAAGCCTAACCTGGTGACCAAAAGCAATCCGGCTCACTGCGCGTGCTTATTCTATATTTCTCAGCACGGCAGCTAGAAATGGCTTTCCTGAGAAATTCTTGACTCATTTCGTTGAGAGGGCAAAAGATGTCTCTTCTGCTTGATATCTTACAATGAACACAGTTCTTCATGAACCGCAGCTGTCCATGTTGGCCATACAAGGACTCAGCCGAACGCCGTATCTGTACACCCATTTTTCCCTTGCTGCTCTTGCATTTTCCTCTACATCGTCCACAATCCTACCCATTTTCTTGGTCACCTAAGTACGGAGAACGTTCTCCCGGCAAAGATGTGATCCCACCAAGAGTGCTCCAGATCAAACAGCCCCAATCCTTTATTTCGGCCACTTCTTCCAACCACGACCATGACCGCGCTACAAGAAAACCACCAGTTAGCCAACAATCCTCAGAAGTAAACCCACCCCGCGAAACATCCCCAGAAAGAGAAGGAAAAAAAGAAGCAATTCTGCACACATACCTGCTTCCACTCCTGGATCAACTCGGGCATCTTGAGCATGGCCTGCCTCCTCTCCTCCAGCTTGCCCTTGAGCCCGCGCTCCCACTCCTTACCCTTGACCCGCTGGCCGACACCGGTGCCCTTGACACGCAGGCCGTGCTCCTCGCGCCGGCGCGCGCGCTCGCCGCTCTTCTTGATCGAGTGCGGCAGCAGATCCTCGACGCCGTGCTTGGCGGCAATCTTGCACAGCTCGGCCTGGCGGCGCAGCGAGAAGACGGGGCCCTGCCACCGGCCGGTGATAGTGTTGAAGCGCGGCTTGAACGGGTTGTGGTAGGTTGGTTCCTGCGGCTGGTCCGCTGCGGTTGCGGCAATTGTGGTGGTGGTGTTGGATGATGCGGCGGCGGTGGTTCCTTGGAGGAGCGACGGCGGCGGGAATTTCTGGAAGAAGCGCATGAGGCGCGGAGGCAGGCTCTTGGCGAGCTGTATGTGCTGTTGTGTGGAAGCCATGGTGGGCTCAATTGGTCGGTGTGGGCGACGTGAGGTGGGTTGTTCTTTACGGCGGCGCGAAATGGTGAAGACGCCAGGATGCGCTCTTCGCCGGAGAATCTCCGGGTAGGAAGCACTCTCTCGTCAAGCAAGATGCCGGGAGTGCTCGCACCTTTTGAGGTTTAAGGGAGGCACAAGAATGACGGTACCAATAATTTGAGAAAGCTAATCCCTTGCATCTGAGTGTCTTAAATTTTACACCATCTTGTGTAGACTTCGAAGGCGTCGGCCACGCATTTGAGTTCACGTGGCGGGTGGTCCGAGTGCCATGGACGACTGGCGCCGGGCGAGCTCACCTCCATCGGCGGCGAGCCGCGTTACCTGCGAGCTGCCTAGCAACACTACCCACCATCACCATCCGACACCACCGCCGCATCCCCCCCTCTCCCACCCCCCAACCCCCGCTCAGCCGCCATCTCTCCAGCTCGCCCGACGCCGTTCGCACATCCACATCCGCAAATCCCCCGGCGGCAGATAGCAGACCGAGCTAGCTAGCCATGGTGAGCTTCCCCAGCCAGCAGGTGTCGAGCTCCAGCTAACCCGCCGCCACAACAGTCGTCTCCCTTCAGCATAAGTACAATCCCACACATCGCCCGCCGCTGTTGCAGTGCATCTCCAAATCTAACCCCCCACCAGACGGCGGCGCCTGCGTCGCCATGGTCGGCAAGGACTGCGTGGCCATCGCGTGCGACCTGCGGCTGGGCATGCAGGCCCTGACCGTGTCCAACAACTTCCCCAAGATCTTCTCGTACGGCGACGTGTACCTGGGCCTAACGGGCCTGGCCACGGACGTGTCGACGGTCGCCGACCTGTTCCGCTACAAGGTCAACATGTACCGCCTGCGCGAGGAGCGCAACATCAGCCCGCAGACCATGGCCAACCTGGTCTCGTCGTCGCTGTACGAGCGCCGCTTCGGCCCCTACTTCGTCAGCCCCGTCATCGCCGGCATCAACCAGACCACCGGCAAGCCCTTCATCTGCGGCTTCGACAGCATCGGCTGCATCGACTTCGCCAAGGACTTCATCGTCTCCGGCACCGCCAGCGACCAGCTGTTCGGAACCTGCGAGGGCCTGTGGGAGCCCGATCTCGTGCGTACTTCCCCCATTGCTGCAAGAGCAGAGTCCCGCTGACGTCAATGTTTCTCTACCGCCAGGGCCCGGAGGACCTCTTCGAGACCATCTCGCAAGCGCTGCTCAACGCCGTTGACAGAGACGCGTTATCCGGTTGGGGCGCCCACGTCTACATCATCGAGAAGGACAAGGTGACCAAGAGGCTGCTGAAGGGCAGGCAAGACTGAGCGGTGGGCGTGTGGCTGCTGCTGCTGTCGTTGTGAGGACAGAGTTTGGAAAGGGCGTATCATCGTATAACCCAGGCTTTAATGAGAGAATCTCCTGGGGGAAAATCAAAGCGCGAAGGCGTCATGTGAGAGAATATACTGAACGAAAGCGAGGTGACGATGATCATGCTTTTTTTGAAGTAGACTTCGCTACCAACACGGAAGAAGTGGAAGGTTAGAGGGCTGGGCTTGGGGCATGATTGTAGAAAAGCATGCAACGAGTCAAGAAATTCACGATATTGAAGACATGTTTGATGGAATGCACACGGAAACTCCTGTCCATTGAATTGTCCGTCTTCCGCCAACTCTCATCCAAGTGTGAGAGGGGAGTCAAGAATGCGTATTCTGTACGTTGTCTCCCAGGGATCCCAAAAAACTCCTGCCATGAATTATACCCCTTCCCATCATACCGAAAAACAGAGACTCCCGCCTGACCTTTCAATCAAGAAATGCAAACAATGCAGGGCTATCTAAGTACCAGCGAATGTGGGGTATAAGCCACTCAAACCGCCATGGAAAACAACCAAGAATATCAAAAAAAAAAAATAAAAGGCAATTTGCTTGAACCAAAGCTCACAAATGGAATGAAGACCCCTTCCTCTACCCTTACATAACCATCTCGTCATCATGCCAACCACCAGCTGGTCCAGAAGTACTCTCATAACCGTACTCCCTCATGGCCTGGAACGCGCCGTACTGGTTCTCCACCGCAGCCTTGTACACGGGGTCGGTCGCGCCGCTGTACCCGTACACCATCCCCTGCCTGCGGGGACCCTGCTGCTGCTGCTGCTGCTGTTGCATCTCGTAGTCGCGCTTGGCCAGCTGCTCGTAGCCGGACAGCATGTAGGGCTCGGCGCCGGCGAGCTGGCTGATGCCCATCATGCGGGGGCTGGCGAGGGTGCTGGTGGGGCTGGCCGAGGCGCTGGCGGTGCCCTCGTCGTCCGTCATCATCTCCATTTCCGTGTCGAGCCGGATGGGGCGGGCGGCTTGCTGAGACGACGACGAGTGCTGCTGCAGGCGCTCGTAGCGCTCGCGGGCCAGGCGCTCCTCCATCTCGAGGCTCGTCGCCGACGTCCACACGCCGTCCTCGGCGGCGGCGCCGCGCAGAGTGATGCGCCACAGCTCGAGCAGGCGCAGCTGCTGGTCGGCATCGGCGCCGGTGAAGAGCTCGAGCTGGCCCGGCGAGAGGTCGGCCATGTCGATGTCGTGGCGGGCGAAGATGGCCATGAGCTGCGGGTTGGTGCGGGAGGAAGGGGGCACGAGGACGGAAGGGGAAGTGGTTGCGGGTTCGACGCTGGTGGCGGCCGGGGAGTTGAGGTTTGGCGCCGAGGCCGGGCGCGAGAGGAGGTGCGAAGTGTTGGGCGTGTAGTGGGTGCTGGCGTAGATAATAGGGGCCGGGCGATACTGCTGCTGCTGCTGCTGCTGCTCTATTTCTATGTTCTGTCCATGCTCTTGCTGCACCTCAGGAACCTGTTCCTGTACGGCGGGCGTCTGGAAATTGAGGCTCTGCTGGAAGAGCGCGGCGAGCTCGTCTTGCTGCATTTCGGCTTCTCTGGCTGACGGAGTTCCGGGTTGGGCGCCGAGACCTGTGGATACTATTCCGCACTGTTTGCTCGCGCGGAATTGGCGGGCTCCAGTCAGTAAACGTAGGCTGGCAAGCTACATCAGGCTTACGTGATTGCAGGTGTGGTTCTGGGAAAAGACAGAGGCGGAGAAGAGGACGGGGGTGTTGTAGCAACAAGCACGGCAGTAGTGAGTGATGACGGCGGCCATTCGTCTTTGCGGGGGCGAAACACACGTATATGGTCTACACAATGCGAGGGCCTTTTTCGGGCAAGAGCAGAGTTAGTCGGAAAAAGCAAAGATGACTGGGAAAAGAAATCCCCAGCGGAGCGGATCAAATGCTAAGGAAGCCTCGGACCGGGTCTTTGTTTGCAGTCTTTATAGATAGAAGCGCGCTTTGAGTCGTCGGCACGTGTTCTGCTCGGGCGGCCTCGAACGTCCTTGATTCTCGGCGTGGGAGCAGCGGCGCGGCGAGGGATGGCGCGGCGAGGAGGATAGAAGCAGCGGAGGAGTTCAGGGAGAGAAGAGGGCGTTCGCCGGGGAAATTGGGCGCTTATAAGAAGCGCGCGGGCATCAAGCGTGATGGTATGCGTCATGCGCCGCGAGGGAATGGGCGGCGGAGCGGGATGGAGGGGCGCCGCGCGATGTATCAGGCCTGGCGCGGCGGCCAATAGTTGGGCTCGCCGACACGTGTGCTGATGGGAGCGGGCATTCCGCTGGGGCCTGGTGTGCCGCAGCTGTCGCGCATGCCCCAATTACAGCCACCCGCCCGCGAGTTAGTCGGGCATTGCAAGACGGTGCTACCTGGTGGCGGGGAACCATGTTGGGCGCCATGGCGGCGATGTGCATGACCGAAATGGTCGCCGGCAGCGCCACGTCGGCGTCACGACAATCCCTGCCCCTAGCTTGACCGGCACTTGCACCCCCAAAACTGCAACTTTTTGCACCCAGATCTGAAGCCAGACGCTGTTGCTCAAACCCACCGTGGACAGCACTGCCGCAGTGTAATACCGCTCGCGTTCCACAAGCAAGCATCGTTGTGCAATCTCGAACTCAGTCCAACTATGAATAGAAACGCTAATGGTTTCCCTTGAGAGGCGTGTCGAGAACTTCAGCGTCATTTGCAATCCGTCATGCCACACGGGAAGAATTGATCGCCCTGTGCCACGCCAACGACGCCATGATACTTTTCATCTGTAACAAATACGCAGACGCGAGTTGGGTTCCAAAACTGCACAATGAACGAGCGGAGATCATCGGCGATGCCGCTACGGTCCCAATTCGGAACCATTCTAGATGAGCACAAATTCAACCTCCTCCCCGAACACCGTCTCCCCTGTTTGGCGCGTCAGACTGCCAATACCCAGCCGGCGGTATTCGGGCAAACCGCCACCCCCGGTGTCCTCGCTCTTCAATGCCAACACGGTAGGGCTGCCGGCCGAATCGACGTACAAAAACAGACAGTCCAGCTTGGCGTGCATGTCACCGACACTATCGAAAGTGATGTGGCCGAGAGCCACGCTCTCCTCCTCCGCGCCGGGCTGCGAATCGGTAGTGTATATCTCAGCCACTCGTGGTGGCGGCCACCGCGTCGAGACGGTGCAGAACCGCCCGCGCATCTTGAGCGCCACATAGTTGGGAAGTCCCATGCGCCCGGAGACTTCAACCGAAAGAAGCTTCGCCAACGGCTGGCGATCCTGCTGTTCGAAGCACACTTCGCCCTCCAGCGCCGACCAGGACCAAGATGGAGCTCACACCTGCCCGTGGTTGTTGCTATTCTTCCCCGGCGCGCAAGCCCACCATGCCAAGGATCGAGGCGGATGCCTCGACTGCGTGTTGATCCAATTGCCATGATGGTATCCCATGTTGTTGATCGAACCAAGCCGATCCGCCAGGCCGAGGAGTGCGGGAAGCCTGTCTGACAACTTTGTGAAGTCGCAAGCGGAATACGTCGCAATGATGCCCTGCCACCGTCTGATGAAAGTCTGCTCGAATTCGTCCGCTTCCCACAGCGACGAGCTTTCCCGGAACCTACCCCGACCAGCCTCCAAATCCGACATCGACCTCGCGAGACCGGCCAGTCCTTCCGCTCCTCCCGCCCGATGCCGGCTGCCGTCCTCGCCCAGGATCTCTTGCCGACACTCCCAGAACACCTGCTCTTTGGCAAAGTGTATCGTCCGCCGCGACAGCAGCCTTTCCTGGACGACCCATCCGCGGTGGTTCAGCCGAGCCTGTTCTACTTGCTTGAACTCGGACTGATACGGCTCCGTGACGAAATACGTCCCTTTGGTGGCGTCATCTAGATCGCACGGTACCGCAACACTCTTGACCTCTGGGCCTTGGAGAAACTCGGTATCATCGTTGGGTGCCTGTGTGGCAGCAATGGTACAGTACGCATTCTCGTAGACTGCTCCCATCCTCTTCGACTCTCGTTCCCAATCCTCAACGCTGTCCTGGACGATGCAGAGGGAATCGATCCAGATGTACCGGAAGCCGAGCCTTCTCGTCACCCTTGCCGCGTCCCTGAGCGTCCGCGGCAGATCCTCGAGCGTGAAGCCGTCTTCCTGGTAGCGCTGGCGATTGTGCGAGGTCAAGCAAAACGACGCGCCACCCCAACAATGACTGAGTGCGAGGTAGACTCCACGCCGGCCCTGAGTATCCACGATCCGAAGTTGGCTCGATGTGTCCGGAGCGCCTACATCTAGAAGCCTCGTGGGCAGCGGCGGCTCCGGGTCGATATGCTTGCCGCAGATGCTTCGACGGCAGGTTGAATGATGCTCGTTGCATGTTTGCAGCCAATCGCGGAGCACCTTGACGGAGTCAGGCCCAACGCGGTCCGAGTTGACCAGTCGTCGCGGGACATGCATTGCGGCCGGACTCCCTGATTATTCCGCTTGTCAATTGGAACCCATGATTGCTTACTTCAGATAGACTTACCCTGCTTCGCAGCGAGCCCGATGATACCATGGATGCCGCTTTTCAGACCCCAGGCACCCCGGCCGTTAAGTACGTATAAAGCATGCTCTTTTTTCCCGCCGGGATGGGCGACGTTCTTGCATTCAAGAAAGGCGAAGCCTTCAGGATGCAACGCTCCTCGTACCCGATCCTTTAGTGGAGACAAAGTGAAGTGCCGCTCGGGGCCAACTGTTCCTTCTACGTCTTTCTTGAAGGTATCGAGATCGGCGCCCTGGAGGTTTTCAGGAAGCACTCTAGTGTTGATGCCCTCGCAGCATTCGCTGTGGGGCTTGAAAGCTCTGCCCACGAGCCCGTCGAGGACGGCACACAACTCGCAGTCCAATTCGATGTTGATCGACTTGCGATAGGCGTCTTTGAAGATGCGGCTGAAGGGATGCTCGGTCCCAAGTAGATCATCCAACCCCATAGACCTGCACTTCAAACAAAGAGCGTCCCACGTGTCTCTTGGCCATTCACGGTCGAGCGAGCTTTCTTCAGTCGTAGACTCCGAGTCCGTCATGATCTTGAATGGGGATATAGCCTCTTGCTCTCTGAAAGGATTAGACGATCGTTTCTTGCGTGTTCATGGTAAGAGTGGAGAGCAGCTGAAAGGAGGTGTCAAAACAGACGTATCTAGGCGCGGACGCCGCTGCTAAGAGCGCCACGCCATGCATTCAGCCCGGACCTCCAAGCACCAATCACAACTGTCCTGCCGGTCCGCCTGATGATGCTGCAACGAGTCCATGGAAGTGAAAGCACTTACCCGTACACCGTTGTTGCCCAATTCGTCGTGCGCTCCACCCCACTGTTGTCCACACGGGAAATAATGTCAACTTCGTCCTGTAAATGCTGCACCAAACAAAACCCAAAGTCCGAACGTCATAGCAATTCATTTCACTACCGACAATCAACCAACCGAAAAGGGAGAGGGGGAGGGGCAAAGGCCAGACGGGCAAAAACATCCAAAAGAGCGCCGTAGCAGCCCATATCGCTCTTCTCTCCCTTTTCCCATCCCATCCCCATCTCTCTATATCGAAACACAAAAGGAGAAACTTTTGTGCGTTTTTTTGCCAATTGCTCACACCTCCCTCCCTTTTTTCCCTTTCATCATCACTACCCACGCAGAAAAGCGCTCTCATCCTTCAAGTCACCATTTTGCGGTAGAAATAAAAGAAGAACAAAATTAAAGACAAGTCAAGAGGCATGTTACCTCTTGCTTTCTCTTTTTTCTTTTCTCATGGTGGGCAGGCAGGGGAATCTCCCACAAACGACGAAAAAAAAAATCGAAACAAAGGCTACCTCCGTACGCCTTCATTAATCCTCGCCCATGCTCTCTGATGCTCTCTCTATTCCTCAGGCTCGCCGGCGGCAGCCTCGGTTTTCCTGCCACCTCTCCTGCCACCCTGCTGGCCGCTAGAACCGCCCTGCGCGGCCTGCGTCGCCTTGTTCTCCGCATCCCGCAGCTCCTGCTCCTTCTGCAGGATGAAGTTCTCCTTTTCCTGGCGGATGACGCCCAGCACGCCCGTCAGGCTGTTGCGCCACATGTCCAGGCGCGACGCCACCTCGCGCCACTGGTTCTCGCCAAAGACGCGGTACGTGGCGCGGTGGATGAGGAACGTCTGGTTGAGCTGCGACAGCTTGCCCTCGACGAGCCCGGCGCGGATCACGTCGATGACCCACATCTCAACCTCCTCGGACGGGATCTGCAGCGCCTTGGTGATCTGCGCGTACGGCAGCGAGCGCGTCTGGCCCGTGGCCTGGGCCGCCAGAGACGCGAGAGTGAGCAGCCGCATCTTGCGCGTCAGCTGCGCGCCATCCAAGCCCTCCTCCTTCTCGATGAAATCCGTGTGCTCCTCCTGGAAGTCGTTGAACTCCTCGAGCAGCTCCGAGGTGAAGATCTCCAGGAGCTCAAAGTGGACGGGATCCGACTTGCGCAGGGCCTGGATGCTGTCGAGAGCGGTGAGATCCTGGAAGTCGAAGTGGGCCGGGTGCATGAGAGCCGTCTTGAGGGCGCGCACGCTCAGGTCGCGTGCCTCCTGGTTGGCGGCCTCCTCGGCAGGGATGGTGCGAAGGGCCTTGATGAGATACTGGTACGCAATCTCGTCCTCGCCGCCTTCTTGCGCGGCATCAGCGATGGCCAGGTACAGCTTGCGCTGCTCCTCCTCGTCCGACTGCCACTGTGCCAACCACGCATCGATGTGCTTGAGCTGCGGCTTCAAGTTCTCAAAGGCCGACGAGGTCTTGACAACGCGCAGAATGGCCAGGAACACATGGTAGCGGTTGTCGTTGTCGGGCTGCAGGACGTTGAAGATAGTCGTCAGGACCGACAGAGACAGGCTAGCGCTGTTGTTGGGCGAGGTGGCGATGGGGTTCGACACGTTCTTGCACAGGGGAGGCAGGTACATGTTGAGGTTGGGCGATTGCCGCACGAGGTGGATCAGCAGGTTGTATGCCGCGACGAACTCTGCAGATTCGCGCCAATGCCGTCAGCTCTCACGCTTTCTCAAAGGGAAATTCAATCATGTAGGCTGTGCTTACCCTTCTCCGGCGCACCGCTCAGAGACGCGCTGGAGGTAACCAGCTTCTTGAGCACATCATCCTTCTTGTTCTCCTCCAGCAGCTGTGCGCACTCGGACTGCAGTTCGGAAGATTCTTCGCCTTGGGCCTTCTTCAGGGCATCCTACAAAAACGCAAATCCAGTGTCAGGAACGGCCGTCCATACGACGGAGACCCGTGACTCGATTTCGAAGGCTTACAAGGTACTGTGCGAGCTCGTCGACGAGCTCCTCGAAGGAGCCCTCGATGAGCAGAGTGTTGGTCGGCGCCGGCATGTTGAGGGTAGTGAGGGCGACGGTGTCCGGCGTCGAGGGAGTCGGGTCGTGTCGGGGCGCGGGTGGGTGGTGTGCGATGGGGCAGTGGGCGGCGCGTCGAGTGTCGTTAGGCACGGTGGGCTTTTCGGAAAATCGCTTATCGATAGCGCTTTGGCCTGAGGCACCAAAACCAGCCCTGCACTGCTTCGGCATTTCAGTCGAGCACAAAGAAACGAACCCTCAAGGAGTCTTCAGCCAGCTCATCTGGCTACTATCAAGTCGTATTGCCTCGCCTTTTGCTAAAGTGCCTTCTTTTTGTACAGATCGACAACTTCTGAATCAAAACACGTGCACGCAAATGCTGCTGCCGCGACGTGCACCTTTCCAAACGCACGACAAGAGGAAGACTTGATCCCACGCGTTCCTGCCGGCGCACCTTGCCTCGTGTCCTCTCCTCCACAAGTTTGTCATGCTGAAGAAAGAAGAAAAGAAAATAAGATCGAAGGAAACAGAATAAAGGGTTCTCTTCGACGTGAATAGTCGCTACAAGCCAAGTCTCCCGCATTGTCCGTGACCAGATCTTCCTTCGGTCCAATTATGCGCCCACCCAATGCAATGTCCACCCAATTTTCGGAATTTTGACGAACACAAAAAGACTCGAATTTACGCCAGAATGCGACTAGAAAGAAAGCAAGTGCAAGCCGGTTGAGCAGGCCCAAACGCCCATTGTCCAGGTTTACCACGCCGTTGAGCTCAGGGTTTGTTGAGGTGTCCCTGAGCCGGCCAAGATTGCCAATCGAGTCACGCTGAAGCCATGAGTGACGATACTACGCAGTGGGTATTGAGCCAGGAACATCAATCTTATGCACAACTAGTTGAGGAAACCCTTGCAGTTGACAGAACCGCAAAGACACGGGATACGGTCATCACTACCGATCTCGCGCTCAAACTTGTAGTCGTACGTAAGCTCCTCGTCTGTCATTTTGGTCAGTAAACCCCATTTCGCACAACAGGAGGGGCGGTACTTACTCGTCTTGATGTCCCTAAGCGCGTAGATGACAATGCGCTTCGTGCCGTCCACCCTGATAATCTTCGCTGTGCAGTTTGGTGTGCAGCTGTGGTTGATGAAACGTGCAATGCCACCCTTCTTGGTGGCATCTACAACGCTGTCTTCGTCGATACGGAAAAGGTAACTGCTGCCCACGCCCTGTTTGTCGTACTTTATTTCACGGATATCAGCCACCTTCTGGCGCACCTTCTCGCCGACGTATTCGATGATCATGTCATTGGCAGAAATATCCTCCTGAGCATAGAGACCCCAGTTGTGGATGGCTGATCGGTCGAATTTGACGAGCTTCTTCCGCTTCTTCAGCTGGTTGAAGCGGATTGCGATGTTGTCGCCACCATCTGCAGCAAGAGCCTGCTTCTGGGTACTAATCTCGTTGACGAGACGGCGGTTGTTCGCACGGTTCGAGCGAGAGGTCGTCGTCGACGTCTTCGGCGCAACAGCAGGCTTGGCCAGCTGCGCCAAGGCGTTCGGATTGATCTTTGCCAAAGCTTCACGCTCCTCACGAGCCTTCTGGACTCTGATTCGGTGTGGCAGGTACTTGGACTTCTCCGCTTCCAGGATCTTCTTGACGCCTTCCGTCCTGGCACAGCCTGTTGGGTTCGGTTTGTAGTAGTCCTCGATCTTGACTTCTTTGTACGCAACGCCATCGAGACCGGTGTTGAGTTTCTTGACGTGCTTCTCCTTGTATGCGAAGAGATTGGGATCACCCAGGTTCGCCGGCCGCACATTTTCAAGCGCTGCACTGAGGTAACGAAGATCTTCGGCGTCTTTGACGGTGAATTGCCAGCCATCAATGTCCATGACATAATCCAGCTTCTCCTCTATCGTCGAACGAGGTTCATCGATGGAGAATCCCCAGATTGGATCTTCAGACATGAGGTTTTCTGTGACTATTTCCGCCACCTTCGGGGCTTCCTCCAGGGGCACAGGTTCGATAGGCGGTGTCTCTTCAACCTCGGACTTGAGAGGCGAGGGCTCCGGCTTTTCGTCCAGGAGAGCCTGCTTCTTGGTCTTCTTCTTGGGCTTAGATGGCTTCTTCTTCTCTGTCTTGATGGGGACCTCTGGTTCCGGTGTCTCGATCTGTATCTCCTCGACGGTATCGACTGGCGTGGCCGCTTCCGTCGGTGGTTGAACGCTGCCAGCACGAGAATCTTCTTCTTCGTCTTCCCCACCAAACACGAGAGCTGCATCTCGCTGGATCTTGCGGAACTTCAATTCACTCTTAGCTCTCTTGTAGAGATCCGAAGTATGCGGGAAGGCGTGAACCACTTGATCGAGCTCTCCGTCTGCCATATCCGTCGGGTCCTTGTTGATGAGATGAGGGAATAGACGGCGGGCCTGGGCATCCTGGGTATCGGCATCACCCCATAACGGTTCCAGTTTCCTGCGTTTAGAAGGCCTGATCTGTATGATCTCGTCCTCCTCCTCAGGAGCCGCTGAAGACATACGACTGATGGACCTGCTCTCCTGCTCTTCAGTATCCCTTGTCAGAGTACTCTGCTCATCATCCGAATCCTCATCCTCAAAGCTCTGCATCTGCCGGTGAAGATTCCTAAATGCATTATGCTTCTTCGGCGGTGGCTTCCTACGTCTCTCGTCTGCGAATGCATTGACTTCGTGGTGGTGACCACCCTTGCCTCTCCTCTGATTCTGAGAGAGGTTCGCAGCCAGAGACTTCCGTAGATTCTTGTTGCCCTTCCCGAATTTTGACTTGTGAGGAAGCACATTTTCCGCTGCGCTGAAGAGGACAGTAGGAGTCTTGGCTTCAGCGAGCGTGGGATCCCGCACGCCCAACTCCTTCCTCCTAGCAACGTGCCTGGCGGGGTCGAGATAATCGTAGATTGCCGGAGCCGCAATTCGCGTTTTGATGTCGCTCATGATCTGCTCCAGCAGCTCCGTGTGTAATCTTTCCTTAGCAGCCGTGACCGGATCCAGGTTCTCTGCCCGTTCCTTCTTCTCCTCCTCGAGATCCTCTTCCTCTTCCCTCCGAATTTCTTCTTCGACTTCCTTTTTCTTTTTTTCTGCAAGCACCCGCTCCGGACTCGGGCTCCTAACATAATTAGGGTTTCCGTATTTTTCGCACTCCATGTTCATGACATAGGTAAAAAGCGCCTGCATGTTGCACTCCTGGTAACAACGCTCACATTCGTCTTCGCCACGCTTTGAGTCCTCGAATATGATGTAATAGCCCGTTCGGTCCAACCGCACTTCTTGCCATTGGTATAGTTTCAGGCGCTTCTTCAAATGCGGGATCGTTGTGCCGAGGACGGGAACGTAGCAATGTGCGATGAAAATGTACGGCTTGCGCTTGATCTTATCGATGATGGGTTCGTTTTCGACGAGGGCGTGCTCAGGACGAATCGGTCGAGGCGCGACGTGCGGTCTGGGGCCCTGTCCACCTTTGCCTGAAGGTCCCTTTGGCGCGTCGGGTGGCGGTTCGGAGAGAGGTATGACTACTGGCGTTGTATCCGCAGTCTTCCTGATAGACGCAGCTTCCTCTTTTTGCTGTCGCATCCTATTCTTCTTCACGGCCTCGTCGACGCAGCGCGCCGCTCTGCGACCTTCCCGATCGAGCTCCACTTTAATTTGGCGAAGTTGAATGCGACTTCCATTGCCCTCTTTCTCTGCCAATTTGGCAGATGCCGCGGCCGTCACTGGATACTTTCCCTGTCGCGCAGGCTTGCTATCGCTGTACCGAATGGAGCAAATCCCAAGAAAACTTCCTGTCGCCGGATCAATCTTGTTGTCGAACTCGGCAATGTTGCCAAAGCTGGAGAAAAAAGTCTTGATCTGCATCTCCGGAGTAAAGGGATCCAATCCGGTCACGAGGATTCTCGTCGCGGGTTGCGGGCCAATGGTGTTTTTGTCGGGGGCATACGGCTTGACGGTGTAGGGCGCAAGCCGTAGCCTGGCTTTGTTTACCCCTCTTGCCGCATTGTGGGCTCCGGTCGTGTACCCGGCTATTGCCAGACGAGGATCTGGTGGCGCCGCGATATCCTACTCAGTCTGCATTAGCCAGGTACACGACCAGAGAAAACTCCAACATTATGGTATGATAGTATGCGGGAAAGAGACACCAAACGTACATCACGGGGTATGTTTCTGTATGTCGCCTTGCGCTTGTGTCTCTCGTTGGACGGGATCTTGGGATCTAGCGCGGGGTCGTAGACAACGGTGAAGCCTTTTTCTTCGCCGGGGCCTGGACGGGCTTGTCTGCGAGTCTGGGGCGGCGTCGTTGCGGGTGTGATCGCTTCGGCGGGCGCAACATTTTGCGAGGCACCAGGCGGCGGCGCGCTGTAAGTGTCGGTGTTTGTCAAAGACATGTGGTCATTCGAGGTCTTCGACGGTCTGGGGCTGGTCGCCTTGTCTGGTGGCGACGATTCGGTGTTTGTGAGAGGGGTAAGGGCGTGGATGGAGGTGTTTGATCCAGGATAGGACATGGTTTGGCGGCTGCTGCTGGAGCTGCTGAAGACTGAGGAAGCTGTGCTGGAAAGTGAACTTGCCGAGCCGACGCCAATCAAAAGGTCGCCAGAGTCAGCTCGGTGCGCACCGTCATCCTCTTCTGGCTGGTGTTGTTGCTCGAGCGCTTCGGCACTCGTGTCGTTATTTCTACGCGGGCCGGCAGTTGCGGCGTTTTCAACGCCTTTGTCCGAGCGCAACGGCGACTCTGTGCGCGACGGCGCACGCGTGGGCTGGTGGTCGGAGGAGGGATCCTTGCGTTTAGTCTTCAGCACTGAAGGCGCATTGGGGAAGAAGTCGGCAAAGCCCGCTGACGCGCGCGACATTCTATCTCTGACCCGCCCGCTGTGCGATCATCGCGGAGCTTGTCAGGCGGGAGTTAGTGCGTGCGCGGGTGGAAGGAGACGGCGGCCCTCGTGCAGCTTGGTACGGGCCGGGCGCGAAGTCTTTGAGACGCGGCAGGTGGGCGCGAAATGTACACGAGCGGCCGACCGAGACCTGCAGGCGCAGCGGGCTCAAACGAGGGGACGGAAAGTGAAGGAGGAGGGTCGCGCGTCGCCAGGCTTCGGGCGAATGCAGCGGCGGGCAGGGTGGCAGTGGAGAAGAGAGGTCGAGGTGGCAGGGTGTTGGCATTCCAAGGGTGATGAGGTTCTGCCCCAGGCCGCTAAAACCAGAACCACCGCTCACATCTACCGATCGCTCTGAGAGCCACAAGCACCTCGCCTCGACCACGCCTCGCCCTGCTCCGGAAACGCCTGCGGATTCCTGCGGGCCCGCGGCGCTCACGCTGGCCTCCTCGCCGCAAGCTTTTCCCTTCTCCCGCGGCGTCCTCGCGCACCCCTGCTGCCCGCTTTCGCTTTATGGCATCATAGCGCCGCTGCCAGCGCTTTTTGCCCGCGCCCCTGCCACCACCGCATAACTCCACACAACGCGCGTGTCGCGAAGCCAGCTCGCGCCGTGCTGCTCAGCCGGGTGCTCCGAGCCGACTGAGGACATCTGAAAGCAGAAAACGCGTCTTTGGCGTCGCCGCTGCTCACGTGAGCCGTCCCTCAGCCGGCCGATACCCTAGGCACAAGCCTCCCGCGGAGAGCGAGCAGCACCGCTGACGCCAGGCCAACGCCCATCGACCGAGCAACCGTTACGATCTCGGCATCACAATCCGTTGAACAATAAATGCAAAGCATTCTGCCGACGCGCCACAAGATGCTTGGGAACAATACTTTGGCTCGGCAGGGAGGACAAGCACCCCGAGCACAATGCAGGCCAAGGTGCCGTCGCTTTCAGCTCATCGTCCCGATGCTTTCGCGAGGCTCTATAATGGCTTGTCTGTTCGCTTGAAAGTGTTTTATACCGCGACGGTACGCACATGCTGAGCAACAGGGGAGGTTGGGGCGTGTGCCCGATCATGACTCTGCATGCTCGATTTATGCATTTACATCCGTGCCGGTGCTCCAACTGCCTAGACGCGTTTGGGGTCACCATACTCCGGTCGTTTGTCGTCAACGTCGTGATGCAATCTAATCATCAAACTTGCCCTCCGACCATCCTCTCCTCTTGGTGCCCAGCTCCACCGCCGCACTACCCCAGTCCAATCCGTGGTTGTGTCCTTGATCCCCCTTCTCGCCCGCAATGCCCGCGCGGTGCAGGCCCTGCTCCTCGGTGAGCACGGTCAGCAGGCCGAAGATGACCGGCACGTTGGCATCCAGCTGCACGCGCATCAGGCCGTGGCTGACGGCGTCCGCGATGTACTCAAAGTGCATCGTCTCGCCCTTGATGAGGACGCCGATGGCGATTATGGCGTCGAAGGGGGCCGTGGACGCGCCGCTGGGCTTCTTGCCCGCCGCGGTGGCGCTCAGGCTCGTCAGGTCGGTCGCCGACGACGACGAGAGCAGGTCGGTGGCAGATTGGACAAGGCCGCCCGCACCGCCGGCGGAGGAGGCCTGGATCTGCGAGGAGGCGTACATCCTAAATAGAACCACCACCCACCGTCAGCCCTCATTACGACCGCGAGCCATACCACAGTAGAATCGTATGTACTAGCAAGGCAAGTGGGCACGGGTCCTTACCGCTGTACAGCGTAGGGCAGCTCGTAGCTGCCCGGCACGGTCTGGATGACGATGTTCTCGTCCTTGACGCCCGCAGCAGCGAGCGACTTCTTCGCGCCGTCCAGCAGCGAGCCGATGATCTTGTCGTTCCAGCGAGCGTGGATGATGCCGATACGGAGGCCGGAGCCTAGCAATTGAGCCTCCCGTCAGTTCTCCTGCAATGTGGTGATGTGACTGGCGCCTTACCGTCGTACTTGCGGGCCTCACCCGGTCCCTTGAGCGGTGCCATGATGACGACTATTAGGGTGTATAGATGGTAGTTTAGATGCCGATTGGGATGAACTCAGGAGAGTTGGGGTTGTTGCGTGCTTGTTGGAGCTTGTTGCGAAGGGCAATGAGGGGAAAGGGTCCGCTTCCGCCGTACCTTACATTACCCCACCACGCTGCCACTCGAAGCTCCGCTGAGAGCAGATCGTCGCCGCACGAGCCACCAAAAATGACGCGGTTTCGTATCTGCACAAACACGACACCTGTGAACTTGCTGAAATCCCAGTCCACCGTTTAATAAAACTTGAAACTCCCAGTGACGTCTGCGGAGCACGCTACTCCATCACCGCATCTTTTATGCAACATGCCATCAGGGGCTTCTCCACAGGGATGGGCCTTTTTTTTTTTCGGGCACGCGTCTTCGCAAACGCGTTACACATGACACGCAATGCCAGAGCAAGGGACAGTCATGAGCAAAAAAAAAATCATTGATCATATTACTACATCGAATTGCTTACGCAAAGCGAAACTACCGAGCGGGAATTTGATATCTTTATTTCTTTTTTTCTTTCTCATATCGCAAAACTGCCCTCCTGCCGTGTCTTGCATAGAAAATCGCATAAATCAGGCCGATCATTCAGCTTCCGGCATTCCGTGATATCCATCCGCCCATATCCAGTTGAGCATTCCTTACACTACAAACCAATCTACCGTACGCCTTTGCCTCTAGCGGGCTTTTACATGACCACCACTTTACTCGACAGTAACCGACTTCGCCAGGTTCCTGGGGAAGTCGACGTTGAGACCCTCACCGACGGCCAGCCAGTAGGCCATCAGCTGCAGGGGAATGACGTTCAGCAGGCCCTGGAGGACGTCAACGGTCTGGGGAACCTCGATCTTCTCAGTCTTGTCCGCAGGGAACTCCGCATCATCCTTGTTGCAGATGATGATGGGGCGACCACTGCGGGCAATAACCTGCTGGTAGGCGTTGAGCGACTTGGGGAAGATGTCGTCACGGGTGAGAATCATGACGATCGGGAGGTTCTCGTCGACGAGAGCAAGCACACCGTGCTTCAGCTCACCGGACATGACAGCCTCGCAGTGAAGGTAAGAAATCTCCTTGATCTTGAGGGCACCCTCGAGAGCAGTGGCGTGCTGGGCACCACGGCCGAGCAGGAGCAAGCTCTTCTGGTTCTTGAACTTCTGGCAAAGCTCCTTGATGGACTGGTCGAGCTTGAGGATCTCCCTGAACTGGTCGGAGACCTTGCCCAGAGCCTCCATAATCTCGAACCGCCTCTGCTGCTTAGAGTAACGGTCCTCGCTAAGAGAGAGGGCGAACATGACCATGCAGACGAACTGCGAGGTGTAGGCCTTGGTGGAGGCAACACCGATTTCGGGGCCGGCGTTGATGTGGACACCGCAGTGGGTGAGCAGAGAGATCGAGGAACCGACAACGTTGACGATACCAACAGTCAGGGCACCACGCTCCAAGCAGTAGCGGAGAGCCATGAGAGAGTCGGCAGTCTCACCAGACTGCGAGACGAAGACGCAAGTGTCGTCACGGAAGACGGGGGCCTTACGGTCAAGGAAGTCGGACGCCAGCTCGACGGAGATGGGGATCTCAGTCAGCTCCTCGAAAACACCACGGACCGCCATACACGAGTGGTACGAAGTACCGCAGGCAATGAAGATGATTCTCCTGCAACGCCTGATGGTGGTAATGTACTGACGCAGACCACCAAGAGTGACCTTCTTGTTCTCCACATCGAGACGACCACGCATGGCGTTGACAACCGACTCGGGCTGCTCGAAGATTTCCTTCTGCATGAAGTGGTCGAACTGGCCCTTCATGATCTCCTGGAGCTCGATCTCCAGCGTCTGGATGGCACGGACGTTGGAGGCGCCATCCTCCTTGTTAACACGGTGGATGTTAAGCGAGCCCTCGTGGATGTGGGCAATGTCGTCGTCCTCGAGGTACAGGACCTTCTTGGTGTGCTCGACGATGGCGGAGGGATCAGAGGAGAGGAAGAACTCGGTGGGGATGGGGGCGCCGTCGTCCGACAGGAAAGCGCGCGACTGCGAGCGGTGGAGGAGCGACTTGTCGGGGGGAGCGAGGAGGCCGCCGGTGTTGGCCTTCTTGAGGGCAACGTTCTGCGAAGCCAGCTCGGCAGGCAGAGCATCGGCGTCAGAGAACTCGACATCGACAAAGTCGACCTTCATCTTCTTCTGCGTCTTCACGCCGATGACAAGGGGCGAACCCTTGCGAGCAGCGATGACCTCATGGGGGTAGTGGACCGACTTCAGGAGCAGACCGAAGGCACCCTGCAGCTCCTTGATGACAGCCTTGGCCAGGACGGGGAAGTCGATGTCGGGGTGGCTGTCGTAGATGTACTTGGCCAGCTTGGCGATGGCCTCGGTGTCGGTCTCCGTCTCAAACTTGAAACCCTTGGTCTCCAGCAGCGCCTTCAGCTCCTTGTAGTTGGTAATGATACCATTGTGGACGACGGAGAACTCCCAGGTAGCGTCAGACCTAGCGTACCGGTCAGCGTCTCTGCCTGCGGCGGTTCTGCGGAGCTACTTACCGGTGAGGGTGGCAGTTGACGCGCGAGGGGATGCCGTGGGTGGCCCATCTGGTGTGTGCAATGCCGGCGTGCGAGTCAAAGACCTTGGTGAGGTCGGGCTTGGCCTCGTCGATGAGCTCCTTCAGCTTAGCGACCTTGCCAACCTCCTTGTAGGCGAACACCTCGTTCCTCTTGTCGCCATCGACGGCGAGGCCTGCCGAGTCGTAGCCGCGGTACTCAAGACGCGAGAGGCCTGGCGGTCGGTTAGCAGCGGGGCAGGCGGGCGGTCGAATTGCGGGGAAACTTGCCATTGACGAGGGTGTTGAGGATGAACTTGCGGTCCTTCTCGACCAGGTAGTTCACGTAGCCGAAGATGCCACTGTTGTTGCGTGTCAGCGAGTCTCTGGGGCACGGGCGGGCGGGCGGGGCGGGGCGTACCACATGGTGCTGAGTAGAAAGGAAGAAGACTAGAAACGAGAGCGCGGTGAGTCAATGGCGGGTAATGATCGTGAAGAAGGCGTGCAGTCGTGGCGAGGAGCTGCGGGAGACGGAGAGTGTGGGCGGAGAGGGGAGGGGTCGATATGGCGGGTGGATGCGGTGAGCTGTGAGTTAAGTACAGCTCGGGGACGACGCCAAGCTGACGCAGCAACAAACCAGCGCCCGCCCCCCTAAGGCCAGACGGGCTGTTTCAGGGATTGCTCCCAAGCTGGCAAGTTGGCGACAGCGGGCGAGCCCGTCTGTGCATCTTCCTGGGCGCGCCAGTCGCGCTCCTTTTCCCCTCCCATTTCGTCACTCGTCACCACCTGTCCAGCGACCGCCCCTGGCGAGCGCGCACACGCCGCCGAGCGCGCGATCTTTGCAGGGATCGTGTGGAGCGTCGCCGCGCTGCGCCTCCAAGCCCGCCTACAAAAATAGAGCACCGCGCCTAGTCGCCATCGCAGCCTCATCGCTGCATCCTGCAGGGTCGCCGACGCTCGTATCCTCGCCGTTGCCGTCGCGTCAAGCGCGCCCGTGGTTTGCTCGCCGCGCGTGGACGATAGCACGGATCTCCCGAGCAAGCAGCGCAGCCAGTGCGCCGGGCACACACCTCCGGCGATCATCTCAACGGGACTTTTTCCAATAGATTCCCAATATAGCAGCTCTTTGTCGGCGCCAGTGCGCAACGGCCTGCTTCGACGCGATTCCGCATCCGGCCCTCCACCGCCAGATGCAATGCCGGTGTGCCGTGGCTCGCAGAAGGGGTGCAAACAAAGCTTGTTGACGGCGCGCCACAGCAACCACCCAGCACGAACTGCGTGTGATCTCGTCGCTAAGCCCTATCTGTGTGGAGCTTGCTCTCCACCGCTGGCCGTCCCCAATCAGCTTCCCTGTCGGCCGCGTCCCGAGATCTCATCCCAGCGTCCAGGGCTCAGCCTTGTTTGGCTCTGTCACCTCTCTTGTTTCTTGACGGTGTTCCGGCGCCCGTCACACCGCCCTGGGAAGGCGTGTTCCGACAAGCTGATGTTCTTCGGCGGCCGCTAGCATTTTCATTCATTGGTTCCGACGCGGCTACTACTCAGCACCTCATGCCAAGCAGACGTCACTGGGGTAAATCCCATGCCTACTTCAGCCGTCGGAATGCTTTGTGGGACGGCAAACGACATGTGAAGATTGCGAATGAGCCAATTCCTGCCCAGTAGCCCTTTGATGCTTACATGTATTCACGCACGTGGTCGCTCCGCCAGCCACTGCCGGAAGGCAAACAAGCAATCTGCTTACGCCAACAACAATCGGCTATGTCCGAGCATCCCCAGCCACAACCGCCCCACTAGTCAAATCCCACGCCCTATCCACTTGGCAATCGAGCGTCGTTCGACAAGCCTCTATTTCTTTGAGCTTAGATCTATACGCACAGCCCTACTACTGATACGGAACCGAGAAGCACGGTGACTCCCCTCCTCTCGCGGGGCATTCCCTAAGCGAGCTCACCCTCCTCAATTCGGCACTTCCTGGGTGGCCTCGCCCAACTGCTCCTCCCCAGGGAAATCCGTCTCAGTGATCACCGCAGCGCCCCTCTCGCTCTTCCCCATGCCCCCGCTCTCGGTGATCTCCCACTCCCTCAGCCTGTACTCTCCGTCCCCCTTGCGCTCCTCGAAGTCGAAGACTCTGTAGTCCGCATTGGCGTACCTCCGCTGGCTGACGGAGCACCTCAGGAATCCAGAATGGCTGACGACGATGATGACCTTCTCGGGGCGCTTGTGCAGCCACTCGAGGCAGGTCTGCCCGCGGGCGACCACGGCGCGGCGGCTAAAGGCGTACGGGTTGGTGGCAGGCTCGACCTTCTCGGGGTAGATGGGGTCGACCGTCTGGAAATCCACAGAGGGGAATTCCTTCTGCAGAACGGAGACAGGGCTGCCCGTGTCGCAAGGTTTGTCCGAGTTCTCTGTAGAGCAAGGGGGCGTGAGTACAGCTTTGATCAAGTTTCGTCACGTATGCAGTAGAAGCAATAGCGTGAGAGGAAAAAGCTGGCCCGAGCAATCAAGTACAGTGGTAAGAAGACACCAAACGCTAGAAACATTGCCAGCAACAGGCCAATATAAAACGTTTTGTTAAAGTGTCGAAAATGAAAAACATCAAGAATGATAATACAAGGTTTCTGGAAAAGTGCCGAGACCTCGAATTGCCGAAGCTCAAGCACAGGTCTCCAGCAGGAACCAGCATCAGGTAGCACAGAGGCCCGCCGGTCCGATGGCCAGCGCACTCGCACAACAATGCCGCCCGCACCGCATGGAGGATCAAACAGACGAGGGTCCACGCGGCTCGTCGGCGTGCAGGCCGCCGGGGCCATTCTCCAGCCTCAACACAACCCGAAGCGGAAACAAGCGGCGAATAGAAAGAGGCAAAGAGGCCGCATGCTGAACGGACGGAAAGTCTCGACTCCGGTCCATCGCTGGCATGGCCAACCTTCGCACGCTAGGGAGGGGACGATCTGCCCCGGCTGGCGAAAGAAGGAGAGGGGAAAGCAAGCAGGTGGCAGGCTCGCATGTAGGCCTCAAGTACCACAACAGAGCATGAAACTCAAAATGCAGAACCAAAAAAAGGAAGCATGAGAAGGAAAAAAGCACGCGCGCACGAAACTGCAACGAACGAAACATACCTTGCCACCCCGCATCCGGCCTCAGCGGCACGCCCTTCTCGACCAACCAGTCCAGCCCCAGCAGCGCCGTCTGCAGCGTGCGGCGCATCGGGCTGACGACGATCAGCTCCGCGCGTTCAGCCAGCTCCGACACCTGCGGGCGCTCTTTGCCCTGTCGCAGGTGGTCGCGCAGCTCTGTGCATTGCTGCAAGCCCAGCTGCGAGAGGACGGGATCGGGGATCGAATAGTCTGGTTCGGGTTTAGAGTGTCAGCGGAACGTTTCGTTTTTTTATCTTGCCCTCCCGCCGTTGCTTATTCTTAGGCTTCATCGCACAGGACGGGTCGGAATTGCTGCTTTTGGGCGGGGGGGTTGAGGTAGGGTTGGGTGGCGATGGGGACCAGGCTGGTAGGAGAGGGGTGTATCCGTACCTTTGTCGACGTTGTGAAGTGCCTCGGCATGGCGGATGAGGATCAGAGTCGGGGGCATGGCGGTTCGGTGATGATGTGAGTCTGGAGGTTCTGATAGAGGCAAGGGGTAGGTCAAGGGGAGTGAGAAGAAGCCAGATGTCGTGGCTCTTCAGACAAATGCAGGACAGCTGGTTCGTCAGATGTCAAGTCCCCGACGCCGAAGACCTGAAGTTCGCTAACGCCAGCCTCACCGGTCATTGCAACGCATTTTCGCAGCAGAGGAACAGTCTGACTCATAAGAACGGTATCAATGATGTAGACGATAAGATGGTCTCCGAGGTACCGGGAAGAACCCGAAAATCTCTATGCATGCCATTTCATAACTCAAGCTCGCTAGCCCATCATGATCCGCATCTCACATCTCCATGTGATATCATACACATCTTACTCTTCCATCCTGTCGCCCTCGGGCCTAGTCTCCTCCTCGTCGTCATCATCACCCTCCAGCGCCTTCTTAGCCAGCCTCTCGGCCTCTTCCCGCAGCGCCTTGGGGACCTCCTCGTGCCTGCCCTTGGTGGGACCGGAAGCAGAGCTGATCCAAGTCATCTCCAGCTCGAACTCCTTGTCCTTGCTGTCCTCGTGTGCGAAGTAGATGATGCGCGCGGCCTCCTTAACGCCCTGCTCCAGGGTGAGGGTGCCTTCGTGAAGGTTGAGCTTCTCGAGCTCTGCCTTGGCGGATTGCCTGCCTTTGCCCGTCGCGGCACCGTAGTAGCCCTGTTCCCGTTAACCACAAAGCGTCCGACAGCTTCCCACCCCGAATGTGACACATACCCAGTACAGGCCACTAGGCTCAACCATGTAGAGGAACGGGCCGCCGTGAGTGACACCCTCCTTCTTGCCTCCAGCTCCGACCGAAGGACCGCTGCCGACCTGGCCGTCAACCTCGGCGGGCTCTTCGCTATCCCAGCCACCAATGATGGACGTCACACCGAACGGGCGCACGCTAGAGTAGAGGGTGTACGCCTGGACGAAGCTGCCCATGCGGTTGGCGAGCGCAGCGGTCTTGATGGGACCCTTGTACATCTTCCTCCACTGCGCAGCCTCATCGCGAGCTCGGGAAACGAAGTGGCGTCCGTCAGGAACGAGACCGGAAGAGACCTGTAGTTGCAGTGTCAGCTTTGCGCACCAGACGCGGCGGCCGGAGTGAGGCGACAGACGATGCCCATGTTGCGGTCGACGGTTGCTATCCGCTTGTTGGCGCCCTTCTTGAGGAGCTTGCTGCTGATGATCTTCTCGAGAGCGAGGACAACACCGTCCTTGCAGCGAATGCCGATTGCCGTGCCTCCATTCTCTACCGCCTTCTGGGCATATTCGACCTTTGGAATTGTGAGCTAGCCGTCGCACCAGGAACGAGCTGTCGGATGAATGGTACCTGGAAGTTGCGGCCGTCGGGCGAGAAGACGGAGTTGGAGAGATCGTAGCCGGTACCTATTGACGTCTGTTGCCGCGCTGTGCATTAGCGCTGGCGGCGGATCGCAGAAACGCGGGTGACGTACCATGGCGAAGCTGCAGAAAGACGCGGGTCTGGAGGTATTGGGGCTGAGCTACAAGAGAAACGGGCGGGGGAGGATGAGGCGGGTGGGGAGGTGGGCGTGATGTTGATGTAGTTGCCAAACGAAGCTCCAAGCCAGGCTTCCTCCGAGCTACGCGTAGCTCAAATCCCGGGGATTACCCGCAATCTTATCAGCCACCAGGAGCATGCTGTTGAGGCCAGCAAAGCATTATTAAGATCAATTTGGAGCTTTCTTTTATGCAGTAAAAGGCTGGGATTTTCACGGGTCTACACTACACTGTATTTGTGCATCACGAATTCCTAGACCTAACATCAAGCATTTCCACTGAATCGTCGTGTCTTCATCTAGTATACTCTAGTAAAAAAGGTAAATTATATCCTAATATGCTGACTCCTCGCTCAAGAATGCGAATGGAACCATTCCCCACTTCAGCTCATTTACGAGCCAAGAGCGATGCCCCTCTCGCTGAGCCTGGCCTTCACAACCTCGTAAACCTCCTCAGGAGCCTGGGTGGCATCGATCTTAACAACGCGGCCCTGGCTCTCGAATTCATCCACGACAGGCATCGAGGTCTCGACGAAGGTCTTGAAGCGCTTGCGAATGCTCTCGATGTTGTCGTCTGAGCGGCCGGAGGTCTTGCCACGGTTGATCAGGCGCGCCTCCATGGTGCTTTCGGGGCAGTCGAAGAAGAGCGTGAACTTGGCAGGGCACACGCTCTTCTCAAAGGCATGGGCCTGGTCGAGCTGGCGGGGGAAGCCTCGGGGGTTGTTAGCCATTGGTCGGCAGGAACGCCGCGGCGGAGAACGTACCGTCGATCAGGAACTTCTTCTTGTTCTCCTCCTTCATAGCAGCCTTCATGGCATTCTCGAGGAGCTGGATGGTGACCTCCATGGGCACGATCTTGCCCTCGCGAATGTACTCCTTGATCATCTCGCCGAACTCGCTTCCGGGTCTCTGCTGCTCCTCGCGAAGAAGATCGCCCGCCGACAGGTGCTTGAAGGTGTAGTCGCGCACCAGGTTCGAGCACTGGGTGCCCTTGCCCGCACCGGGGCCACCGAGAACAAAGAGGACGGTGACCTCGGCGGGGTCGAACTCGGACTTCTCGCGCTGGAGGAGGGTCGGGACGGCAGGCATTTTGGCGGATTGATTAGAACGGGCGGCTGCTGGTGTTGGTAGGCGGAGCGGTGCCCTGGCGTTGCTTGACGATTTGGACGAACAGGAAGGTGCCGCCGGCAAAGATCAGAGCGAATGGCCAGATGCGGAGCGGTGCGTACTGCGGATTGCGCGGGCGAGGGGTCTGCTTGTCGGAAAAGAAGCGAGAAACAGAGGAGAATTGGCGGGAGCGGGAGCGAGAGAAGGGGTTGGAGGAGCTAGGCGCAGGGAGGTGGAAAGGACCGGTGGAGATCATCGTGGGACTAGATTGGGGGGGTGTCAATGGCGGGGAGCGAGATTGTCCCGCCATGAAACGTTTGGGCTCAATCCGTCCTAGTGCTCGGCGCCGAAAAGGACCGCCCGCGACCTCATCTCTTGCGACACGTTGCCATCCCCCGGTCACCTTATCTATATGCCCGTTTGATCCATCATATGATCGAGCAGTACCTCGGGCGGCTCGCCACCAGCATTCGCCCACTATGATCGGGAAGCAACATGAACCACCGGCGCATCCCGATGACCAAAGCATGTATTGGTCTGCAGTGAGGTCCAATTGAAGCACAGCCAAAGCTGATGATTCTTTTACTCGTAAGCGCAGGCAATGTGAGCAAAAGGCTTCGGCAGAAGAGCCTCAGTGCGAGCTTCCGGTTCACCATGCTTTCCGATACAAGCAAGGCTTTTTGACATGTTTCAACTTTATAAGGGCGCACGCCTGTCCTTCGAGAAAGCTAGGCAGGGACGGCGATTTACAGCAGTGTAGCAGTTGATTCTACGTCTCAGCATGGACGGGAAGAGCTAGCTCGACCCCCCAGCTTTGTCCGTGAGAGATTTTCCGCTGGGTTCTTTCTCGATTGGGGCCCGTCAATTTCATGTATATGCTTGTAGGATGGTGGCGTAGGGAAAAGCGTGGGCTCGATGCACGCGGCGCTCCTTTTCACTTCAGAGTGTCTCGGATCGTTCTTCAAAGTCTTACAGTTGCATTCCTCGATTCAGTTTTGGTTTCCCATTGTTCAGTCTTTAAGTGAGGTGGGTAGTGCTTGATCACATGTTGCAGTTCGGATTCGTTGCTTCTGGAACGTATTTCTTGGTCCCTTCCACCGCGTGTCTTGGACTGGTCACCCGGCATTTCCTGTTCCTGCGCATAAAGACTCGCCGTCGGCAACCATCCTTGCCTTCCTCCACCTCACCACATCTCGCATTGCACTTCGAGACGAAGCAATCCCAGATCGCGGCATCGCCAGCATTTCCTTGTCCACATAATCCTACCGTCGCTACACCGCTATCATGAGCCCAAAGTACGACGCCGCGAAGATCGAGAACCTCAGCGACGCTGACAAGCTCCGTCTCATTTCCGCGTACCTCAACCATAACGAGCCGAACAACGTGAGGCAATCCAGCTGCAATCTCTCAAGCTCATTCATCTCACTGACTCTTCTAGGTCGACTGGGATACCGCGGCTGTCCAGGGCGGCTCCAAATCCAAGGACTCGTACAAGAAGATGCTGCAGTCTGCTCTCAAGAAGCTGGCTCCCGACACCACTGCTGACGGCGAAGATGGCGTCCCAGCTCCCGCGCCCGCTCCTGTTCCTGCTACGAAGCGTGGCCGCAAGCGCGCCACGCCTGCCAACGAGGGCGAAGATGGTGACGGCAACACCGAGAACAAGACGAAGAAGCCTCGCAAGCAGCGTGGCAAGAGTAAGTAGCTCTTTCTGCTGTCGCATAGGTCCATTCAAAACTGCTAATATGACATCAGAGGGCGTGAAGACGGAGGATGGCGAGGAGGCTGAGTCGGAGGTCTGAGCTATCTCAACGGCAGACTCGATGCCCAACGAGTCTCTGGGGACAAAAAGCGCGAAATGGCTAAGCGTTGGTTTAACTTTGGTCCACCATCGTGCGGCTTATCGTGATCATTACGCCAATCAAGATATCCAAATGCTGGCGTAGACAATACAACGAGATCTGATGTGTTACTGAGAATATCTTGGCCGTGATATCTTCTGGCTCTGCTGGTTACAAAGGAAATGCAAACAATTGCATTCGAGTTATGTTGCGAGCTGAATCTATCGTTCCGAAGCTGATGTGAATTTTTTAATTCCCACATATGCGTCCGGCGATTGTTTTAGTTGCTCACGGAACGCGTGTAAATGGGTTACAAAGGCTCGAATATTCTGGAGGACACTTCCTTTGGCGAGGCGGTCGTCGGCCGATGAGGAATTTGCGTACCTGCCCAAGATATTCTTGCGTTCCCTAAGCGCCGTCGTGGGATCCTGCACGTGCATGGGTCGGGAGGGCAAGTTGCGTCGCGCAGTATTTAAGAGTGCTCTTTTAGCCTGACCCTTCCACTCTTTTTCCTACCTCTCAGCCTCACAACTTCAAAAAATCTGAACTTGACGCACTACACCCCTCGCTTCTATCATCATGGCGCCCAAGTACACCATCGAGGCTATCAACAGCCTCTCGGATGTTGAAAAGTTTCGCCTCGTTCTGGCGTATCTTCACCACAACGAGCCGAAGAATGTAAGATCTTCAACCGCGACCCAGCTTTATCGAAGCCACCCTGTTGCTAAAAAGAAGATCTAGGTTGATTGGGCCGCGGCCGCCGCTCAGTCCGGTTCCAAGTCCAAGGAGAGCTTCAAGGTCCTCTTCAACGGCACCCTCAAGAAGTTGGAGAAGCAGTCATCTGAGGGCGGCGCCGACACCAATGCCACTTCTCCGGCTGTCAAGGCGCCCAAGCGCAAAGCGGACTCCAACGCTCCCGACAACGACAAGCCTACGCCCAAGAAGCGTGGACGCAAGAAGGCCATCCCTGGTACGTCACAGTCGCGTTTCCCTATCATTTGTTGGTTTCTAAATCAGATCGCAGAGGAGCCCGTCGTCAAGGAGGACCCCGATATCGACGACGAGGTGAAGGACGCTATCCAATTCGTGACGGAGGAGAGCTTCTTCAACACCTCCGAGGAGTTCTAGCGGGTGTGCGCGCTTTGTCCAAGTGCTCTGCGGATCTCTCCAAAGCGGAAATCGGGTGAGATGGGCTGATCAGAGCTGGTGATTATGAAACTAGATTGCACCTGGGCTACTGAAGGAAATAACATGCGTGCGGGGATCTGAAAGGTTCGCCCTGGTTTGAATGCATAAACAAAATAATGACACCGATGTCCACCCAACTGCTTTGATTCCCTATGGGTGCTACAGTAGTGAAGACCACTCGGACCCTGGCTGCCGTCTTTTTAGGCTCGTAGGCAACAGCGACAACCCGGTTTCTAGCATCGACCCATTTTCCGCTGCGAGCTATCACTTTTCCTTCCCGACCCACGATTCCGAAGCCATCACCCTCCATCCCAAACTTCAACTTCCTCACCAACACCAAAGTCTCGACCAAATCATCTCGCAATGGCAGCGAACGTCGAATTCAGTCTCTCCGCTATCGCCGCGCTCACCGAAACCGGGAAGACGCGCCTCATCATCATGACGCTCTACAACAGAGACCGTAATAACGTGAGCGACAGGCGATCCAACAGCCATTCTTTCACTTCTTGAAGACTTCGCTGACCTGGGCGAGCATAGATGGACTGGGACGCGGCCACTGCCCTTTCCGGCGCCAAGAGCAAGCATGCTTTCCAGGTTTCTTACTACGCCGCCATGAAGAAGCTCAACAACAGCGCCAATAGCGGTGACGGTGGCGGCGGTAGCAGCAGCAAGGCCGCCACGCCGAAGCGCAAGCGCGCTGGAGGCGGTGACGGCACGCCTACACCCACGCCGAAAAGGGGTAGAAAGGGCAGGAAGGCGATCAAGTGTAAGTGAAGCCTACATCTCGTGTTTGGGACTGATGCTAACGATTGCTTTAGCGGAAGAGGCGCCTGAGTCTCAACCCGACAGCGGAGCTGAGGCCGAGCATGCCACTGAGGCGGAGCTTGAGCTCGAGTCCTTCTTCGATGCCCAGGAGATCTAGAGGCGGAGGGACGCGGTCTGCCTGAGAAACTTCATAGGCATTGGACACATTTTTGGGCTTGATGCTATAGAACTAGTCAAAGCTGCTTCGTGCTTCTGAAATAGCCAAGGGACTTGAAGCAAACCCAGGAATTCAGATACCAATTGATTACTTCCGAGACGATGGCCCTAGATACAGTGAATTCCGATTGTATGGAGTATGCTGAGTGTAGGCAAGGCATGAATTCACGCAACACGCCCAGTCTAGATGCACCTGCGAGATATTCGGCAAATAAGCCTTGAGCCAGACCCTGAAATTGTTACCATCACTTTCTGTCGTGCTCCACGCACCTTTTACGCGCGGCATCCAGCTTTGTTTTCCTCCCGCACGGAAACACAACAACCTTTGAGATCTTCCATCTTAACTCGACTTCACCGCTGCTCTTCGGGAGAGTACTACGAATCGACAACTCATAACATCTCGTCACAACCGCAAGCCAACCGCCACCATGGCCACGCTCAACGCGACCATTGCCACCATCGACAACCTCTCGGCGGCTGAGAAGAATCGCATCATTATTGCGTTTCTCCACAGCAACGATCGCGGCAATGTAAGCCACCGCTACCATTCTTTTGAATTCCAATACAGTTCTAAAGAGAAAAAACTAGGTCGACTGGTCGGCTGCGGCCGTGTTCGCGGGCTCCAAGACCGCCAACTCTTTCCGCACCGCCGTCGGCGCCGCCGTCAAAAAATTGACGGGCACGACAGTCAACAACAATGGTGGTGCTGAAGCGTCGCCTGGCGGAGTGTCCAAGAAGCGCAAGAAGGATGCCAGCGATGGCGATGCTGCTGGAGATGGCGACGAGGCTGCCGACGTCGGCGCGAACAAGAAGCGCCGCGGCAAGAAGCAGACTGTCAAGAGTGAGACACTGTCCCTGTCCATAGTATCTGGAATATTCTAACGAGCCACAGTGGAGGACCTCGATGTCAATGAGGTTTGAGCTATCGGAGCCGGCTTCAAAGCCAACGTCGAACGCTGCTCTTTCATGACGAACGGTCAAAACGTTCTTCCATATTAACGTTTGGCACATTGGAAGTGGTGTTTCTTTCTTCCATGACTTCGCTATTGGCGGCGGAGCTATGCACATTCGTGTAAAGGCAAATATGAACACAAGCTCAGGCAGTATGGATACTTCAATGATCAATCGATAAGCCTGCGGAGGAAGTAGCAGCCTATCTATGGCAATGTTTGTGACGTGTTGCCCCTGTTCCGGGGCATTTACGTGGGCTATTTAGGCAAGCGCAGCTGAGCGGGCCCGCTACAGCTGTCACCCTCACTTCCCGTTTCGCTTGTCACAGGACGACTCTTGCCACACTATTGACCCCACCTCTATAAAGCTCCCCCTTTGATCTTCCAGGGCAGAGCATCCACACTTCCACTCTGCACTTCCCTCTCATCAAACCTACCGCACACCATGGCGAAGCGAGACCGCCACCGTAACCGCATCAACCTAGCTCAGAGCACTGCCGGTGCCATGAAGAAGACCAAGCCCGCCGTCGACAAGGTCAAGAAGAAACGGCTCGGCTTCCTCGATCTACCGGGTGAGATCCGCAACATGATCTACGCCTACTGCTTCGAAGACGAAGTCAAGGTCAACATGACACCGAACGCGCATCACACCCTCAACGAAGAGAAAGTCCAGCCACGCACCTGGGCGTCTGCCGCGCGATATGCAAGGCCCAAGCTCACCAACGACGATGCGGGCAACAACCAAGGCAGCAACGTCAACCGCACTGCTGTCGTGAACAACAGCGCCCCGATGCAGCTCACCATCACCGACAGAGGAACCGCGATCCTCTCCATCGCCGCCGCTGGCAACCCTCGCCCTCCAGCACATCCGAAGCCCCCCTCTATCAAGTACAAGCCCTTCCGTCGCAGGCACAACGCTTCCACCGCCAACCCATCTGAACAACCACCTGCAACCAAATGGCCTACTTCCGTCGGCGCCCTCATCCTCACCAACCGGCAGATTCACTCCGAGGCGCTGCCCTTCTTCTATGCGACGCCCTTGTTCACCTTCGAGACGACAAATGCTCTACTACGCTTCCTAGACCTGCTGCCGCCGCACAAGCTCGCTTACATACGCAAGCTGCAGATCTCGCACACGACCTACGGCGACCCGGTCGACCCGCGCGACGACATGTGGAAGGCGCGGCACGAGCGCGCATGGACGCGGGCAATGGACAAGGCGGCGCGGCTGCTGACCGGCCTGCAGCTGCTCCGGTGCCGGGTCGTGGCCAACGAGCGGCCGCTGGTCTTCGGGCTGGGCGTCGGCTGGGCGCAGGCGCTAACCAAGGCGTGGAGCGCGGCGTGTCAGCGGACGACGGCGCCCGAGGAGACGACGAGGAAGAAGGGAGGTCTGGAGCCGCTGCAGGTGGAGATCGCGGTGCATAGCGCGTGGGTGGTCAAGGGCGCGTACATGCCGAATGTGCATCTGAGGCGCGCGCTCGTTGAGCTGCACAGGCTGTTTGCCGAGGCGGTGAGGAGGCGGCTGTATGGCTGGAGCGAGGAAGATGCGATGGTGGAATACAACCTGGTCAAGTTTGATAAGTACAAGAGGCTGTCGGCGAGGTACCCAATGCCTTGAGGGAGCCTGTCTTAGTTATGGACATCTTTGGGTGGTCTATAACTGCAGGCAAAGCTTCATGAGGTCTATGATGAAGCGGAAATCGTTGGCCTCGAAGGGTGATTACGTTGGGATAAGCGGAGCGAGCAGCAGATTCGACATCCATGGTTAGAGAGATATTACGCGGGATGGCTGGCACATTTCCCTTCTATTTCCTTCCCGTATTCGAGATTGAGGAGGATGCCTGCTCGAGGACTTGAGCAGCGAACGAGTGCGAAGACTCACCTTTTTTCCCTTTCATTCTGGTTGAAAGTTCAGCCGTAGTAGTCTAGTAAAGAGCTGTACAATCTTAGACAAGCATAGCGTATACTCGATGTGGTGCTCGACGTTCGAGAGACAAAGTACCAGTATACTCATCTTGACTGGCCGTCAAAACGTCGTGATTCGCTCAATCGACAGGCGCCGTCGTTTAGAGGACCCTCCACTCATTCCATTCGAAACATGGCGATCACATAATGCGGGGCACTAGCCGTTACGCATAGCGCGCCTCGAACACACAGGAGGGCGGAGTTCATCGAACGGCAGCAAATCGGGACGAGTCCGTGGTCTGACGGGCAGCAGAAGAAAAAGCGTGACGTCAGCGTCGCATTATTCGTGCGATTGGCGATTTTGTGCAAGAGGAGGGGGGCCCGGGCCGGGGGGGATAGGGCGCGGCCGCGGCGGCGGTGCCTGGGACAGGAAAGAGGCTGAGATAGGGTTGGCTGGTTCATCGAGCGGATATACGGGGATAACGGATTTGGATCAAATAATGCCGCGCCGCATATAGTACCGGCGGATTGCTCGGGAGAACGCGGCCGCAGAAACTGCGACGACTGGGAAGTGGAGCCGGGCCATGGGGCGAGATACGAGAGGTATACGAGGGCTGTGTAAGGTTGGTGGTGCCGGGGGGAGAGAGGAAGCAGGAAAAATCAAAATCGGGCAAAAGGAGATTGGGAGTGTTTGTTCCCCTCGAGTTGTTGTTGTTCTGCTGGGTTGCGAGTGTTTTGCTTGTTTGCGAGGTGCGAGAGCGAGTGCCGCGTGTCAGCCCCGCATCATCCTCGTCAATCAGGTGGCTTTTGTTTTTCTTTACATGCAATCGATCGTCTGCGGTGATTATTGTACGCTGGGCGTGGTCAAGAGGTCTGAGCCGGGATTGTTCAGCCGCGCTAGGGGTCCGTGGGCATGGGTAATGCCTCGAGGCTTGTCGGGCCGTAACGCCTCGTTCCTTGGTTTCCTGCTGAGGTTTCGGCGGTAGGCGTGAATATGGAAATGATCGACTTTTGCGATGACTCGAGCTGAGGAAGTGGTGAGCTGAGCTGGTGAGAAAGAAGGGTGAAAAAACTGGAGGTGATGGATTATATGGGATGGGATCGGTGAACTTGAGAGAGAGGTGCCAGGGGACGTTTGCTATTCTGGGGCGTGTGCGCTCTCCTGCTTCTCGCAGGTCCAGGTCTCATGACGGTTGCTGTGCTGGACTGACTCGTTGCCTCGAGACTCTCAATAGTCCCACCTGCAGACCCCATGGGCAGAGGTGCTAGCGTCGAGCGGGCTAGCCTCAGGCTGGGATCCGCTTATGCCCGCATCTGCTACTCTTTCGGTCCAGCCGATAGCCAGAGACCCGAATGTCGATCAGAGACTGATGAGTCTCGAAATTGGAACTTGCATATGCAGGGGACTTCGAAAAAGGAAAAGAGGCAGCCAGGCAGCCGCTTCATCGTGATCTTGGTCTGCTGCGGCCTGTGCGCTGCAACCCTGGCAACAGGCTGGTGGAGTTCTTGATTGCTTGCGGTTGCATATGAGCATGAGATGCGGCAAGGTAGACGAGCAGGCGTGGGCACGGGTGTGCAGAGACGGCCCCGGAAACAGCGATCCGAGGTGCTCTAGCGCGAGATAGGCACTATAAATGGCGCAAGAGCGATCTGTCGGCTCAGGCTTCTTTCGACCTCTTCGGGTAAGGCCGACGTGCAAACCGTGGCCTTGCTTTGGCATCGTAGGCGTCGTTTCTCCAAGCCAATCGGCGGTGCTTTTGGCCCATCCGCGACTTATCGCGACGCGTGGATGGCGATGCTGCAGGGCCGGGTGGCTTGACGGGGTGTCAGGTGCCTGGGCGGTTCTGATCTCTTTCATCTGGGCGTGCGCATGTCCCAAAGCGGCGAGTGAGGTTCTGGACGCAGGCGGTTAGCGGGGCGATCTAGATTGGAGATTGGGCGGAGAACGTGGCTTGTCCGCTCGCGCACGCGGACGCACGGAAGAGGCTGGTGGGTGTGGAAGCTGCGCAGCTGGCTGGCCGAGATATCGATTTTATGGCGCCGGGAGGTTTGCATGGGCGATGCCGTCATCAGGCATGTTCCAACGGCCTGGGAGCGGGACGAGCATCCGCGGCGGCGGATCGCATTTGTGCGCGTCTCCTGATGCGGCCCACCAGTCGCGCCAATGAGTTTTTGTCATCAGGTCGGCGTTGATGCCTGCGAGCCGAGCACGGAGCCGCCATGACATAAGGGGCTCAGCACTCCGCCCATCGTCGCGCTCTGCAGCGCGAGATAAAGTTTGCGCGCCTTGGGCGTAGGATCTCCCATATCGGACGACCACGCCCCGCGATCTGACCGCAAGCGACCCCTGCTCCAGGGTTGCAGCGCGCTGCTTGGCGGCCGGAGCTGGCGCTGGCGGAAATAATACAGGAATAAGCTGAGGGCGCAGCGCACGCCCGAAGCTAGCGGCAGCCGCTGTTCTAGAGGCATGCGGCAAGCGGCGATCCATCCCAGGGGCGCCGGCCCACTAAACAACGGGCAGCGAGCGTCTTCTGAGCGCTGCCCAGGGACCACGGCGGGCTCCCCCCTTGCATAGCCTAGATCCGCCGCGGGCCAGGCGCGTGGCTGCGACGCGCTTTGTTGCTGCAGGCAGCATCTGGTTGTACCGTCGCGGGCGATCCGCTCAGGCGAGAGTGTGCTGGACGTTGCCCGCCCGCTCACTGCATCGTGCGAACCATGCCCGGCACCTGACGTCGCCTTTTGTAGTCGCACCCTTTCGCGCGTTTGTGGAGACGAGTAGATCCGCCTGGTCTAGACGCCTGCCAGCCAAGCTTACTTACCTCTCCTCCAACATCTGCAACCCCCCGACGCGCCTCTTCTTCTTTTCTCTTGCGCGACCCTTGCCACCGCGCAATCCCCTCCCCCGGCTCCGATCCGCCGTAATCAGCGCCCGTCTCCCGCTCAACATCAGGGTCTTGGTTCCAAACAACCGCTCGCTCGACATCCCACCCGCCGGGCCGCATGCCCTCCTTTCTCGCCTCGAGCCAGCACGCGTTGCGTTTCGCCCACCGCTGCCGCCTGCCGCATTGCTTTTTGCCACCGGAACTTTTGGTGTAGCTTTCCTGCTGCCACGCTGGCGCCGTCCGAGGATGAGGAATGGTGTCCCGGCGACGCCTGAGGACCCGCAGAACACCATCGACCGGGACACGCTGTGCTTTGCGTGTCCCGAGCCCGATGTAGTCCTCCACGCCGGCCAACCTGGCTTCCGCGACCGCCTGCTGCACCTCTACGACCCCGCAGAGAGCAAGGCCGCCGAGCAGCTCGTGAGGTTGAAGGACCGTCTCCGCCGCACCACGACCGAGGATTTTTTCGAGGCCGTCACCGAAGGCCTGGCCCAAATCCTGGGCGCTCAGTATGCCTTCGTTTCCAAGCGCATCCTCGTCGACGACGAGAATGTCGCCGTCGAGATGCCACCCATCGGGGAGCCTGGAGCATGTCTGATGGGTGCCGGTTTCTACGTGAACGACGGGCACGACATCCAGCTCAAAGTCAAGAATTTCAAATATCACGCCTATTCGTGTCCATGCGCCTATATGAAGCACGACAAGATTTTCATTGTCCCCGAGAAATTGAACGAGTTTATTCCCGAGAATCCTAATGCTCTAGTTATCCCCGCAGAAGCCTATCTGGGCGTCCCGCTTTGCGCTGAAGGCAAGTGCTTCGCTCATTTCGGCGTCATGTGGTCGCGCGAAGGCGCGAAAAAGAGGCAGCTGCGCTGGTCGTATATGGAGATGATCTGCCATGCTCTGGAAGACATGATCCTAGACAGATTATTAGAAGGAAAAAGGTTTGCTCCAGAACCAGTGGCCGATCTGAGACCCTCCAAAGTCGTTCCTCACGAGGCAGTCACCATTGCTCAATCTCTGAAACCATACGCCCGGAGTCTTTCCCACGAGCTAAGGACACCCATGCAAGGAGTAGTCGGCATGTTGGATGTCATGTATGCCACAGTCCAGGAAGCGGTTGAGGGCCACGGGGATAGTGCCCTCCGGAAGGTTTTCGAAACCTTGAAGGGAAACATAGAAGTGGTGCAGGGTAAGTACAACATCTCCCCCTCCTGCATTGTCGCGAGTACCAACACGACACAGACAGCTCTAGGCGAGCGGTAGAAGCAGCAGATAATGTCGTCCACGCCTACGACATGAACATGGGCGTCCCCGAGTCGCCTGAATCCGCCATGGATGAAGAAAAAATGGACCTGTCTCCGGAAGCACAGCCGGACATCGTAGTATCAGGAAACCACATGACGCTCGGCCTCCACGGACACGGGAGCAAGAGGAGGAGGGAAAGCAATCCTTGGGACTCTGGGAAAAATCTGAAAATGCACGCAACAGAGGCACACTGGGCCACGCGACCCAAGGTCGATCTTCCTCCACTCCGCGGCAATAGGCGTCATTCTCAACCCAGCGATCAGGCATCTACAGCTAGTTCGGACAGTTTCGCATCGATAGCGGTGGGGAATGTGGCCCGGAGAACGCCGCCGGCAACTCCCAACTTTGCTTCGGAAAGCACCGTCGTGCCAGGTCTTCGACATGCTAGCATACGAGACGTGATTCAATACGTGATCAACGACTCGCTCAAGCTTGGGGGGAGGCCTGAATCAGCCATCGCCCACGAGACAGACGGCGGAGAGACGATCGAGGTATCAATGAGGGATTTTAGTGGCGCACAGAGAGTTAAGATGATTGAGTGGTCCGTGGATAGCGCTATCCCGGACACGATTCTCAGTAAGTTCTCTTCCTTGGCGGAAAGTTCGAGTGCTCACACAGGGCAGTCGACGAGAGAGACCTTGCCAAGATGATCTCATGCGTTTTTCTGAACGCAGTTAAATTCACTGAAGAGGGTAGGATAAGCCTAACGGCTCGACTTAACACGACGCCTAAACATCGATACATTGTCATCAAAATCGAAGACTCAGGCACCGGGATTCCCGAGGCCTTCATTCCCAACTTGTTCAAAGCATTCTCCCGAGAAGACGACTCGTTGACTCGACAAAGCGAAGGCCTCGGCTTAGGTCTCCTTGTGGCCAAAGGTCTGGCCCGGAAGCTAGGAGGCGACCTCTTTTGCACTCGCTCAGAGGTGGCAGGCCCCAATCGAGGGTCGGAATTTGAGATTAGAGTACCGCTTCACCCTGGCGAAGTTGTTAGCCGGCCGAACACACCTATGGGATCGAGGTCGCCCTCGGCCAAACCAAGAACGCGTGTGCAGAGCCCGCACACTTTGAATGACGTGCAGGGCACACCGAGTACCGAGCCTCCCTCCCTCGGTTCGCATTCACCATTGCCGCGACAGCCGTCAGCGCGGCCGTCTGAAGGGTCCCCAGTGGAGGCTCGGCCACGTCCCGGTATCCACAGGCGGCGCACGTCAATCAAGAAGAATTCATTCGACCGCGACCTGGCGCAGCGGCACCCGCTCAATTTTTTGGTGGTTGAGGATAACAAGATTAATCGCAAGCTGCTCGTCAGCATGTTGCAAAAGCTTGGGTACACGTCGATCCGCGAGGCGTACGACGGAACGGACGCGGTGCGGGAAATGCGCGCGCTTCGCGACCAGGCTCATCGGATCGACGTGGTGCTCATGGATCTCTGGATGCCGCTGATGGACGGGTATGAATCGGCGAAACGCATTCTCGAGATACCGCTGGCAGAGGCACAGCCGACGCACCCCAAGATCCTGGCGGTGTCTGCAGACGTCACAGACGGCGCGCTGGAACGCGCAGCGAAGGTTGGGATGACGGGGTTTATGACGAAGCCGTACAAGCTCATGGACTTGGAGAGGCTCATCGTGCAGTACTGCAACAAAGAAGCAGACGAGTCGAACAACATCAACGACCATTCATGACGATGACTCGATTTATTTACTTGTTCTTTCTTCGCTTCTTGTTTATATGGATAGTGCGGATGGCTCGGCACTCGGCACGGAAAAGGCAGGCGTTTGGTGGGCAGGATTACGACGCGCAGGCCGAAAGGCACGGATGGACGGCCTGAGGGGCTCGGAAGCCGGGCGGGAATGGCTGCAGGATCCGGGGAAAGCTTCGCGCCGCGGCTCAAGTGAAGGGCCAGCGCCGCGTGAAATGGTGTGCTCGCTGCGACATGTCACTCAAACAAAACTAGTAATAAAACCTGCGCTGCATGCGCGCCTTTCATCGACTCTCTGCATCACCTCGCTCCTCGCCCCGTTCGCCGGGAGTCGGCAGGCGGGCTGGTGGCCGCAGGCGGGGCGACCAGCACGGTGCCAAGACGCCGATTGCCATTCGCGGTCCAGCCGCATTCGAAAGTTCGATGCCGAAGAACCGTAGGGCTAGCAAAGTTGAGGACACCTTTGACCAAGCGTGGGGCAAATCGTTCCCGACCACAACCACCCAGCCGTCGCTCTTTGTCGCCCGCATTCTTTCCTCCTCGTTGCAGAGGCGCATTACACCACACACGCGCGCGACCGGGCTCGTTCGGCGCATACATCACCGTCTCCAGAAGCTTGGTCCATACATAGCGAGCACGTCCACCACTCAACCGCGCTGCTTGCACAACATCACTCCCGCTCCCGCCCAGCGCTCCTCAGAGCCGCACCCGACGCCATGGAGAGCGCGTACGTGCGCACGACGCAGGAAGTCCTCAGCCATTTCCAGGTCACCGAGGCCCACGGCCTCTCCGACGACCGCGCCAAGGAGCAGCAGCAAAAGTACGGAAAGAACGGTACGCGCCTCGACGCCTCCCGCGCCGCCCTCCCGCGCTGACAGCGTGCAACAGCTCTCCCTGAAGATCCCCCGACCCCGCTATGGGAGCTGGTGCTCGAGCAGTTCAAGGACCAGCTGGTCCTCATCCTGCTCGGCTCCGCTGCCGTGTCCTTTGTCCTGGCGCTGTTCGAGGAAGGCGATGATTGGACCGCCTTCGTAGATCCCGTTGTTGTATGTCGAACCCCCATCGCGACACCTTGGCCTCTGCTGCGCCGCCCATGCTTACCTCGACCGCACAGATCCTGACCATCCTCATCCTCAATGCCGTCGTCGGCGTGTCCCAAGAAAGCAGCGCCGAGAAAGCCATCGCCGCCCTCCAGGAATACTCCGCAAATGAGGCAAAGGTTGTGCGTAATGGATCCGTGAAGCGCATCAAGGCCGACGATCTCGTCCCTGGCGACATTGTCTCCGTTTCTGTGGGTGACCGCATCCCGGCCGACTGCCGCCTGCTTTCCATCCAGAGCAACAGCTTCAGCGTCGATCAGTCGATTCTCACCGGTGAGAGCGAGAGCGTGGGCAAGCGCGCGGACGCTGTCAAGGACAAGGATGCCGTCAAGCAGGATCAGGTCAACATGTTGTTTTCCGGCACTACGGTCGTTACCGGACACGCCACGGCCATTGTCGTCCTCACTGGCGGCAGCACAGCTATCGGAGATATCCACGAGAGCATCACGGCGCAGATCTCCGCGCCCACGCCGCTCAAGGAGAAGCTGAACGACTTTGGCGACATGCTCGCCAAGGTCATCACCGGTATTTGCGTTTTGGTGTGGGTTATCAACATCAGGAACTTCAATGAGCCTGCTCATGGCAGCTGGATCAGGGGCGCCATCTACTACCTCAAGGTGGGTTATTTCATTGCTCGTGTTGGTGAATACATGCTAATTATCATCAGATCGCGGTCTCGCTTGGTGTTGCTGCAATTCCCGAAGGTCTTGCGGTGGTTATCACCACTTGCTTGGCACTGGGAACTCGCAAGATGGCGGCCAAGAATGCTGTCGTCCGTAGTCTGCCTTCCGTCGAGACTCTTGGCAGCTGCAGCGTGATTTGCTCGGACAAGACTGGAACTCTTACCACCAACCAGATGAGCGTCAACAAGGTCGTCTTCGTCAGCGAAGATGGCTCTGGTCTCGAGGAAATTGACGTTGAGGGAACCAACTTTGCCCCGGAAGGTGCTCTGACCTTTAGGGGCCAGCCTTTCCAAAACCCCGCCGGCGCTTCTTCCACTATTGCTCAGCTGACTGAGGTCGCTGCTCTTTGCAACGAAGCTAAGCTTGCTTACGACCCCAAGAATGGCACGTACAACTTGGTTGGAGAACCCACCGAGGGCGCTCTTCGCGTTCTGGTTGAGAAAATTGGAACCCCGCAAGGCGCCATCAACGCCAGGAGGAGCAGCATTTCTCTGGCCGAGCGTGTCCACTGGGCCAGCAAGCACTACGAGGAGAAGAGCCGTGTCCTTGCTACCTACGAGTTCTCGCGCGACAGGAAGAGCATGTCCGTTTTGGTCCAGAATGGAGGCAGCCAGAAGCTGTTGGTTAAGGGTGCTCCGGAATCGATCCTTGACCGTTGCACTCACGTTTTGGTCGGCCAGCAAGGACAGAAGGTCCCTCTCAACGGCAAGCTCTCTAGCCTGATTTCTAGCGAAGTCGTCGATTATGGTAACCGTGGCCTTCGTGTCATCGCCCTCGCTACTGTGGACAACGTCGACTCGAACCCGCTCCTAAAGACCGCTACGACCACCAAGGAGTACACCCAGCTCGAGCAGAACATGACTCTGGTCGGCCTCGTTGGCATGCTCGATCCCCCTCGCCCTGAAGTCGCCGAGTCCATCCGCAAGTGTCGCCAGGCTGGCATCCGTGTTATCGTCATCACTGGTGACAACCAGAACACCGCCGAATCCATCTGCCGTCAAATTGGTGTCTTCGGTTTCGACGAGGATCTTACTGGCAAGAGCTACACCGGAAGACAGTTCGACGATCTGAGCGACGCTGAGAAGCTCGAGGCTGCCAAGCGCGCGTCTTTGTTCTCTCGCACCGAGCCTTCCCATAAGTCTAAGCTTGTCGACCTTCTGCAATCTACTGGCGAAGTCGTGGCGATGACGGGTGACGGTGTCAACGACGCCCCTGCCTTGAAGAAGGCAGATATCGGTGTTGCCATGGGTTCTGGTACGGACGTCGCTAAGCTGGCGGCCGATATGGTCCTTGCAGACGACGACTTTGCAACTATCGAGAGTGCTGTTGAGGAGGGCCGTTCCATTTACAACAACACCCAGCAATTCATTCGCTACCTGATCTCGTCGAACATTGGAGAGGTTGTCTCTATCTTCCTTACTGCCGCGGCAGGTATGCCTGAGGCTCTCATTCCTGTTCAGCTGCTTTGGGTCAACCTCGTCACCGACGGTCTTCCCGCTACCGCCCTCTCCTTCAACCCGCCTGATCACGACGTCATGAGGCGCCGGCCGCGTAAGAGGGACGAGGCTCTCGTTGGCGGCTGGCTCTTCTTCCGTTATATGGTCATCGGCACTTACGTCGGTATCGCCACTGTCTTCGGCTACGCTTGGTGGTTCATGTTCAACCCTGCCGGCCCGCAGATCAGCTTCTACGAGCTGTCGCATTTCCACCGCTGCTCCACCCACTTCCCTGAGATCGGCTGCGAGATGTTCTCCAACGAGATGAGCAGGTCAGCCTCGACCGTCTCGCTCAGCATCCTCGTCGTCATCGAAATGTTCAACGCCATGAACGCGCTGAGCAGTAGCGAGTCGCTGCTCACGCTGCCGCTGTGGGAAAACATGGTGCTTGTGTACGCCATCACGCTCAGCATGCTTCTGCACTTCGCGCTGCTGTACATCCCGTTCCTGCAGGGCCTGTTCTCCATCACGCCGCTGAACTGGGGTGAGTGGAAGGCGGTGCTGGCGATCAGTGCGCCGATCATGTAAGTTCAATCCCCTTTTCACAATCTCTCGCTGGGTTTGGTTTGGCTAACTTTAATCTCTAGCGGCATCGACGAGGTTCTCAAGCTTGTCGAACGCCAGTTCTTCATGACGAAGCTTCCCGCGAAGTCTGCGAAGCCGAAGAAGGAGTAAGTGATTGTGGTTGTGGTAGCGTAAGAGAGTTGTTTTTGGTCTTGAGAATCCAACACATGTGATTGGATCTGTTTGTGTGTGTGTCTGTGTGTATAGAGACAGCGGTGGGGGTAATCAAGATAAGAAAGGAGTTCGTGCATTTCATTTTTCGTCTAGACAGGAGAAAAAGAGCACTCACCTACCTTGTCCATCCTCTATACGTATATACCGGTGCGACACTTCCTTTCGGGTCTCCTTATCCTTGTATCATCATCATTATCATTACTTATCTCTCTTTTCCTTTGGTATCGTAGAAAGAAAGAATTAAAAGAGAAAGACGGGCGGCTCACGCGCGCGATTGACAATTTTTTCTTGCTTCCTCCTTTTGCTTTCCTCTTAGAGGTCGTGTTGGTGCCGCTTTCTCTGATTGTCTCTCTCTCCTGGTTGAGAGTGACGGTGCGAGTGGTAGATCAGGTGGAACGGAAGCCTAGATGGCTAGGTCCTTGAAGAGCTGTGCCGGCCGGTTTGCATGTATTAGGTTCTTTTCTTATCATACGACGGGCATGCGCCTTCTAGATTGAAATCGTGGGATGCGCCTACTGACTTTGGCGTTTGTTTGCTTTTATCATTTTCTTTTAATAAATTAAACTCTCTCATTATTCTAAATCTATCTAGTAGAAGATGCGCTCGGATAGATGGTGCAGCGGGCTTTTGTGGACATGAGCAAGAGGTGTCTAGCAGCCAAGAGCTGGAATATGCTGGCTGAAAGGCCAGCCGATGCAAAAGGCAATGGAAGACTGAATTCCATATAGCGTGTTTTACCTATGATTTCTGCGATAGACTAGTAAAAATCGCTATGGAATGTTATTTTAGTAGACTAGGAGTCTGTTATGGAATGAACTTAAAATAATCTAAAAAGTGCTTGAGATGAGAAGTCTACAAACCTTTAATTTATTGTAAGAAAAATATGTGCATCAGAAGTTGCTTGATAGCGGATCAACTGTGATAGGCAATCCGATCAAGCTGGCTGCTTCAAAGGAGAAGCAGGAAATAGGAGGTATGGATAGACAATGCAGATGTTAGTACCGTAGCAAAGATAATGCGTCAACTGGAAAGACGAATAAGATGGTATCCTCAAGACTAGACGTCATACCTTTGGGCGATGGGATTTCGTGTTGGAAATTGAATGGGTATGCCAGATAAGCTCAACCCTGTTCACAGGTATCTACCCGCACGGCTCTTATCTATAAGCCGCCCTCCACGCCACAGGGTGGCGCCGCTTTGGCTCTTAGCATGATATGCTCGTACAAGGATGCGTTCGAAACGCACACAGCCTCAGTGCCGAGAGAAAAAGTAAGACGGAGGATGAGCTAAAAGCTGTGAGTAACGGGAGTCCCCGTCAGACCACTGATCATACACGCATCCGTCGCCCTTGCCCTCACCTTCACATCCCACGTCCAGTTCTACGCGGCTGCATTGCCTGCTTTCGCATTGCATTACCACTCGCTAACCTCCACTTTACCCCTGTGCATCCCTCACAACGCTAACTACCCGCTCATTGCCGGGAAAGAGGATCGTCGGCATCACCGCACTACAAAAGGCAAAACTCCCGGGACCCATGTTCAGCCCCCCCTTCCCCCCACGAAGCCAGAGACCAACCAATTATATCATGTATATATGCCACAAAAAAAAGTTGCAAGTTACGTCGTACAGTAACGTGGGAATCCTATATAGCGCTTTTCCCTCGCTCTATCCGCAATCTTCCGTCACTTCCTCCACACCTCCCCACCAAGCTGCGCGTAGGCGGAGTAGGATCGTGGAAGTTGCCGCTTTCCCTCCGACCGGCCATGAGTCCAAACCTACACGCCTAATCTGATCTGTAAGACGGCCATACCCGTAGAGTATCGGGGGAAAGGCATTTGTCTGGGCGTTTCTGGGCGTCTGGATCCACCATCGAATTCTTGTTTCGCCGTTGCAAGGTATTTTTTTCTCCCTAATTTTCTTCCTCTCATACCGAGCTCCAATAGCTATTTCTCAAACTTGACTATTGCTCTCTTTCTCTCTCTCACACTCGACGACTCGGCGCCTGAACCGTGGTGTTTGGTGGCTCGTGGCAATCGACAAGGGGCGGGCGCTTGATTACTGCCGTTTCCGTTTCGATTCCCTTTGCCCTTTAGAGTAAAAATGTACGGGACAGAGGGGGATGGCATGTAGGCGGAGAAGGGAGGCGATCATAGTGCCGAAAAGGCAACCGCCGGCATGGCCGCCATCACCTTTTCGGAAAGTGGGTAGAAAGACGGAGTGTGGGGAAACAGGGGGCGGATGGCCGACTTCGCGGGCCAGGTTACGTATGCTCCAAAAGAGCCGGGACGGCACGTCCTCTGCGGGTTGAGAGGATGCAGCTGGTCATGTTTTGTTTCTTCTTTCATTCAGGCTGAACGAGAGAGGGATAATGGCGGCTTTGGATATCTTTTTTTTTTTTTTGGCTTTAATTGCTTTATTCATCACATCATGTGCTGCGATTATATCCATTGTGAGCCTGGAGTGGGGGATGCTTCCATTCAAAAAATTCTAATTGCAACAAATCCCCCACTTCTTTTGAATTTATTCCCTCTGATCTACTCCCATAGCAGCGTCAGCGGCTTCAGCCACTTGTTCTTCTGCACCTTTGGCGGCGTCTCCTCAGCAATGACATGATCCAATCCGGTGTGCAAGTCCACTTCCGCAGAGTCGTATGCCCACGCCTCTTTCATGTGGGAGAGCCTGTGGCCAAAGTAGATGCACAGGAAGATGGGGATGCCGATGTAGGCGGTCAGGAAGGAGGAGGCGCTCCAATTCTCGGGCCAGAAGACGTCGAAGCCATTGATCAGGCAGAGGAAGGTGAAGGCCGTCATCGAAATGTAGGTGCCGTACGGCTGGACCCACGAGCGGTAGGGTAGCTGGGACTCGATGCCCTGGACCTTACAAGCTTTGCGGAAGCGGAGGTAGACGATGCCGCAGCAGATCCACGAAATGAATCCCGAGGTGTTGGTGAGGTTGACCTGGAGCGAGACGGTTAGTGGTTATTGATTGGGGGGATAAGCGGGGCGCACGTACAAACCAGTTGAAGACGACCGAAGCGGAACTGCCGACGTTCAGATAGGCAAGCGCGCAGAACAAGCTGCTGGTCGCGACGGCACGGTATGGCACGCCGGACTTGGTGCAAGCGCCGAACCAGCGGGGCGCGGAACCCTGCAGCGACATGGCATATAGGGAGCGTGAAGAGAGGTATAGGAAAGAGTTTCCTGACGACCACGCGGAGATCAGAATACCGGCGTTGACGACCGAGTCGAGGCCCTTGATGCCGTTGCGCTTCATGCCAATGACGAAGGGCGACGAGCCGGCACCAGAGCCGCCATTGGTCAATGTCGGGTCGTTGCTGGGAACGATGACACCGATACACAAGACGCAACCGATGTAGAAGAAGATCAGACGGTAGATATAGCGGCGTCCTGCCACAGGGAGGTTGCGGCGCGGATTCTGCATCTCGCCACCTGTCACAACGAGGAGCTCGGGGGCAAAGGCGAAGGGGAAGGCAGAGAGCACCATTGTTGAGAGCAAGGCAATGAAGCGGCCTGTATTGCCTGAAGCCATGTAGGTATTGGCAGCGCCTGGGTCCTCCCAGTAGCGGAATCCGAGGCGGTCGTGGGAGGGACCACCGCCGAAGAACAGGATGACCGAGACGAAAAGCAGGCCCAGCATCATAATGACCTTGGTGCTGGCAAACCAGAACTCAGTCTCGCCGTAGAAGCGCACGGGCAGGGCGTTCAGAGCGACAATGACGACAAGCATGACGGTGATCCACACGCCAATGTTGACCGGGGTATTCCAGTACTCGATGACAATGGCAGCGGCGGTGATTTCGTAGGGAACCAGGATGCCGAGCGAGTAGAAGTAAAGCCAGCCGAGAGCGAAGCCCATGGAGCGAGAGACATAGCGATAGCCGAACAGGTTCATGGAGCTGCCGGGCGTGGGCAGCCAAGTGGCGACTTCGACAATGGCCGTGACGACGCAGAAGACGAGGAAGGACATGAGGCAGAAGCAGCCCAGGATGAAGGCCGGCCCTCCTCTGGCAAGCGTCTGGCCCGAACCGACGAAGAGACCGGTGCCGATGGTGCCGCCCAGCGCGATCATCTGGGCGTGTCGCGACTTTAGGCCCTGGGTTGCGAGTCAGCAATGGGCTCGACGGAAATGCAAGGTGAGCTGGCCTACTCTCTGGGTCGACTGGGCGTGACCCTCAAAGACCTCGCCGGCCAGGACGTCAGTCGCGAGGCCGGAGCCGCGGCGGGCGGCGTGGTGGGAGCCGCCGTCATAGGCAGGCAGCTCATTGGCCGGAGCCTTCTCGTCGATTGCCTCGACGTCTTTTCCCATGATGATGCGAAGAAAGTGTCTGCAGGAAAGACGCTTTCCATAGGGGCGCGAGAGGGGGTGGGAGCGACCAGGACAAGCAGGAGCCGGGGTTTATGTAGCTGCAGCTGACGGGGCATAGCGATCCGGTGTGCCTGATATCTTGGCTTCCTAGGCTCGGTTTGTGATAGAGGCCTCGTACCAAGCAGGGCGGTAATTGGCACTGTGTCAAGCGGCTGTGTGACAATTGAGGTTAGGCGGGCACAGTGGCGGCGCAGGGCAGAGGGCCTGCGGAGGCGGGAGATAGCTGATAAGGAAGAGGTGGTCTGGGCGGACGCTGGCGAGATAAGCGCAGCCCGCCCACCGTTGCGCGCCCGTCAAGGTAGCACGGTGCTACGTATGCCCAGCGGTGCCCAGACCTAGCTGTCTGCTAGCGCAGTCAAGCTCGAAGCATGCCCGTTCAGCGAGTCATGCCGAAATCTTCCTGGGCTTAGCTGCAAACCCCATCAATCGAAACATATACCTTCTCATCATGCTCCTTTACTGACGTCTGGACCGTAAAGTGCCAGCCCGTCGGTTACGGATCTGTGGGGAAGAGGCCTGGTGAGTAGAAGCCCTACTCTCCTTCTCGTTGCCCGTCTCTTCCTTTGTTGACCTCTTGCCCCATCGAAGATGAGTCCGTGGAAAAGACGTCCGATGAGCAGCATCAGCCCGTCAAATGTTCCCACCTTGCTTTTGTGTCCCTTCTGACGTCTCAATCCCCTTGTTTCCTGCCTCTTCCTTTGTCGGCTCCTCGTAATTACCAACGTATGACATCCTCATCACCGCTGCCGCGTCCATCGTACTCGATCTTGCCATCCGTTGTTGCTTGGGAGCTCTGTCCGCCTGCATGGGCACCGGCACTGCGCCCTGCGCACCAGCGCTGATATTGAAGCCTGTCCGCTTTGCCAGTTCTTGGAAGCTCGTCTGCACCTCCTCCTCCGGCAGCAACCCCATCAGCTCCTTGAGTCTCGGAGCCTCGTAATCCATCGTCGGCCATGTCGAGAGCACAACCAATATCTGATTCGCGATTGTCGCCTCCTTGCGAGCCGGCGCGAAGTCGGTGGGAAAGACCGCCTTTCGCAGAGCAGCGACGGAACAGTTGTAGTTCTGCCACAGTCGGTACAAAGTGAGCATTGACAGCCGTCGCGGATATTCGTACTGTCTGAACATCGTTTCGCGCTCCGAATCTCTTCTAGCCCATGTCTGAGCCCATTCCTCAGCCGCCGCCCAGTGCCTTCTGGGGTCGCCGGATCCACCGTCCGTCGAAGGAGAGAATTCAGCTAAGTCTTCAGCCAGCAGCCTTTGCAACTCCGCCATCCTCTCCTCGTTTCCGGGCGGCATGCCGTAGTATTTGATTGCGCCGACTATGTCTAGCGCAACAAGCTTCGACGACCGCTCGGATGCATACTCAGTTCCGATAGCATCTACGGGCAAGTTCCAGTGATCCCACAAGCGGTAGTGGAGGTAACGATTAAAGCGGTCCTTGTCACAAGGCTCATCAAGCTGAGCTCTGCCCCATTTTTGCGCCTCCTCGTATCGTTGCTCATCAAGCCGAGCTTTGGCCCATTTCTGCGCCTCTTCGTATCGTTGCTCTAAGACAATTGCTCTCATCGAGTCGTGCGTTTCTGCCTGGCTCCCCGGTGCCGTCATCACGGCTTGACTCTCCTTTGCGAGATTCGACACTCTCACGAAATTTTTGAAATCACCCGACGACTTCTTGTCCAGAGCTCCGAGGAACTCTTCAATAGCTCCGCCGTATGGTAACCTGTTCGTCGAAATTACCAAAAGAATCCGTTTCGCTAGCACTCGCCGGTTTTTTCCCGGATATCCGCCGCCGAACACCACTTGTCCAAGGGCTCGGAGGCCCCAACGGTGAGAATGCCACAGTCGGTAGAGGCAAAGCCGTCGCAGATCCCCACTGTCGTGGCGAAGGCCGCCTTGGTCAGCCCGAGCATCGCTTGAACTCCTGCATCTCAAGAACCCCACCGCCCATGCCTCAGCCTCATGGTATTCTTCTAATCCATGATGCCCAATGCCCGGTAACCGAGTTGCGTGAGACATAGAGGACGGCTGTGCGCTGCTCCCGTTTCTCCTGAATTCGACCACCCTGGCTATTCTCCGATACTTCTCCGCCCACACTACCTTCTCAGGCAGCATTTCTACCAGTTCCGATACCCTTTTCTCATCGTACGGCACTCCATCTCGGTCAATGGCTTCCAAAATGTCCGTGGGAAGCGCGTTGGCCATCTCTGGGGAAAGATTCCCGGCTATGGCTAACACGTCAAACCCGCCGTAATGCCACAGGCAATAGGAGAGCAGTTGGTGGCGACGTGAGCTCCCATCCGAGGAACTGATATCCTCGCTGCCCAGGAAGCTATCAACCCAGCTCGTAGCCGCGTCCATGACAGCCGGTCCAGGCTTTTCCATTTCCGTTTCCGTTGCGCTCTTCCAGATATCCGTGAGGGAAGGCGATGCCGAAATAGTCTGGGAGTCTGTCGGCTTGGAAGCTGCGTAGAAGTCATTCGCGTCATCCGCGTCCTCTTCCGATAGCCCATCTGGCAACCGCCTGGCGCTGTGCGGCGCAGGAGCTTCCGAAAAGGACGAAAAAATACCTCGCCGCCTCTCCCATAGCACCTTCTGCTCAGCACTTCGCTGCCTATCCAACAGCGCCGCCTGCTTAGCCTTTTGCTGCTCCTCAGCATATATGGTATGCCACAGTACAAAGCAAGCGTACACGTTTGATCCCATGGCTACTTGGTGGGTTCGCCGAAGTCGTAGTGCCAGATCGACTGTCATATCGGCTGCCTCTGGGTGCAAGCCATAACCAAGATATTCAAACATCAGGTCCTGAAGAGCCAACGGCGAGCGAGACACATTTCTCCCAGCCTTTGCCTGGAGGTCGTAGTGTAGGTCTTCCAAATCGATAAAGCCCCGCGGGTTGACGCCTAGGAACTTCTGCAAACGAGCGCATTTCTCCTTGGAGCCGACAGTCACCTTGAAAATTTTCGGGGACTCGAGCACCCTCTTGATCTCTTCCGTGATCAGCGGCTGCACATTCCACTGCCGTGTGAGGTGGAGGAGATGAATGGTCGAGTCCGTGGCGATCATTAATAGCGAAGCGTTGGCTTTGGGTCCGTCCTTGTCTCGGGCCTCCGGCTTACACCTTAGATCAAACCCCACAAACTTCCCTCCCAGCCCTCTGAGAACGTCAGAATGCGTTGCATTGGTTGTGTGATAGCGCAGCTCCGGAGATCTAGGGAGGGGCTCCTGCTCGTCCTGACCTCTTTCCGAATTTGCGCGGTACAGCTCGTAGGAGAAATATGCATGATGACTCCTCTCCGCCGCGGCCTTGTCATCAACCACAGGCTTGTCCAGGTCGTAGCGTGGTTTCCGGTAAACACCGGCCAGCTTTAACTGCTTGTCCTGATCATGCCACCTTTCCTTTGCGAGTCTATTTGCCTTGCTCAAAACGCCCTTGACGTGGCGGACGTCGAGTCTTTTTTGAGGAGCACTCATTTTCTCTTTCAATCCAATCATACCAGCTTCGAAATACCTTTCAGGCCACATTCTCATGAAATCCCATAGAACCGTGGGAAACATATCTCCTGGCTTCTGATTATCAAAGAATGAAGTATCCTCGCAATGCCGGAAGAATGACTCAATGAGGGAAGTTTCGATGCGTTCGCGGCCTTCTTCAAGTCGTTTTACGCCTCGAAGCTGTTCGCTGACGCGCTTTACCTCGTTAAACAAATCAGATAACTCCTCGTCTCGGACGTCGTTCCAGTCTTGAGCTGCGCGTTTGAATTTCGTTATCAGTTCTCTTCGGCGCTTCCATTCCGTCGGGCCCAGCACTTCGATGATTTTCCCACGGTTTTCCCAATACCAATCTTCCATTCTCCTACGGACTTGGTTGAAACCCGTGAGCCTCTTGCCGAACCTTTCGAAAGGCTGTATTAAAGAAGCGGTCCGCAAGACTTCAAGGTCGCTGTTTCGACGCTTGAAAAGTGCCATGAACTGATCCCTGTAGACCAGGGAGTCGATATCTCGCTGGATGTATCTGTTGAGAGTGGAAATTTCCATATTCAGCACTGTAATTCGGTCGTACACCTTCAAGATGTTCCGGGAATACTGTCCGTATGCTTCATAAACCCTCCAGTCTCTCTCTTCCTCGAGAGTCATCCAATAGAGCCTCATCTTTGAGAAATCTTGGTCCAGATGCATCATTAGCTCTCGGACTTCCTCGAACGTATCACAGATTTTGAGCACCGTCTCGCTGTTCCCCAAATATCGCCTCTCAAGTGCGCCGTCTACCTTGTGGATTTGCTCAGACACCTCGGCTGCGAGCTCTTCGTACTCTTCCATTCTCTTTCGCCACTTCGCAGGAAAACTTCGTCTTGAGAGTAAGATAGGGTCGTCTTCTCCTCGTTCCCTTTCGAGGAGCTTCGTCTTGTAGTGGACTGTTGGCAAGAGCTTCGCCATATGGTCGCGGAAGGTGGACCAGATCTCGCTCGCGACTCTTCTCCCTATCGCTTTCCAGCCATGGATGTTTGAACGTGCCTCGCGACGCTTCTGTGCGGCAGCGGCTGCGAGAGCAGCTCTCCGTGGCTGCCACTTCTCTTCAATATCGTCCCGTTCATACTGCAGTTGCTGAAGAGCGCGCGGCAGCATCGTTTCTATTTCGTCGCATAGGCTCTGCAAGATAGCTTTATAGCGGGCTCTGATGGTCTTACGGCGGGTTCGGATTGCATATATCTCTGACCGAATGTCCAAGATAGCTCTGTCGACGCCATCGAGTCGGCTGCGTAGCCTATCCATGCGGTCATTTACGATTGCAGCTATTTCTGACTGGATGGCGATGGTGGCGTCGTTGATGCACCCATACCGGGCAGTTTGTTTCGCAGTTCTTCGCCGGCTCTCTTTGGATATGCGTTGCCATTGTGCCTCGATGCGCAACCGCGCTATCTTTGCTGACTCGCGGGGTATGGCCTTGAACTCTTGTTGCAAGAGCTGTAGCTCGGCTTCTGCATCCCGGACCTGTTGTTGCGAGGTTTGGCACGCCTGCACCCATTTCTTTTCCTTCTCCCTCCTCTCCCTAGCTTGCTTATTCTTAAGAGCCTGATCCTCCAGGGGCTTTCTCTTCGGGGCTTCCTGATCTCTCTTCTGGGCTTTCAGGGCTCTCTTCTGGGCTTCCTGGGCTTTCTTTTGGTCTTTCAACTCTTTCGCACCTTGGAGTTGGCGCAGGAAGCTTTCGGTATCGTTGAAGTCGTCAAAGAAGTCAGAAGGGGTGGAGCGAAAGTGACGTGCATGCGCGAGCCTGGCGGCGGGCCGTCAGCAGGAGCTACGAGGGCATTCGAGCGGCAGCGACATACGAGAGACGCAGCGAGCTCGCGCAGGCGGCGCGAAGCTGTGGCGAACTTCGGGCCAGAGTGCGGCGCGCGGCGGTGGAAGCGGCAGGCGGCGAGGCACAGCCAATTGCGCGTGAGAGCGCCATCGCGCTCCATGGCTACAGTGAGGCGACAGGCGGAAGAGCAAGCGTGAGATAAATTCTGAGCAAGGGCCCCAGGGCGTTGCGCTTGGCCGGGGCGCGCTTTTCCGCGTGCCGAGCCGCCGGCTGCCAATCTTCCCATCAACCTCCACACTCCAGCAGCACCAAACACTCGCAAAGATGGCCTCGCAACTCCTCCCTCTGGGTTTGTCGCCCGCCCGCCCTTGGCCGCCCCGCTGACCATTCCCGCCAGAGTTGATCGACAAGTGCGTCGGCTCCAAGATCTGGGTCGTCATGAAGGGCGACAAGGGTACTCAAGAATCCTCCACTTCGTACTACTGCCCTCCTGACTAAGCCTTCCCCAGAATTCAGCGGGACCCTCCTCGGCTTCGACGACTACGTCAGTACGTATCTCCATTGACATGAGGCCCGACCGTGCCGTAGCTGACGCCCCGCCAGACATGGTTCTCGAGGACGTCACCGAGTTGTACGCATCCACCCGTGCCGCTCCGATGCTGCTAGCAGTTCACGTGCTAACACGACCATCCACCACAGCGACTACCAGGGAAACCAGACCAAACTGTCCAAGATTCTGCTCAATGGCAACAACATCTGCATGGTCATAGTCCTGCCCCGCCCTTGACATGTGCCTGCATTACTGACCTCATGCAGCTGATTCCCGGAGGAGAAGGCCCCACTGCCGCCGCATGAGTTGCTTGGCCTCGAGCCCGCGCGATTGACCACCCGAGAGGCATCATGGCACCCGACGCTCGCATCTGAGGTCCATCTCCTGGCAGGCTGCGCCACAAATCTTCGCACGCTATGCTACGTCGTGTAGACCTAGCCTGCGTTTGACCCGGCTAACCAGGATCTTCGAGCCGCCAAGTAGGCAAAATGAAATGAAAATTCATAGCCGTGTTGTCGTTTGCCAACCTGCGGGATGGTCCACGTGACGTCCATGCTACTTATAGGTACCCACCACCATCTCGAGACGCAGATGGAAACGGCGAGCCTGCGCACGATGAATCCATGCGTTCTTCTGCATGACTCCGCAATGCGTAATTTTCCATCATTGGTGTGTTCTTCACCTTTTATTTATGATGGCTCCAGAGACTTGTCAACCTCTCTCTCTCTCTCTCTCTCTCTCTCTCATGTGTCTCAGTAAAAGATCATTATTCATCAGTCCGGGGGAAATACCGGCTATCCCATCTCCTCTACTGCAGAGCTTCCGCATCTCAATTTTCGAAGTCGAAATTTCCATCACATCAACACGAAACGGAAGAGCCGCTCAGATTCCATTACAAATTTTTCCATCCTGCACACGATGCTCGGCGGCAACCACAGTATCGTAAAACCGAAAGGATATACTTTGAACTTTGAACCCCACCCAAACATAGGCTGTCTCTCAAGACACCCACCCTACGATCCGATCCTCGTCTCCAAACTCCTCCCTGCCAACCACCCTCTTCCTCGCTCTCCTCACCACCTCCATCGCCTTCGCCTTCTGCTCCGTGTCAATCACCCGCAACCTCGATTCCAACTCCTCCTTCAGCACGCCATCCTCGTTCCTTCTCTCCTCCTCCAACTTCCCCACCACGACCCTAGCCTCCTCCTCCCACCCACCCCAGCCCGCAGGCCCATCCCCCCTCGCCACCGCCTTCTCGAACACGGCGGCCCTCGCCTCCTCGACGCTGACGGCAAACTCGGCCTCGTTCAGCAGCACCTCGGCCTCGTGGAAGCAGCGGACCAGCTCCTGCGCGCGGCGCGCCAGCTCGCCGACGACGGCCTCGACACGATCCAGCAGCCCGCTGACGTCACCGCCGTCGTCGTTGGCCTCGACCTGCCTCGCCGCGGCGCCGACGCCCTCGACCGCCTTCGCCACGGCCGCCAGCCCCGCCGCCATCCACCCCTCGACGCGCTGCCACGTCTGCCGCGCCCGCACCTCCTCGTCGGCCGCCGCCCGCGCCGATGCCCCCAGCCGCGCCGCCGTGAAGTGCTTGCGCAGGTCGAGCAGCTTCTTGCGCGCGTCGGCGTCGGCATCGGCGGCGTCGTCTTCTTCTTTTCCTTCTTCTTTGTCTGCTGCTGCCGCCGCTTTCTTGCCGCCGCTGGCGGTGATGGCGTGCGGGTTCTCGCACTCGTCGAACGCGACGAGGAACTCGAGCGGCGCCGTCTCGGCTGACGCGTAGCGGGCGTCGCGGTCGGCGACGGTGGCAGCGAGCAGCGCGTGCCGGGCCGAGATGTGGGCGTGCAGGGTGAGCAGGGCGCGGGCGGACGTCGTGAGGGTCGTCAGGGCGGAGAGAGTCTGAGCAACATTGGCGCTGGCGGCGGCGGAAGAGGTGGGGGCAGCGGGGTCAGGTTGCGATGGTTGTGCTGCCGCGGTTGCGGAAGCAAGGCCATCGACAGTGATGACCTCTCCCGTCCGCGCATTGATCTTGACAAGTCCGCTACCAGGAGCAGCAGCAGCAGCAGCAGCCGGGGCTTGTTGCTCTTCCGCCTCCAACGCCTTCACAGCCTCGGCCCCGACGTCCTCCACGACCGCCAACCCCTCCACGCCCGCCCCGACCTCCTCCCTCACCCTCCCGTACACGCCCGCGAACACGGCTTCCTCCCACGCCCGGTACCGCTTGCCCGCGGCGTCCATCAGGCCCGCGGCGCGCGCCGCCACCTTCTCGGCGTCCTCCTTCTTCAGCGCCTCGTCGCGGCCCAGCAGCTGCGGGTACGTGATCTCGTTGGCCTCGAACGCCATGTCGTTGAGGACCTGCTGCTCGCCGCGCTCGGCCGCCAGCTCGTCGTACAGCGCGCGCGCCTGCCGCGCCGCCGGCGCCGCGGGCGGCGAGGTGCCGTCGAAGGAGGCGTTGAGCGCGGCGATGTGCGCTTTGGTGGCGTCGAGCGGCGGGAGCGCGGAGAGGGTGGTGACGATCTGCGTCGTGGTTTCGGCGGACGAGGAGGATGGCTTGAAGTTCGCGAGCAGCGCTCTGAGGCGCGCGGCGCCCGTCGGTGGTGGTGGTGCCACCGTCGATGGTGCGAGCGGTGCGGGCGTGAGGCTTGATAGAGTTGGCTTCGTGCCGAGCGCTGGGGGCTGTGGCGGCGGCGGGGTGTGGGACGGCGTCGTTGGGTACGGGAGCGATGTTTCGGGCGTCGACACCTCGTCGGGGGGTGGCGCTGTGATGGATGGAACTGGCTTTGGTGTGGAACTAGAAGCGGGTTTATCCTTTTTACTATGCAGCGCGAGGGGGGCCGGGAAGAACGTCTCGGTGTGCTCCTGTCTGATTGGCGATGAGACCGACGAACGGTGCGGGATGCTGTCACCGCGGGGAAAGCTGTCCCTGCGTGGCAAACTATCCCTACGAATGGCCTCAACGGCTGGAGTGCTGGGGGTGTAAGGCTTGTACTGAGCCTGCTGAGTTGCGGTGGCCGGGCCGGTCTGGTCGCTGGGTAAGCCGGTGGGGGTGGACACTGCCGGTTGGCCGGACCCTTCGCCGTCAGTAGTGAATTGGCCTTGTCTGAATGGCTTGTAGGCTTGTTGTTGGTTCTCTCCAGGCACTGTTGTCTTTGCCTCGTCTGCGTTCTGGCGATCCTTCGGTTTGGGACGCCAAACTGGTCGGCCGCCAGGACTGTATTGGATTTCCATCTCAGTCGCCGCATCCGAGGGCGGGATCTCCAAAGGCAATTTCGGCCTTTTCTCTCCATTGTTCACAGATCGCTGTACATCATCACCAGGAGGCTGTGTGTAGTACGGAATACCTCTTAGCTTCGATTCCGTAGCCACAAATTCCATGAATGCAGCCGCTCTCTGCTCATCTGAAGCAGCATGCGCCTCCGTCTTCAGCATCAAGATGAACCGCTCAAGAGAGCTAGCATACCACGGTCCAAGATCCGGGATGAGGTCCTGAGGCCGTGGAATCCTATTGTATCGTGTGCTGGGTTTTGGCAGAACGATGGTCGCGTCCTGCCCGGCCATCCCGTCCTTACTTTGGTCTGCAGAAACTTCCGGCTTGACACTGGGTTCCATGGCAAAATCGGCAGGCAACTCGAAAATCGCGTTCTCGCCTGCGTCGTCGCTCTTCACTTCCGCTGCAGCCGGCGGCTTCATTGCAAAAGGTGCCGGGTCACTTGGCAGCTCCACGGGTGAAACGGGGTCGTGCTCCGCCGCTTTGAATTGGTCTTTCGCCTCAATCTTAGCCACGGCGACTTCCTCTTCCTCCTCGTCCTCTTCCCCCGGCGCAGCGTAGTACTCCCAACCTCCCGGCCCTCCAAACCCGAGTGCCGAAGCCGAAGTTCCGGCTGCTGTGGTCGCACCAGCACCGGTAGACTCAGACTGAGGCTCAGCCTTTGGCGTTGCCGGCCGTTCCCCAAGCGTCGAAACGGTAGAGAACGTATCATGTCGCTCGTGCGCTGTTGTTGTCGATATGCTCGAGACCGTATCTTGACGATCACGCGCGCCTTGCTGTGAATTAACCGATCCCTGGCGGCTAACCAGGGGCGAGACGGCGGGAATGGGGGGTGACACTGGCGGGTTATACGGATTGTTTCCCAGCGAAGCTGGCCTCTGGTACGGGTTGTTGCCCAGGGAGGGCGGCCTTTGGAAATACGGCTGGGGCGTTGTCGAATGTTCGTTGCGTTGGAAGTAGTCCGAGGGTGCAGGGCCGGGTTGCATGGGCGGAGGCTGAGCCCAGTTGTACGGTGGCGGACTGACCGAGGGTACTTTCAGGGGCGTCTGCTGGGCCGGGGACTGGAACACCTGAGGTGGCGGGGGGTAAGACTGATTGACAGGGGTATGGGTGGTAGCGTACAGCTGTTGGTCATGCTGCACAGGAGAGACGGGTGTTTGCTGATGCGCAGCTGGCGCCTGCCATGTCTGCTGCTGGGGGGTGGTCGTGTAGATGTTATGCTGCTGCCACGCCTGTTGGGGCGGAGGGGGAGGGAGAGGAGCTGTAGGGGTTTGATTCTGCAGGGTGCTTGGAGGTTGGAAGGCGTTCGTGGGTGTTCCAGGTGTGTCCTGTAGAACATGACCGTACTTTCGGTAGATGTGGTGGGCAGTTGGCGGAGGGCTCTGAAAGCTGGGTGTACTTTGGACCGTTTGGACCTGCGGACGCAACCAGGCTGAAGACTGGTCTGTTGGTGGGCCTTGGGTTCCGGGACGGGGTGGAAGAGGTGGGGGATGGACACTGTAGTCTTGAGGCTTGGGAGGAAGTGGAGGCGGGGGAGGGAACATCGACTGGAAGCCCTGCGTCTGTTGTGGCGTCAGAGCATGTGTGGATGCATAGGAAGAAGTAATCGCAGCTGTGCCGGCATGGCTCTGAGGCACCGTTGTCCACGACTGAGGATTCAAGGGTCCGTATGGTGGGGGGATTGGCGGGCTATTGTACGTGACTTGAGTGGGAGTCACCAGAGACTATAAAGATAGAGACTTGTTAGTATATCAAGTCCGCAGGCTGCAACATCAGACAACAGTACCGGGGCAGGTGGACCGGGTGCGGCGAGTGATCCTCCCGGCATCGATCCGTATGCGTTCTGGCCATAGCCTGACGCGGGCGGAGGCGGAGGCGGCCCAGCTTGCTGCCATGACGTCTGCTGGGATACATTTGAGTATCCATACGGATTCGGGTCTGGGCGCGCATGGTTAAGAAGGGCGCGAGAGTCGCGGCGCGATAGTTGAACGACTCACCGCTTCCCTGGTGCTGTTTTGAGGTCCCGTGTATGATGCCGGACTGCTGAAGCGTCTTCTGGATCAGCCCGTAGGCATGCTGAACGCGTTCACTTGGCATGTCTTGCTCGTGTCTCCGCAGCGTTTCAGGGACTCGTCATGTGCGGGGCATCAACGAGTCTCGAGACTGCAAACTTGGTAGCGCAGTAGAACTGGGGAAAGCAACAAAGAGGCTGAGAATCGACGGCGTATAGATATCGCTGGCTCGCGCTAAAATATGCGATGACTGGGGAACGATGAGAAGTGGGCAGTTTGCTCAGGTGGATGGTGCATGTGAGGCTGAACTGCAGCCAAGAAGCGAATGCCGGCTAGCTCCGCGCCACCTTCCGGGATCGACACGTAACCGGGGCGCAGCCAGCGATTCTGCTATACTTAGACCTCAATATCGCAGTTGTTGCTGCCCAGAGGCAGGCGATTCTTTTTTCCGCTCAGAAACACGAGTTGAGCGCGGCAGAACCCGAAGAGAACCCCGAATCAGATACAGAAGCCCAATCGAGTCAAGACGTCGATCAGGGTCCACCGTGCGGTGAGCTTGACTGTCATCCTAGTTGCACATCAACGACACGTCTGAAGCTTTTGGTAATGAATCGATTCGAGGACCAGCCAGGTCCAGATAAGGAGGCAGCAAAACGCTCGGCGCCCTCGCCAAATTTCCATCAGCCCCCTAAAAAAACGACCAGTGGTATCTCGAAAGCAAAGAATAAGGAAATCACCTGTCTCATCCCACAGCTGCCGCAAAGCGCGTCACTGGATGCATGGCACCTAAGACCTCTCACGTCTGTGCGGCTTCTCCCGAGCTCCTCTTGTCCATCGTCCATTTAATGAACAATCCCACATCTTTGAGCACAGCACCAGGTACGCCTTGCTTTTGCACAATCATGGGCAAATAGCCCTTCGCATCGCTTGCTGTCGCCATCATCCACTTGACATTCCCGGTCTCCATGATCTTGACCCGCTCAACAGACACATACATCCCTCGCGTAATCTTCTTCCTCTTGAGGCCCGGATCTGCATCGCGCTTGTTCCGGCCATTGGCATACAGCACGTCGCCATCAGGGAAATCCGTTAGATCAACCGGAATCTGAACTACAACGAACGAGTCCGGGCTAGTCTTGGCGGTAATAACGACAACAGGGAAAACGCGGTTCGTAAGCGGCGGTGGCATCTGGTGGCACATTTCGTAGACTGCGGTGAGAGCGTCTCTTAGCCAATCTTCAGGCAACCCCCCACCAAAAAAAAAAAGAGAGGAAAAAAGAAACCCCTCCTCAATCATCCAATCTGAAAAACTCACCACTCATGGTGACCTCCTCATACCCGTCCGGCACGTTCCCGCCTCTCACGGCAATCAGCTCGTTCCAATCGGCCACCCTGTGGGCATCGAAGACCGAGGGCGTGTATTCCATTTCGTGCTTCGAATGCTCGACCCGCAGCCCGTTGTCGAACTCGGCGAAGGTCGCGGTGCCCTGCTCGCTGACGTTCTGGTGCACGCTCTCGCGCGCGAACCACGATTCCGTTGTCGTCTTGTCGTCGGAACCCACCTTGACGTCGCGCGACAGTTGGTGCACCTTCGCCACGGCGGGCGGCGACTCCTTAATGCGCCCCTTATTGAACGTCTGCGGAACGTACTCGTCGGCGAACGCGACGCCCTCGTCCAGTACCGTCTGTAAGAAATTGAACAGGTCGACGTTGTGCGGCGACGTCGGCTTGATCGACGGATGCGGCGGAAGGTCCGTCGTGGTGAGGATGCGCAGGCGCACCAGGTCGCCGGGCGTAGGTTGCGACATGGTGTATTGTTGGGGGGGAGGACGCGGGATTGCGGCTTCAATTGGGACAGGAAGACGCGGCGTGGTGTCGATGATAACTTGTAGTAGCAATGGCGTGAAAGCTCGACGTGCAAGTCTGGTGTCAAGGCGAGAGAAGCATGATAGATGGGGATGGAGGCTTGCGGAAACAGTTGCTGGACCTGTTCCTGACGCCTATAGCAGGGTATAGGCAGGCGCAGCCGCTCGCAAATTGAATTACCCGGGCGCTGATGCCATCAGGGAAAGCGCGGCGGGAGGAAAGCACGGGCGGCGGAAAGCGTTCGCAGCGGGAATGCCGTCATGGCGGGAGGAGCAACAACCTCAGCAGTGGCCGCAAGCAGCTCTCGAAAGTGAGAAGGTGTTGATAGGGAGCTGGCGGGCATGCGGTCATCAGCCAAGCTCCCTTGCGGATAGTCAGGCATCCAGGCACGCGGCTGGGCTGGCATTGCGGAGGCGGGCAGCGACGCCTCTCATCCGAAGGCGCACCTGCGTCACAAGAGCCCCATGCTAAGGCCAGGCATCCCCGCTGCGCATCCAAAAGCTTCTCCACCGACGGCCGATAACAATCGTACGAGTACTATGCGAATTAGCGGGTCGCCTGGCCCGTCAGCAGCCGACAGGGAGCGGGGGAGGTAGGCGCCAAGGGAAATTTTCGCCCGCTGCTGCGTGCGAGCGTGGCAGGAATAGGCAATTTTGCAGACCTCACAGCACCCTCCTCGTCCAACGCAAGTGTGACTGAAGACGGACGCGATGGTGTCGCGCCGAGAGCTGAGAGGGCCACCTGGGCGGCACTGATTGACTGAGAAATCTCGGACATCGATTGCTCGACGGCCTGGTCTCGTGCTGCGGCGTGATCTTTGCGACTCTGGCTGGGATTTTGTGCTCCCAGCGCACGCCGTGCTCATGCGCCCGCTGCGGCCACCAAACGGCCACCGCCCGCCTTCCTGTCGCCCGCGTCACGGGCATCGAGTTTTGCGATGCTTTAGCGACCACCAACCAGAGGTGGCACAACAGCAAATAGCCGCTGGCGCAATTGCAGGCAGGTGGCAACCGAGCATCAGCAATCACCAGCACCCAATACAGCACCACCAACTTCCTTCCCAAAGCGAACCCGGCGCGCCTGGATTGGGAAGCCGGAGCCCTGATCCGGGCCGCCGTTGCGCCCATTTGCGGACAGACCGCAACCTCCATATCACCTTCTCCGATCGAGATCGCAAACCGCAGACCGTTGTGCTATCGAGATTCCGACGCCGAAACCCCATTTGCCGGCAGACATTCCGATGTCTGGCCCTAGGGAATCACAGCACGACCGCCCGGGGCCACACAATCCCAGCAGCAGAGGTAAGAATGGCCTGATGTACAATCGGCTAGCGCCCCTGCCGGCCAAAGGAACACAGGAAAATAAAATCAAACGGCCGTGCTACGGACCGTAATCAACCTCTCATCTGATTTCCCACCACCCGACGAGCCGGCGTCTTCCCTGTCTTGCAGGTATTGTACATGACTGTGTTTGTTATTTGCTTGCCCGCCAATGCTTTCGTCTGCTGCACAATGCGCGCCGAATCGCCCGATCGTTGCAGTTGACAAGCTCGCACCTTGTCGACGGCGGACGCGGTCCCTACCTCCGCCTCACCACCATGGTTTAGCCCTGCGACACCTCATGTTGGCCTTCAATAGGCAATGGGGGAACATCGCACCACCCGCCTCATTTCTCGAGGCCGCTGGTGCTGATCCCAATGACGGCCATCGCATGAGGCGAAACGGCCCCCAATGCACACAAACTGCATCGACCCTCTTTCTGGGATGCCTTGTTGGTTCCTGTCATCGAAGATGCGGCCCACCAATACAGTCGGTATACATGGGAGAGCACGGATCTAGACTTCCTGCGGAATCCCACACCGCACATTCCCATCGCAGATCCATTCGACGACCATCCATCTGTTTGCAAGAGTGGAGAATACTAAACGATAGGCGCAGCACGTTCGACCAAGTACCTCCACTCCGAATTACCACACGCCCTCCTCCCAGTAGGGAGCCGACGTCGGAAAGTAGCATTAAAGCAAAAAGTTCCAGACCCACGAGCCGAAGCGGGGGAGACGGGATGATGGGGTGACGAAGGCGCAGGGCATCGGCGCTACTGCAATGCATGCATGGCTTATCCGCGCGTTCTTTTCTGGTCCTCTGTCTCTTGCTAACCCATGACCGAAGCTCCCTGCATTAGCATGCAGCCGCCGCCTCCGTCTTTTCCTGGCCAATGCCCTGGCCGCGAGCGCGAGGGTTTGAGGCAACGCGCCCTGCCTATCACTTTATTGCTTCCGGAGACTCGTTCCGTACCGGTAGGTGCTTTGCAACCTGCCCATGTTGCACGCCCAGTGTTGTGCCGTGTTAACCTAGTTCCGAGGATTTGCGATGTTTATTGGAGATCGGTTTTCAGAAGCGAGAACGAACGGCCTTAGCCTTCTGTGGAGCAAAAGAAAATGCCAAACAATTTTCTGACCAATGAAAAGAGCCTTAAACATGGTAATCTAGATAGTAACATGTCTCTAGTAGATAATTGAGCTGCTCTACATTACTCCCGCTCCCTCGATTAACCTGGCCACGAGCTGTTTATTCATGACAACATCTACCTGGAAGCCGCGTGAAGACATCCCACCACAACGACCAACATACAACGCCCAACAACCACCAACAAACAAGCAGCCGAGGACAGAAAATCCGAAAAAGCCAGGAAAAGAAGGGGCTCAACATGCCAAACAGCCTCCCAATAACCCTGCGATACCTGGGGGAAAAAGGACTAAACTGAAATGCGCGAGCCGAAGAGGGGGTATATGAAAAACATGCGTCTCCCTTCCTTCAGGTGGTTTTATGTTTTTTTTTTTTGCTCCCAGCCACAGCCACCAACAAATAGCAGATGAGCGGCCACCAAATAAGACACAGCAGTACCTGGTTTCTCTGCAAAAACGCCGCCGATGATATTGAGAGAATCGTGCGACAAGAAAAGAAGAAGAAGAAAATAAGGGGACAGAACGTTGGAATGCGAAATAATATTAAAAAGAAAACAAAAATCAAAAGATAAAAGCTGACCAAAATACCCTGAGGCATCAGGTCGTACCAGCGTCAACCACTCCCATATTGTTGCTTTTCTAGTTTTGAATGAGAAAGGAATAATGACGAGAATAGATAAAAACGAAAGGAAAGAAGAAATTGAATAAGCCAAAGACCAACCTCTCAGACGGATCGGCCACCTCTTCTGCCCACCCTCTCGCAAAGCGACCACCTTAATCTCCACCTTTTTCTTTTTCTCCGTCTTCACACAATCCCTCCTAGAACGATGACGATCCTGCCGTAATATCCCAAGACGCATCACCCATATCCCGATTTCACAACTTTCTTTGGCCCCGAGAACCCAAAGGTCCCCTTGCATCCGCCTCCGCCATAGGGAAACCCTCCGCAAACATTGCCACGCGAACCGTTCAACGCCCCTCGCTACTTGACACCCTAGCGTACCAAATGGGAAGACTGCCGCACAACGTGCAACAAGTGCAAAGGGTCAAAGAGGGACGGGTCCAGCCGAAGCAAGGGGCCGGGGGGCGAGAGGAGTGGTCCAGAAACTCCGGCTTGTGGGAGATGGCATTTTTTGGTGCAACCCCACGTGGTAGTAGCTGAATGGGAAATTAACGGTGCCAATTGTCCGGTGGGAAGGTTTTGCGGTAGCAGGCCCAGAAAGTCGCCGGGGGAGGGGGAAAAAAGCAGGGGGAGGGGTGAAGCCAGCGGGTGCGGCGGCTGCAGGGCGTCGAAACTAATGCAGAACGAATTTGAAATACGGCGGAGGAACATCAAGAAGGGACCGTGCCAAGCATCTTCTCTGATCACTGAAGGGCCCATGGCGGGCCAAGAGCGAGGAAAAGTGGGTGAGAACGCCACCAAAGTTGTCAGTGGGTGGGCAAAAGAAAAATCCCATATGTACTCGATGTAGTTACGATGGTAAAGATTGCCTAATTTGTTTATTCCCATCAATGGTTTTCCTTGAGGACATCGGGTATCAAAATGGTCTTTTGTGGTCCAGATTCCGGCAGGCGGCCCGAGACGTTCTCGCCCGCATCGGACGGGTGGCAAGGACCGCGGGGCCGCCTAGAGAGAGAAAGCCACCCGGGGTCCGGACATGAGGCGAAGGAAGAGCCGGCCGGGGAGGGGGTGGGCCGGGGCGCAAGCGTGGCGGATTTAGTGCCAACGGTCTCTTGCAGTTTGGGGACGTAGCGAGGTGCGCCATCGGCCGGCAGATCGAGGGGGCGTTGCGTTGACCGTTGCCGAAAATGGTAAAAGGCGAAAGAGAAGAGACGACGGAACAAAGGAAAGAGAAAGCGGCGATGAAGCAATCCAGAACGCGAGGCGTTACGTCATGATGGTGTAGTCGAGCGCTGTCCGACCCTCGTCCCTTCCAAATCAAACATTTTGACCGCCCATCGCCACAAAGCTAGCCCTGCTTCACCAGTGTTGTTTCATCATCAATCCATAAGAGTGTCGGGGCATGTGATGGCATAACATGGTTGTGACGGTGAGCGGCAGATCCTCCTGGAAGAGGGCAAATTGTTGTAACCAGACGTTTGGAAGAGACGATCTTGTAGAAAGCCGAGATGCTAGGGCCAATCGGTAGAGTCAGCCGGATCGACGTTATCAATCGACGGTACTGGAGTCCGCCTCCGCGGGAAAAACAAAAAAAGAAGTGACCGCAGAAATAAAAAAAAAAAAAGAAACGCAGTCGGAAAAAAAGGTGTGTAGGCCGAAGAGCGAGCCATGCTCTGCAGTGTCACGGGCATTCGAAGCAAGGGAGGCAGAGCTGCACCTCGCAAGAAACCATAGAACATGCGTACAAGGGCTCCAAAAGAAGACCCAAAGGAGGGAGAACTAATCCACCGCTTCGAAACTTCCGTAGCCAAAGGGGAGGCTCTTTCTTGGGTTCCACCAGTGGTAATTGTCTTGACCATGTGCTCCAACTGGTGAATCCCGGGATTTTCCCATCCACGTTCCCGGATGGATGTTCGTTGCGCCTCCCCCTGGCCATAGTTTTACAGCAGCTCATCAGCTCACCATTGTGAACCCCCTTTTGGAGCCTGCACAGACCGCCCCTCGTCACACTCATGCTTGACGTTGCGGCCTGACTGAGCCGGGGCTGGTGTTACCTGGTCTTGTCTCTGGACCAGCCCTAGCCTTCGTCAAGCCTGTGAAGCCCCCATTGCGCGGAGCTTCGGCGTGATTAATCTGTTCATGGAATAGATGACTCCCATTCTTTACCCTATCGTTTCACGAGGAACCGAGAAGGGGCCGGAAAGAGAAAAACCTACGCCAATCCAAAAGAACCACAAATGTACCTGGTTGATTCTGCAATTCAAAAGAAACCCAAATAGGCCCCTTTGTGTGTAAACTAAAATAATGTGTTCTCCCTGAGATGGCCATCCCCGGCTTTCCGCTAGAAGACGTTTTATAAAGCTCGGGGACACGGAGGCCATCCCAATAATGCGCCGAACGATAAATGATGCTCCTGAAATTTTTAGACCGTTTGGGCCCCCGCAAAGCGCTGTGGGGGCTTCCGTGACGTGCTGATGAGACGAGGGGTGTCGTGATTGCGTACGAAAAATACGTTTCATTAGTGTGGCCGATGCCCGAATATGATTTGGTCCCTACTTCGGCAGCTACGCCCGAGTCGTTTGACTACCGCGACAGACAAAAGGACCCGGCGCCGCAAAGCCGAAAGGGGAACATCGGCCATGTTGTATGCAAATTTCATGTAGCGAAAGAAAAAAATCCTGTGATCCGGATTACAGTGGATTTTCTTTTCCTCCGAGGGGGTCGGTGTCGCGGTCTCGCGCCAATTCTCCTGCTCGTAATAACACGGCCAAAGACGACGTCTGTCGCGGATCAGGCTGTGGGGGCTGTGCTGATGGGAATTTTGTTGGTGGTTGTGGTGGTAGACCCGGTCGCTGATCGAACGGAGATGGTACCATTGATAGCGACGACGGTACAGGCTGCGGTAACAATCGGTGTGCTTTCTGTGCATCCGCAAGTGGAAGGAGCGAGCCGGTGTAAGGTGCGCTGGGGGGATTGTTGCTGAGGCTGGGAGCATAGCCGCCGCTGTCGGACGATTGGTTAGTGGTGTTGGTATCCTCATGGACCAGAGAGGGTATCGAAGAGGGTTCGCGCTGGAGACGTCGGGATGACAGGTCGCGGTCGCTGGGGGTGTGGGTTGAATAGAGCGAGGAAGTGGAAGGGACAGTCGCCAGCGGGGTGCCGCTGCTGTTGGAGACGCCGAATCCGTGGGTTGTCGCATAAAGGGAGTCCTGAAGGCGTTCCCGTGAATCGATTGGTTGGGCCTGGTGAGCGAAGTCTGGCTCTCGGAACGCCGTAGCCGATGTGGGAGAGGCTGACAGGGGAGAGTATTGCCCGGCAATCCTAGGGGAATTGACCCCGGAAAATGAGTAAGCTGCAGGAGAAGTCGATTCAGAACCTAGCATGCGTCCTCCAGCACGGTGAGAGCCCGGGGGCGGGCTGGAACCAGACCGATTATGGACAAGAGGAGGGGGTTGGCTAAAGTGAGCGTCGGATACTCTGCGGTGGGACTTGTCGATATTTTCATTGCTACTGCTTCGGGCATTGATACTGGTCTCAGGCTCAACTTTGGTTCGCTTGCCTTCATGCGAAGCGGTTAGTGGGAACGTCATTGGTACATGATGGGACTTTAAGGGCTGACCAGATTGCTGCTGGTTATGCTTGGCTCTGAATTCGACCAGATATTCTTGATACTGGGCATACTCGGGGGTTTTCTTGTACTCCGCAAGCTCGGCATAGTACTTTTCCTTGGCAGCGGCGGCTTGGCGTTCACAAGCCTCCCGGGCCCCAGGCGAAAGAGTCTGCCACCGTTCACCTACAAGTTTGGCGATCTCGGTAAAACTCAGCTCCTGTCCTTTCAGGGACTCTCTCGTCTCTGCATGCAAGTCAGCGCGATTGAGTAGTCACGTGGAACAAACCACGTACGGTTCGAAAAGATCACGTAGGCTGATGCTGGGCGCTCTGGCGCGTTCTCGTCGGGCTGGCGTGACGGTCAGCTGCAATCCGCGCAGGACAGCTAGGGGGCGCTCACTTTGGGATGACGACGGTACTTGCGCTTGGCGGTGCCGCCGGTGTTAGCCGAAGGAGGCTCGGTCCGCTTGTGGTGGTTGAGCGACCTGGTCTCCGAGGCCGAGTCATCGCTGCGGTAGGAGCCGTCGACGCTCGAGGCGGCGTGCAGATGGGGGACTGCACGGTCAAGTCTTTCAAGCGGGATGCCTCTGGTCTCGGCAATTGCACGCTGGAGTTTCTGTGCCGGGTTAGCGGTGACACGGAGAGACGGGGGTGGTTGGAGGCGTACCCTTCGGTGGCCGAGCTTGACATTGAGAGAATCGCTGTCGAGGCAAAGGTGAGCATTTCGGGGAGCATTCTTGGCACGGGTCGGCTTACAGGTCGGATTCTCTGATGTCCAAGACCGTCTCCCATGTGTCGAAGCCTTCGGTGACGAAGACGTCGAGGTACTGCGACAGACCCAGTTGCTCCAGCTTCTGGCGCAGGTCGGTCATGAAGAAATCAGAAGGGGAGGATGGGCGGAGCGAGGAATGATGGGGTTTTCGAGCGGAAAAGGCCGGGCGGCCAGGGCTCGGGCTCGGCGGCCAGGGCTCTCGTCGACGCTGGCGGCTATAGGGCGGCGCAGCAGCACGACAGCGCGTGACAGCCAGGATGGGAGCGGCGTCGCGTCGCTGTCGCGGCGGAGGCAGGCGGTGGTACAGATGGAAATGGATACAAAAGCAGTAAGGATGGGTCGGCAAAAGTGTGGCTTGGTCCAGACCCGGGACACTAAAACTTTAAAAAAAGAGCAATTGTTGCAGAGCGAAGAAGCGAAGAAGAACGGCCCAGTCAGCAGGCGACACGGGCCATAGACACGCGTGGAGAGGCGGCGGCGGGAGGCAGAGAGCGCTCGGGCGGGCGTGGGCGGGCGTGGACGGCGGGGCGCGGTGCGCGTGGTGGGTGCAGGCTGGCTGCGCGGTGGTGGATGTCAAGTAACGGGCGGCCGGGGCGACGACATGGACTCGCAGCGGGACAGGCCTGGGAGCGGAGAGGAGCTGGAGCGGCGGAGCATTGATGGGCGCGAGGACGACGAGGAGTTGCAAGCGCTGGCTCGGGCGGGCAGGGAGACTGAGATGGACGAGCTGGCAGCCGCAGGCAGCGGTGCGTCTTCAGGTCGTGTCGCGCGTGCTGGGTTGACGAGAGTCGGCAGCGGGGCGGCGAGCCGCGGTGGGCAGGGCAGTGGACGCGCAGTCTCGCTGCCCGTCGAGGCCCGCCAGCGGCCGTTCGTCGATGGGCAAGGAGACGATCAATTACTCGGGGCGCCGGGCGTCGCCATCGAAGCTGCGCAGGCGGATCGTGGACGACGCCGCAGAGGCCCGCGCTAGCGCGCTCGCCGCCAAGACGCGCGCCATGACGGCAGCAATGGCAAGGGGCGCGCTGCATCCCCGGATCTGGCCCTCTCCAGCAGCGGCGGTGGCGAGATCAGCCAGATCTGCTGCGCGCTGCGACACACTCCAATGGGCGATCGCCGTTGCGCTGCGCGTCTGCTCTCGCCAATGCCGCATCGAAGATCGATGCCAGCCGTCAGACGACTGCGGTACCGCCAACCCATGTTTCTGGCCCCGGCCTAGCATCGCAATCTTCGATTCCCTTCTGCAGCCCAAGCCACGCGACCGGGTCGCGGTCCAGCCCTCCCCTAACCCCGACGCTGCTGGCATCGCCGATGGCCACAATCTCCCTCTCGAGATCTGCGCCTGTGTTGGGTCGGAAACACGTCCGGCGCCGCCCTGCCGGGTCAGTCGCGCCTTTGTCTTCGTGTGAGACTGTTGCTCTATCGACATCGGCAAATCCCCTCTGCACGCAACAGCGATTCCACTTTCCGCCATGCGCGCGGGCACCGAAGCCTGGCCTGCTTGTCCGCGTTAGCCCGTGATGTCATGCCAATGCCTCGTCCGCAGCGTGCCATCTTCTACACCAGCCGCTCGTAATCACTCATCTCCGCCTCAGACAACCAACCCGCCAACGTGTTCGCTCGCGTCCTTGCTCTGCGGTGCGGCGCCCTTGACTCGCTTGCTCGCGCTCCAAAACTATCTGCTCACGTTGGATCTAGCACATGGCACTTGTCCAGGGCATGTTTGAGTGCCAGCGGCAGATGGCACTTTCCCCTCACGCATGTGCATGGGGTCCAGCCCGAGCCGCCGGCGTGGTTCACCCTAGCCTCATCAGGGCGTCCGAGAGCTGGACATCTCGATGTTCTCCTTGATCTCTGGACGCTCCAGCGGGATTGGCGCGGCAGCCCTCCGTCCATTGCATCACCGCCGCGTTCTGGACTGTTGAGAAGCCATTGGTGAGGTTCTTGCGGAGTGATTGCCGGTCCCACCAGTGATGTCATGAGCCCTGCTTCCCTGCTCGCGGCCCGGTCCTGAGCAGCTCCTCTCCGCTTCTGGAAATCTTATGGCCATGTCAACGTATAATCCCCATTTTAACCTGGGAAACATCACTTCGCGGCACCCCCACACACCTGCGCCCAGGCTCTACAACTCCTCTACATCCATGACTGAAGTATGGCTTCATCTTCCTGGCGTGCGTATGATTTTTCTGACTGCCTCTCCGCCAAACCGAGCAATTCCTCCGTGTCTTTCATTTGTAGTGCAGATCGTCGAGGGTATCACGACGACGCTAGAAGCCAAAGCTATGACAAAGTATGAAGTAGAAAGCCAAGAAACACGGAGACCTCCGCGAACAAGTCCGCCGCCACGGTGTTGCGAGTCGCGCCCACTAATCCACTACAGTATAGAGCGTCGTCAGACGTCTGATATTGTAGCGAGATTTCCTGTGTCAATCCCGCTAATCTAACATATCATCTCACCAGCCCTCTATGTGCTGACGAACGCACGTGCCGCGAGAAGTACATGCTTTTCATATGATGGATGAGCTCATTCAGAGTCCATACCGGTTTTTTCCTCCTCGGGATGAGCTACGAGCCGTTCGGCGCGTGGGATACCTACACCGCAGCTGGTAGTCGAGCGGACTTGCGTCCGGCACTTATTACATACCCGCTCGTCAACCACCTTTCGTGGTATCTCCTGGCATAGTCCATGCGACGATGCTGATTTACTGGGTCTTAGGACACCGTCAGTTTTACCGGATATCTTATCGCAAGCAAATATTGCAATGCTAGACGCGCCAACCTTCGTTCGAACAGGCAGCAAAGTGCCTGCGCCACCCACAGTGGCCGCTGAAGCCCAAGCTTTGTGGCTGTTCCAAGAGCGGGATGCCAAATTAGGCAAGACACTCAACACCACGGACCACCAGACGGCGAATCCAACCGATTACAGTTCAAAATAGACGTGGCCACATGTCAGCTGCCGAATCCGCAAATTGACGGCCTGGATTTCTAGAGTTCCACTCATAATGCTGCTGCCTGTTCTACGAATCCACTGAATTGGCCTCTTCCATCGCGCCTCCTTCTAGCTGGAATGCTGTGGATTATGGAGACACTATAAAGATGTCTGTCGATGGCTCCAAGGAAAGGAACAATACAAACACTTCATCACTCATACCTTCAGCCTTTGCGCCAGCTGCACCGCTTTAGAAATCTCAAAGATTGCACTCAAGACCAAGAAAAAGAGAGAGAAATTTCATAATACAACCATGACCTCCATCTACTCCTCTAATCAACCACCACTCGACCATATTCGCCGCTATCAATGGGAGCGTAACTAAGCCTACGATTCCCAGAAAGCTCTCTTACGGCGTCGATTCCCCCCTTGGCCTCATATCCTCACTCCCGTTTTCCCCGCTCTACGTAAGTCAATAGTGAGAACAAGATTCCACAAACCCCACCCTCATTTCAATCGTCAATCAATTGAACACGGGTTCGTCACAGCTCTACGCCACTCTCAAGGGCAAGCACGATCTCTGGGGCTCCCTCCTCTCCTCCCTCCCCGACGACGCCTTCACGCACCCGACTCTCGATGCCGGCTGCGGCCGAGGCATGGTCCTGCTCAAGGTCGCCCAGCGCAAGGCGGCCCTACCCTCCGCACCCACGCCCTCATCTCCCGCCTACGGCATCGACATCTTCAGCACCGCCGACCAATCCGGCAACGCGCCATCCGCAACCTGGGCCAACGCCGCCGCCGCCGGTCTTCTCGGGACGACGACGACCTCTCCGGCTCCCTCTCTCCTCCCCCCTAGCAGCGATGACGGCAGCAGCAGCAGCAGCAGCAGCAGCAGCAGTGGCCCGATCGTCCTGCACACGGCGAGCTTCACGGCGCCGCTGCCGTTCCGCGACGGCGCGTTCGGCGTCGTGACGAGCTCGCTGGCCGTGCACAACGTCGGCCGGGCGGGCCGCCGGCACGCGCTGCGCGAGATGGCGCGCTGCTGCCGGCCCGGCGGCTACGTGCTGGTCGTCGACCTGGCCGGCTACGTGGCCGGCTACGCCGAGTGCCTGCGCCGGGAGCTGGGGTGGACCGACGTCGAGAGCGCGTGGGGCGGCGTCGGCGTCATGTTTGGCGTGTGGCCGTGTGTGGTTCTCAGGGCAAGGAAGCCGGAGTGAGGTGTGCCTGGTAAGGGGGGAGGGGGGAGGAGGGGCGATTTGGTGGGGTCTGTTTTGTGGGCTGTGTGAAGGTGTGTTGGGGTGGACTGCGGGATCGAGTGGCATTCGATGCTTGCGCGAGACTGGCTCGCGCTTCAAATGGGTGTCACATGGTTTTTTTTAATAGGGTGTAACAATTTGAAAGCGCAAGGGAGATGTCATCCACGAAGAGCAGGCAAGTGTACTCCATCCGGAGTCTCATTTCCCATAAAACAACAAACAACGCGCACCAGGCGGCTCTAAATGAAACAGTACAAGGCATAGTGACCTTCTCGCTATTCACCGGGAGAAGCCGTGCGGGGACCCAGGGCTGCTGGGTGCTCCTTCCAGTGCCGCCGAAATGCAAGCGTAGCAGACAGGTGACTCGGAACTGGAAGTGACTTAGCGAAGGGCACCCAAAATCCGAAACCAGTAGTAGGCCCGTTCCACATTTAGCTCCGATGCTCGTTGGTTGATTCAGTGCGGAGCAAATTCCGATTCAAAGCCTCAGCTGAGGGCCCACCACACCTTTCGGCACATCGACGTTGTACTAGCCATCACCAGAGACTAGACTGTGTCTCCGCAGATCATTTCTATCAGCGTGACAAATATTGGTATACCAGAGCATCGCCGTCATAGAAGCTCCTAGCGCTGCCATTTTAGGTCTCAAAAGGAATATTCTCAGGGGAAGCCCAACACGACTGGAATTTGGGATCGGCCACAGCAGATGGAATCGCAGGGTGACTGGGCCAATCGGCTCCATTTGCGTAGTCTCGATTGTTGCGAAAGCACCTCCACTTAATCGCTCCGTTTTCGCTCTGATGCTAAGCTCTGCTCAAAGACCGCCATCTACCCCAGTGCCCAGAGGCAGCCTCACGCCCGAATCGGAGCCAATCACTTCACGGCAGTCAGAGGATATTGCGATGTTAAAGCGGGGCTGATATTGAAAGAGAAGCACAGACTAATCATGCTTGGTGATGAAGTGTTCAATCAGCTTCACCGTATGTTACAAATTACTCAGCTTTTTTCGAGCGTATACGGCAAGGCATGTTACCCCCTCTCCCAAAGAGGTTGTCAAAACAGTCATCATGACGTACACAGGCCCTACGGAGTTATTTCGAGGTATAGATTCCAGTTAATTTTTAGAAGGAGCCGCCCTGAAGACTACCGAATGTCGAATACAAACTACGCCAATCCACTTCTGGATACCTGGTTTTTGACTATCGTCTGCGCGATACTGAGAGTCCTGCAGCGGTATTCTTCGCAAGAAGACGATAGAGCGACTCGAAAGGCCTGTAAGAAAAGCCTGGAGTCTCTCTGCCAGCTGTACGAACAGATTCATTACTCTTTACGGTTGCATGCAATTTAATGCGAGTCCGAGCGGATGATACCTGGGAACTTTCTCGGACGGACCGTTGTACCTCAGTACATCTACCGGGGGTTATCAGCTATATATTAGGCAACGTGTTTCCGAGTCAAGTGTTCAGCATGTGAAGCCGAAGTTTGTACAAGCCCGTAGTTGTAATTGAACTCAAGGGAAATGCAGACATACCGTTCACTTCAGGGTTTGTTTCAATAACGCATTGGCAGAATCCCAAGTGAATCGTAATCTGCATTTCTTTTTATGGAAGATGAGATTGTGGAAGAGCTGCACAGTGTACCAGACAGATCCAGCCCAACGATACTTGGAGCCGATCGTTCTGCACGTTATCATGCTAAATATTTGAAGACGGCACGTGTATCGGCACATCAAAAGATATGGCCCCGGGTACCGGAAGCATATCAAATTGATTTGCAAAGGAATTACTGAAATTCAAACAGATGTCTTCGCTCAATAGCCTGAAGCGTGCGTGAAAATAGTGCTGCAGTCAAAGTGCATCTCCAGAGCCAGAAACCGACTAATTAAAGGGACGGGGCGAGGCTCTTACAGAGTTGACATCCATTCAAGACATTTGTATACGGATGTGTTTTCATGGCGATCCTATACGCATACGAGAGGTCGAAGTGCATGGATTTGCTGCCTCAAGCATAAGTCTCTCAGTTGTTAATAAGAACCTGGATACTAATCGATGCCACGTCAAGTTTTTCTACTGAGAAGGTAAGAGGGTACAAGATATTTGGAGAATGGCAGTTTTATTACATCTGGTGGCTACCAAATCCATCGATTACAGCCTGGCCAAGATGTACCCATATGGATAGTGTCCTTTTGACCCATTCTCAACCTTGTTTCTCACTTCTTCAACCCATAACCTAACTCCATCACGCAATCCTCTATACCAATAGCCGTCGCTTCCAGCGTTTTAAACCCAACCCCCATGTACTCCCTTCCTTTCCGCAAGAACTCCACAATAATTCAAACCCCCCTTCCCCCATGGTACCCGCCAGACACGATTTCCTTGCCGTCCTAAATCCAGCCCACCAACCACCTCCTGCACCATGATTGCCTCACCCACCCGTTCCAAACCCCCAGCTAACCCATCCCACCCCCCTCTTTCAAGAACTGTTCTGTGATCCCACAAAGACGCCATCCGGGATAGGTCCAAAGCGTTGCACGGTCCGCGAAGTGAGATGATTCTGAATAGAGGAACTGATTCCGAGGACAGGCGGTTGCGGGTAGACCAGCATGAGCCGAGGGCGATGCGTGGGGACCAGGTGACACCAGCGTGTGTCCGGCGCGCCTTTGTTGCTGTGACACCACCACATTCCAACGCTGTCCCAAAGCACGGAGATGCTCCGGCTGCTGCAGTTGGACGAAGCACTGAGACGACGACAAAGCTGTCTCTGCCACCGGCCCTGTCGCGATCGCCTCCCTGTGTCCGCGGTAGAGCACCGTGACACACAACCATCCAATCGCCTCCCGGCCAGGTCTTGGGATGCTGTGTACGCGATGTAGTCCCATGAGCGGATACGTAGCCGGACTATCAGGCGCCATGGTAGGTGTCGATCTGATTGTTCTCGGTGAAATCGTGGCTGGTGTGACCTGGCATGAGGTAAAATAGTAGGCGAGAGTGAGAACCTTGTGAGTGGTGGACTGTGAGCGAATGCTGGCGCCGCGCGTGAGAAGGCGACAAGAGTATGGAATCAGCGTAGCCAGAGCTGCCCGGGGTGGTGAAGATGATGGTCTGCAAAGGATTCTTGATGGTCGACAATATGGTATTGAGCTGGAAACGGTCTAGACTGAGGAATCGAATGGTGTGAAGCTTTAGAAATTACCCTCCAAATCGTATCCTTCCTCCCATCACTGGTAGTTGATTTTCATCGGGATCGCCGGTGGGGACGTGCATTCTCTGCCTGCGATAGCAGAATAGCATCGGGGCTCTTCATGACTCTGGAAAGTTTCGCCGCCGGAAGCTTGTTTCAACGTTGGTAGTGGTGCCACATGCGCGGCTCAGCATTGGTGTCATCCAATTTGGGTCGAGCTGGAGGAGGAACGCCAGGTGGATTCGGGCCTAGTGTGGCTGCGCGGAGGAACGAAAGGGGAATGGCGCGGTGGGTTCAACGTCCGTCTACCACAACGTCGCGTCACGCAACTGCCAGCTCGTGTGTAAGTCTCGATGGCCCACGGCGGAGCGCAGCAGCCGCTCACCTGTCTTGCGCAACTCCCCCGGCATCCTGGACTTTTGCATTCTTTCGCGGCTCCGTGGCCAGCTGGTGGCAGGTGCGCGCGGCACGCAGCTCAGCCCTCGGGCTCCTCCTCGGCCTCCAGAATGCACTCGACCATGGCGTCCAGGCCCTGCTCGAACTCGTGCTCGCTCACCCACTCCATGCGGCGCAGCAGGCGCAGGCCCTTCTCGACCCACGACTGGCAGTTGAACTCGCGGTCCGAGTTCTCGATGGGCACCGAGGCCAGCAGCTGGACGAGCTCGGCCTTGGTGATCTCCTTGCGCAGGGTGCCGACCAGCACGGCGCGCACGAGCTCGCGGCCCGGGTCGCGGGTGGCGTCGTAGCGGTCGTGGACCTGGAAGCCGAGCTCGCCGGGCGGGCCGGTGATGTGGATGACGAGGGCCGAGTCGGGGCGGGATGCAGCGGCGGGCGGGCCGTCCTGGTGGAAGAGCGGGCGGAAGCTGAGGGCGGTGTGGCGGTGGCGCTGGTAGTCGAGCGGGTCGCCCTTGAAGACCAGAATGCTGACGCTCAGGCTGGCGGCGCGGTCGTCGTCCACGTCCATCTTGTGCCGAGCTAGCGTGAAGGGGAGAGCGGGCCCTTTTTGTTTCCTCTCAGCCGGCCGCCGCGTCGCTCGGCTCGTGTCAGCTTTATGCCCTGCTCCAGCCCAAGTTTCCGCCCGCCAGCCCAACCCTCAGGTCGCGCCCGACTGAGTCAGTGCGCCGTGCGGCTGTTCCCGCATCACGACGTTATTTCCGCAGCTCATACCACTGAGATCATCCGCCGCCGATCTCCCGGCCTCCCTGAGACGCCGCCCTGGGTTGCGTGTCGTTTCTTTTGCCGCTTCGCTCGACCTCCCCACCCGGTGACGGCACGCCGGGCTCGACAAGCCGCCGCCGCGGTTGCGGGTAGCCAGCACGGACGGCACGTGGCCCTTGAGAAATTGCGACAGCCCGCTCGCCATAACCATGCCCATTTATTGCCTTTATTTCCTGGGGGCAGTCGGTGGCGGCAACATCATAGTTGCCAATTTTACACACCCCCTCCCCCTCGTCGCCTGTCCAAACTTATCCCGCTCCGCCTACACATAAGCATACATGTTGCCCAGAACAGCAGGTCGTCCGTGCCGCCCGCCTCGTACCGCTACCCAGGATTGCCTTTTATTTTTATTTCGCCTGCGCCTGTGACTCGGCGGCAGATGCCACATCGCTTCGCCAGAACTGCCGTCTTCATAGGGGGTTTCTTTTTTAAGCTTCGGATTGGCGACCGCACGAACACCACCACAATGTCCAAGAACGCGTCACTCCCATGTTTATTCGACGCAAAAGACAATCGCCCTCCTCCCACCCCCCGCCCCCGTTTGTCCATGCAAGCTTTCCCGAACCGAGACAGCCCCCTTCTCGGACGGCAGCGGAATGGAGATAGCAATGGTTTTTCTGGTTCCATGTCCATGCCCAATACGGAAAGACGCCGTATGAATTAGTGATGTGTCTGTCTGTTGTGGCCTCTTTTTTTTCTTTTTCCTTCCCCTCTCGCGTGCCACTTAGCCCGCCAATTAGTACCCATAAATCACACTACTTCAAGATATTAGAACGACGATGCGGCAAATAAATTCTTCTTGTTAGAGGCCGACCGCAAAAAAAAAAAAAAAACACTGGCACGTTTCATACACTGGCACAAACAACAGTTCAGGCCAGCATCCTACTAAACACCCCCCAGTACATAGTAGCACGGACCAAAAGGCGCCGCCTCGGCCGAACTGCGCGCGCCAATACTGCAAAATTTCGGGAACCTGCACTTGAGTTGTTTTGATTCTTTCTTCTGCCTCGCTGACGCCATATGTGCGCATCGCGCCCTATTGCTGAAGTTCGAAAGGAGGTTGCGTAAGATGCTTTCTCTGGCTCCCGACCACATGAGAGGAAAAAAAATAGCAAGACTTGGTCCGTGAACAATTAAAATGCCAGTTTAGGCATAGATGCGCGTTGAGAGGCTATAGATCTACCTAACATCATCACCTCCTCCACCTCCACGTCTGTATCTGTTTCTATTTTAATTCCCGCTAGTATAGTCGACCGGCCCATCGCAATCTAAATCGCCGTTTGCATCGTCAGACACTACATCACCGGACACAAGAGTGTTCACATGCCCTTTTTATTGCCTATTAGAAGATGCCGTCACGCGTCGATCACTGATGAGCTCATTCGTAAGCCAAGCAGAGGGATGACATCAGGGACCTTTCAACGAGTCGATGGTTCAGCCCTGGGCTTGCATGTCGGGACGCTCCAACACATCAGCATTCATCGTTTCTCAGAAGTACAACTCTCGTCCACGAAAGGATAGCAAGAAAAGAAAAAACCGGGACAACCAAGAATTATCCCTCAGTCCACCTCATCACAAACCTAGAGGGAGAAAAAAAAATCGTACGCCTTCATGAACGCCTACCGCCTCACGTCTTTAATCTGATATCGATGCCACCCGTCCATCGTGCTTTTTTTAATGCCGTCCACCCACTCCTAACGCTCCCGAATCTCAGAAACTCTGTGCGACCTATCCTCTTCCATTTACAAATCCTCATCCATACCATCCCCCGCCTCAACAAAGACAAGCCTCGTGCCCTCACCTGCCGTTTGCCACACCTGCGATATACGTTAGCACAACCCATGTCGACTCTCGAAAAGTGACGGCGAAAACTTACATCGAGCATGGCATACTCATCGATAGCCTCCTCGAACTGATCTGCCGTGAAGCCCTTGGCCAACACTCTTTCCCTCACCCTCCTCAGATCCAGCTCGCCCGCCGAGCCGTCCACGACGGCCGCGACGCCAGTATCCTTCATGGTGCGGATGAGGTGGTAGATGCGCGACTGCGGCGTCTGGTCGGCGCCGCGGCCGCGCTCGTCCTGGTACAGCGACGCCTTGCTGACCTCGACCAGGCGCAGCGCTTCGTCGACGTCCTCGACGATGACCGTCTCGGCAAAGCGCAGGCGAGCCAGCGCTTGCGCCAGACGGAGCACACCGAGTAGCGTACGGGGAGACGTGTGCGTGAAGGCGCGGCGCTGCGACTCGTCGCGCGCGTGCTGCTGGCGCATGCGCACATACGCGCCGACCAGGTAGTCCGACACCTCCTGTGGCACCGTCGGGCGGTAGCTGCGGGCGCGAGCCACCCATTGGCGAACTTCGTTGGGCGTGAATACCGGCCCTTTGCCGTTGCCCGCAGTTTCGGGGTGCTTGTTGTGGATGTGGACGTGTGTGACGTGACGGGCGAGCTCCTCGTCGGCATCGCGGGATGGGGTATCAAGAATAAGGAAGAGAACATCAAAACGAGAAAGCAACGCGGCGGGAAGGTTGATATTCTCAACCGGGGAAATGCGAGGGTTGTAGCGGCCGTAGAGCGGGTTAGCAGCAGCAAGGATAGAGGTACGGGCGTTGAGGGTGGTTGTGATGCCGGCCTTGCTGATGGAGATGGTCTGTTGCTCCATGACTTCGTGAATTGCGGTTCTGTCCGAGTCATCCATCTTGTCGAACTCATCGATGCAGCACATGCCGTTATCCGCCAGGACAAGAGCACCTCCTTCAAGGACCATCTCATCCGTGACTGGGTCTCTCATGACCGCTGCAGTAAGACCGACACCACTGCTACCACGGCCAGTGGTGTAGACGCCACGAGGCGCAACCTTTGTGATGTACTTGAGAAGTTGGGATTTGGCAACACCAGGATCACCCATCAGGCAGATGTTGATATCGCCACGAATGCGCATGCCGTCGCCCATCTCCTTCGTCACACCACCAATCAGCTGCAGCAGGAGCGCCTTCTTCACATCCAGGTGTCCGTAGATTTCGGGGGCAATGGAGCGGGAGAGATACTCGTAGAGCTGGCCGGACCTCTCGAGTTCATTCATGCGGCGGATGGTGGGTTGAGCGAGAACAATGTCATCGTAGGCCTTCTTGTGCTGGTTGACGTGCTGCGCCTCGAGGTAGGTATCGGTCAGGAGACCAGCCCGGATGGCCTTGAATCCGGTGTATGGGGTGGGAAGGAAGATGCCGGCGACATCGATAACATCACCAGGGTTGATCTGACGGACAATTGCGCCATGCACGTGGACCGTCAATTGCCTGGGGATATGGCCGACGGGAACCTGGTCCGCCATCTCCTGAATCTTGACCTCCTGGAAAGGCATGAACTTTGATGCACGGGTGGAGAGGAACAGCTGGCCTCTGGCGTTGTTATCCTTGCATTCCTTCGAAGGACACTCGACAAGCGGCGTGAACTGCTTCGCAGTGACGGGCTGGAAAATCTCACAACCGCAGCGGTCGCAAGAGTAGGCATTAACCTGGACGGCGGGCTTGACATCCGATACCCTGGTTGCGATACCACGCACGGTGATGAGGTGTCCTATGTGCTCACCGCGCACATTCCTGACCGCTAATGCCTTGGAGCTGCGCTCGCTGCTCGATCCGGAGGGAGTGAGGGGCTTGAAGTTCAGAGTGTATCTTCTAGTCAGTTCCGCCGGGAAGACAGAGTCGTCAGCGGCGGCTTCGTCTTCTGCATCGGCATATTCCTCTATTCTCTCGTTACGCTGCACGCGCTGGGTCATGATAATGTCGAGAACGTCGTCCTTGAAGCTGTGCCAGAGTCAGTAGAGCATTCACCAGCGCCTCGGGGGAATCGTACGTCGGCTCCGAGGTCGGCTCGGGCATGACTTTATCGACTGCCCGCGAAAAAAGATCGATGTAGTGATGGGCGTTCTTCTCGACCGATTCGACTAGGCGGAGGTTGGGGCTGTCCTCGCCGAGACTCTTCTCATACTGCATCACCAATGTCAGCAGTGGATGAGCGCAAGCTGCAGGAAGCTCGCACCTGATCCAGGTCATCCAATTCTATCAAAACGTGGTTCGTCCTGCGGTCGGCGACGTCATGCAGGAGCTGCATGTACTTGTGCTTAGGGTTGCGCACAGGGCGATTCGTCTGGGGGCCATTGTCGTCCGACTCGTCCATAAAATCGTACTCCTCGTCGTCGCCATCAAGCTGCAGGCCCTCTAGAGCGTCCGTTGCCTCGGTGGAGGACGACTTGTAGTTGCGGAGAAAGTCCTCAATGGCGGCTGAAGCTTGTGTTAGCTATTGTTTGGGAAGTGCAAAAGCAAAACATGCGGAGGCGCACCCTGCTGCTCGCCATAATGAACGGGGGACCGATGAGTAAGGAGCGCCATTGCCTGCAAGAGCGTGGAATTATGAGTGAGGCAATGCGACGGGCAGAAGGGGTATCGAGGGTGGGTGGAGGGCGGGTGCTGGGGACTGACGGGCTTTGCGCACAAGAACGAGAAGCCGACGAGACCCACGCCAGCCGCCGCGTCCAGACGCGTCGGTCGATGCTCAGCGACGCGTGTTGCGCAGACGACGCGTATGGGCTGCCGTAGTACGGCGCACCGCACAGCCAGCCAGCGCCGACGTTGCGGAGCGGGCCGAGGTTCGTGGATGCAGCTGGACGGAAGCCGCTTCAAGCTTCACAGCAATGCGACTCTCCACGCCCACTCTTTCTCTCGCCTCCTCCCGCAACCATGGCTCCGGCGCCGAAGAAGCCAGCCCCCGTGCAGGCTGAGGTCGCCCTCTTGCACTCCCTGAAGAACTGTCTCGTCAACCTGCCCGCCTCGCTGGTCTCGGTGCTTGTGAACGCGAACACCGTGAGATGCCCACCGCACCACTAACCACCATGCCCAAGCTAACGCGCCCCACAGGTTGCGCAAAATGTCGTGGTTGAACTCACGTACCGTCAAGCGAGCTTCGACGGCCCCAATGGCCCCAAATCCGTTCAGCGATCTGTCTTCCTCGGATGGACGGGAATGCAGGCCCAGACCAAACCTGCCCCGGTTGTTAGTAGAGATGGACTTGCAGGAAGTAGAGGGACATCTGTCGGCAGGGAGCAGGACATCGCTGCCGTCGAACTGGATGCCACCTTCGGCCGTCTGCTGGGGCTTAGCAATGGCCAGAAGGTACGCTCCGCTACTTGAGTGTGGCTGTCATGAGGCGTACACTGACCGGCGACAGTAGGCCGGCATCTTGCTGCATCTGGATCCTCCGCAAGCCCACACCATCAATATCGAGCCCTTGACGCCCGCCGATTGGGAGAGTATGTAGGCAGAGTCCCGCCGAACCGCCCTTACTAATCCTATACGCTACGCAGTGATTGAACTCCATGCCCAATTCCTGGAACTTAATTTCCTGTCGCAGGTCCGCGCTTTGCCTAACCCCGCCTTCGCACCGCCCTCCGAAGCCGACAAGCAGCCTGCGCATCCCCTCACTCTCCATCTATCCCCGACGTCAACCGCCAATATAATAGTAACCTCGCTAAATCCCGCACCCCCACCTGCTTCCCCATTCGTAAAGATATCACCTGACGCCGAAGTCATTGTTGCACCCAAAACTCGCCAAAAGCCAGGCCGTGGAGACAGCAGAAGCGTTGCAAGTACAAGTCGTAAGAGCCAGGGTGGGCGGAGTTCAGCCAGTACCGTGCGGCGGAGAAGCAGAAAAGATGATGCTAGTAGTCGTGGTGCCGTCTTCCTGCGGGGTGTTGACCGTGCATTGGGCGGCGATTGGTTCGACGATTTGGAGGAGAACATGCAAAACGCGGGCTTGAAGGTGTGGATTGATCGGGATCTACTTCTTCTCAAAGCCTTGCGCGGGGTGACCTGGGTCTATGTTTCCATTGTCAAGCCAACCGGGATTCAGGAGCCTGTCGATCCGCAAAAAGAGGCAGAAACCGAAAAACCTGGGATTAAGATTGTGGCACGGTTGGATGCTTGGGATGACGCCCCCGATAGCCAGCACGTCGCCATGTCCACGACTTTGTGCATGGCACTTGGAGCAGAGGGTCTACTCGGTGGTCTGGTCCGAATTGAAGCTGCGCCTCCACAGGCTCATAAATCCTCCCTCATGAAGACCACTCCGGTCAAGGCCCTGAAAATCTTCCCTTTTGCGTCGGCTGCGATTCAACAAAATACAGGCCTGAAATTTGGTGGCGAATCGAAACAGGAAAAGGAGGAAGCTGCACAAAACATCAGAGAACTTTACGGTCAAGATCGCGTCAATGCTATTCTCGACGGTCCGCTGACGTGCGGCATGGTTTTGCCTCCTGTAGAAGGCAAGGAGAATCTGTGGGCGGGTGCAATCCTCCGGTTCGACCCACCATCTAGCACTGTGCCAGACTCTGCTAAATCCCCGGCCTGGTTTTTGGGAGCGGAGAAGAAGGGAATTCCGCTTGAGGTCGAACCAGATATCAGCAAGCCATCCAACATACTTCAGAGCTGGTCACCAGGCGAGGCGCTTCCGTCGGTGCCGCCAACTCTGGTTGGCATAGACCAACTCATTGAGCAGCTCATGTCTCACCTGACCCATTCTTCGTCAGTTCTCTTGACCGGCGGACTTGGTGCTGGCAAAACTGGCCTTGCACAACTCTTGGCGCATCGTCTTCGAAACGAGCACCTTTTCCACGCCGCCTATTTTCCTTGCCGCTCGCTTGTCACGGATGAGACACGTGTGTCAACCATCAAGGAGACATTAGGCAGGCTGTTTGCTGCAGCTGCTTGGGGTGCCAGACTAGGCGGCCACTCCGTCGTCATTCTAGACGATCTGGACAAACTCTGCCCGGTTGAGACAGAACTGCAAGTGGGCGGGGAAAACGGCAGGAGCAGGCATATCAGCGAGAGCATATGCTCCATCGTGAAGCAGTATTGCTCAATGGACTCGAGAGTGGTTCTTCTAGCCACGGGCCAGAGTAAAGAAGCAGTTCATAACGTCATTATTGGCGGCCACGTTGTTCGAGAGATTGTTTCCCTCAAAGCACCAAATAAAGAGGGAAGAAGGAAAGTGCTGGAGAAGCTGGTCCTTCCAGATGGCGAGGCAACCCACTTTTCATCAAAGCTAAACGGGACAAGCAGCCATCAGCCATCTGCGTCAAATGGAAATGCCTGGATGGATGGCTCCGTATCTGGAGGTAGCCGACCAAGCACATCCCACAAGGCGGCTGAGGACAGCTTTCTTGTCGACCCGAACATCGATTTCTTAGACCTCGCCGGACAAACCGATGGTTACATGCCGGGCGATCTTGTCTTACTTGTATCTCGAGCAAGAAGCGAATCTCTGATACGTTCTGTGAGCGACACTTCACTCTCACAATCAGACTCAGTCATTCTCATGCAAGACGATTTCTCCCGCGCGCTCGATGGATTCACACCAGCATCACTCCGCAACGTGACCCTCCAATCCAGCACCACGCGCTGGGACTCAATCGGCGGTCTGCACGCGACCCGTCAAACGCTCCTTGAAACCCTACAATACCCCACTACCTACGCCCCTATCTTCGCACAATGTCCCCTACGCCTACGTTCGGGTCTCCTTCTTTACGGCTACCCTGGCTGCGGAAAGACTCTGCTCGCCTCTGCCGTCGCTGGTGAATGCGGGCTCAATTTCATCAGTGTCAAAGGACCCGAGATCCTCAACAAGTACATCGGCGCCTCTGAGAAAAGCGTACGGGACCTGTTCGAGCGAGCAGAAGCCGCCAAACCCTGCGTCCTCTTCTTCGACGAGTTCGACTCGATCGCGCCGAAGCGTGGCCACGACAGCACGGGCGTGACGGACCGCGTCGTCAACCAGCTGCTCACGCAGATGGACGGCGCCGAGGGCCTGTCGGGCGTGTACATCCTGGCCGCGACGTCGCGTCCGGACCTGATCGACCCGGCGCTGCTGCGCCCCGGCCGCCTGGACAAGAGCCTGATCTGCGACATGCCGAGCTTCGAGGAGCGCGTCGACGTGCTCAAGGCCGTGACCCGCAAGCTGCGCGTCTCGCCCGCCGTCCTCGACGACACGGGCGGCGACGCGCAGACGATCCGCGAGATTGCGCGCCGCACCGAGGGCTACTCGGGCGCCGACCTGCAGGCCGTCGCGTACAACGCGCAGCTCGAAGCCATCCACGACGTCCTCGGTGACGACGACCTCCTCGTCGAGGATGACGATAACAACGCCGCCGCGGGCAAGCAGGCCAACGGCGTCGGCAAGGAGAAGAAGAGACTGGACTTCATGCACTTCCGCTTCGGCGACCAGGAGGACGACAACGGAGCCGCGGAGCAAGACGAGGGCGCGAGCGAGAGGCAGAAGGCGGCGGCACTCGGCGAGCGCGCTCGTCTCGCCGCACGCATCCAGGAGATGCAAGCGCTGCGGCGGAAGCAGAAGGAGCTGCAGCAAGCCGCCGCCGCAGCGTCGAACATGCCCGCCCGTGAGCTGAATAGCAAGAAGAATGGCAGCGGTGACGACGAAGGCGACGAAAAGGAGAACAAGGAGCCCGTCATCGAGTGGCGCCACTTCGAGTCCAGCCTCGCGACCACGCGCAGCTCCATCTCCGAACAGGAGCGCCGCCGCCTCGCCGGCATCTACCGCGAGTTCGTCGTCGGCAGGAACGGCGAGATGCCGTCCGGGCAGGGCGGCACCGAGATTGGGGGGAGGACGAGTTTGATGTAGCAGGAGAGGTAATCGTCACGGTTTATTCTATAAAACTTTTTGTGTATTTCTTCTTTGGTGAGGTTTTTTGCGCAAATCTTGTTTGGTGGTGGTGATGAGGAGGATGTACGAGGGAAGAACGCTTGAACCACCCGTTTGTGCTTGAGCTCTGATGGTGTATGATTCGACGTTGCTGCTGAAAATGAAATCATGTACTTCCAAGAATCAATGGATTTGCAGGTCTAGGCGGATAGTGGGCGAAGAACGCTCGGTGCTTAACTGCTTAGCGTATACTACAGTCGCTATAATATGAGTGCCATTGAGAAAAATGGACGAATTTGTACGCACACAAGACTACGGGAATGGAAACGGCACGTTAGAGCAAAAAGGTGTAAACCGGGAAAAGAACATAAGCATGAAATCTCTCTTGATCTTTTCAGAACACACTGTCGGTAAGGAATAACTGATAAAATCAGAGCTAGTAAGGAAATTTTCGACACGAAAGTATCATGGTAGACTGGGATATCGAGCCGAGCTTTTCTGTCGTTTTGTCGTCTCTTTCTCGCCGAAAATGGAAAGTTGTGCTCTCGCCTACTCAAATCACGCATGCGCGAGCTTAGGCAATTCTCGCGCGCTCGTCCCCCGTCATAGCTCTCGCTGTATTTCATGCCTTTAGGCGCCGGTGACCTTGGCCTTCGCAGTCTCGAGGCCTTCCTTAGCCTGGGCCTCGAGAGACTTTTCCCTGCCCCCCATGCTGTTGGAATGGTAGTTAGGAGCGCTGTCAGAGTTGCGGAGGGGGTTTTGCGCGAGTTTGACGTACTGCCAGTGGTTCAGGTAACGGTAGCCCTGGACGGTCTGCGCCGAGAAGTTGACGAGGTGGCAGCCGAAGAGGAGCCAGTTCCTGGGCTGGACGGCGAGGGCGTAGCGCATGAAGGTGGCCGAGTAGCAGACAAGAGCACCGGTCATGCCACCGGAGATACTATTCGAAGGAAGGGATACGTTAGCCTTTCTATTCGGTGGCTGTTCGGAACTGACCCTGGTGTGCTTGGTTCGCGGTTGAGCGCTAACGGCCTCCTGCTGCGGTACAGATGACGGAGTATATCCACGCCTGCACAAGGAGTGCGAAGCTATGCCGTCAGAAGCAGTCATATTCCATAACTGAAGCTTCCGGCCCGCCGCAGCCCTCCCGCCATATCGGTCCGGTGCCGAATGCGCGTGTCCGCCATGCGTGGAACAAAATGACCAGGGCTCAGCAACGTTATTCCGCCAGAGGTATGGTAGCCAATACGGCGAGCCCCGATGACGGTGACACGCCCCGGACGTCTCGTGGGGAAACGCGAACCGTGCGCGGCGTAGATCGGGTGATTCCGCAATGTGGAGCGAACATTTTGTACCGTCGGGCGGTGCGGTTCCGAGGGAGTAGGGTCGGAGCAGAGCATGTCTTACATTTCAGGGTCCTTCTGCGTGTCCATGACGGCGGCGAGCGGGATGCCGAAGTTGGAGGCCGGGCCCCAGAAATCTGCGAAACAGAGCTCGCGTGTCAGCACGATGAATCATTGCCAGAAGTCGGAACCTGGGGAAGCTGAGCAAAGAAGAGTTTTATTTTCGGGCAACAAGGAGATTGAGGCCGCGATTGAGGGCTGCGCGCAGAAAGGGTGGGCGCGGCGCCTGTGCGGCCGAAGCCGGAAGCGCAGCGCAAGAGGTGGAGTAACAAGACGTACGGGTCGAGCAGAAATAATCCAGCGCCTTGTTGGAGCGGATTTTGGCGTTGATAGCTTTGATTGCGGCGGCCATGACGGGCAGAGAAAAGACCTGAGAGGCGAGAGGGCGAAAGTGGGAAAAGTGCGGCGAAGGAGATGTGGTGAGAGTTGGAAAGTGGTGTTGGGGAGCTTCTAGCGGAATGACTTTACTCAGCGGCGGAGTTCCGAAGCGCGGCGGGTGTTGAGCCGCCGCGGGAAGAGTGGAACCCGGTCACGTGCCCCGCTTTTGCGGCTTTAACGCCGTCATAATTGGCCAGCATTTCCGCCGTCAGCTGCATGTCGGACAATTGCTGCAGGTGAGACCCCTTCGCGTGATCCTCGTGCCGGTATCGAAGTTGAAGCCCGCACAGCCGGACTGACGTGCACTTGATTATAGAAAATACGTCCTGCTGTGATCAGAACAATCGTTCCTGAGCCGGACTTAAGCTACGCACTCCTAAATGCTGCAAAAGGCTGGGCCAGATTATCGACAGGGTCATACCACGGAGTCCAATTGCTGCTTATGCTACATCATTTCGCCCTTTTCGCAAGTTGAATGACTCCCCTAAAACGCCCTTGAGAATTTTCCCCATCCCGTATGCCTCGTATGGCGTCCCACGCACCACGGTGACTTTAGGCTTCTGAAAATGCAGTTGCTGCCGCATGGCCGATTTGTCGGAGCTGTCCAGGGCGTGCAACGGCCGTTGTTTGGGCTCAATAACGGGCAATCCAAGCCCACTTCTTCACGATTCCTTCCGGCGCCAACAATCCGCTTATCTGCCTCCGTATCCAGGAGGGAAACCACGACCCTGTCCCGGGGGCTGGAAGCCAGGCGGCGGCTGGAAGCCCGCTGTGCAGTTGTCAGTAAATATCTCATGAGCTGGACGGCCAGTGAAGACTTACGAGGAGCGCCACCTGGGGCGAAACCTGCAGGAGGGAAGCCAGGGGCGCCAGGAGCACCAGGAGGGCCACCGCGGCCTGCGAAACCAGGAGGACCACCGGCCGGGGGGAAGCCGCCTTGAGGAGGGAAACCCCCAAAACCACCAGGACCAGGACCACCGACACCGGCGGCAGGACCGGTAAGGCCAACAGGAAGACCTCTGCCAGCGGGCCTGCTGATGCCGGGGCCTGCAGGCAGCGAAGGAGCACCTGAACCACCCGGAGCGCTTGTTCCTAATCTGGCCGAGGGGTCTGCGGGAGGTGGGCCTTCAACGGACAGCGAGACGATGTGGCAGCCGCGGACGATGGTGAGACCAAGAGTGCGCTTTTCTTCGGTTTCCACGAGGGGAGCGGCGGAGGCGCCGGGGGCCTGGCTCTTCGTGCTCTTGCGCTTAACGCGACGGAACTCCTCGGTGTCGGCGAGGACGAGGTTCATGTGCTACTCGAAGTTAACGTCATAGGATTGCAGAAAGGTTCGGAAGCTGCCACGGACCTTGTCGAAGGCAAGCATCTGGCCAGCCATTTGGCGTCCGTCATTGAGAGTAGCGCGCATGCGGTAGTTGATCTAGACGAGTCAGAGCTAATCGCACAGCGCGAGCGCGGAAACAGGCTCACCAGATTTTGCTGGATACTCAAACAGTCAGCTGGCGTCGTTAACGAACAACTCTGCAGTTTCTTGCGGACGTAGGAATGGACTCACCATCTTTCCTTGCTTATTAGCCTGCGCCATGGTGAGTATGGCGCGTGCGAACACGACTTTGCTAGCGATAGAATGGGTGGGCGGGTGGATGTGCGAAGTGGAGGGGCCGACGGGCGTTGCTGTCGCGGGCGAGCTGTAGAAGTTCGCGAGGTTGCAGCGAAAGCCGCGCCCGGCCTTGGCGCTATGAGCTCACGCAGGCATGCCTGAGGCAGCAATTCTAGACACACCAGGCGGAAATTCGAGCAAACAGAGTAACAGAAGTTGCTACCAACATCTTGCAGGACGCAAAAGCGCAATTGCACCTGGCATCTCAGTACTGTTTTCCGTTGCTGCGGCGGACGGCCTGCTCGACGTCTTGGCGGCGAGAAATCGAACGGGCCAAAGCTCGGCTAAGCGAACGCTAGCGGCACCCTCCCACTCTCCACCAAAATTGTCTTCGTCTTGTTCCTCGACGCTGACGACCATCCGCGACACCACCGACCAAACTAACAACCGCAGTCACAATGGTACGCCCGCCGTCGCCATGGTAGTGTCCCCGCCGTCGCGCTGACGATGCTTTCACACAGGCCGAGAAGTCCGACAAGAGCGCCAACCCCATGAGGGAGTTGCGCGTCCAGAAGCTGGTCCTCAACATCTCCGTCGGCGAGTCTGGTGACAGGCTCACTCGTGCCGCCAAGGTGCTTGAGCAGCTGTCCGGTCAAACCCCCGTCTACAGTATGCATCGCCCGAGATCGAATCGCCGCTGCCGCACCCGCCCTGACTGATTTTGCGTCCGACAGGCAAGGCCCGCTACACCGTCCGTACCTTCGGTATCCGTCGTAACGAAAAGATCGCCGTCCACGTCACCGTCCGTGGCCCCAAGGCCGAGGAGATTCTCGAGCGTGGCCTCAAGGTCAAGGAGTACGAGCTGAGGAAGCGCAACTTCTCCGAGACCGGCAACTTCGGCTTCGGTATCAGCGAGCACATCGATCTCGGCATCAAGTACGACCCTGCCATCGGTATCTACGGCATGGACTTCTACTGCTGCATGTGCGTACACCCTGATTGAGGAGACTGTGGCGGCAACGGTGGCATGATGTGGAACGGCAGAGCTGACGGACTTGACAGGACCCGCCCCGGTGAGCGTGTCGCCAAGCGCAGGCGCGCTAAGAGCCCCATCGGCTCGTCCCACAAGATCACCCAGGCCGAGACCATCAAGTGGTACAAGAACAGGTTCGAGGGTATCGTCAGGTAAATGGTTTTAGCGGCGCGGAAGCATTTGGGGGTTTCTCGACTAAATCCCGGGACCTACGGAGACAAAAGGAGTCTGGGGCCTGGGATTTACGGGTTGGTCGGCGCACCAAAAAACGATTCACCATGGTGTAATTACCAGCAAAAATTACGACTGCGGCCTATCAATGGAGCTTTTCAGCAAGATCACAGTGTCAATGGAGGCTTCACTAGGGTGTTGTCCGTATAACCATTGGTGATTTGCTTGGACGTCCAATCTGGCTTTGCCAGAGCGCATGCGTGACTTTTGTGAGTACTTACATTGCCCAATCAGCTAGGTAAGTGGCATCGTAGACGGTATAAGATTGTGTTCTCAGTTACTCCATCCTGTCTAGTTGCATATAAGCCGGCCATCTTTCATTCTGCAACTGCTCAGAATCGTCGAGTCCAAGTGCCGATCTGTATCATACGCTACAGTATGTCTTTATCTTGGCTTCCTCCGGGAACTTATTGACGGTTGCTTCACGTTCCAATGAGATAAAGCACTGTCGATCAACACGGATTATTGATATGAACGGCGTCTGCTCGCTGGGGCTATGCTCGAGAAACGCTAGGAACCTCCGATCAGCAATGCTCAAGTGCTTAGCATCTGTCACGCTCCTTGCCATGTCGATACCTTCATCGGTCCCTCTACGCTCTTGATGTACCCTAGTGCGCATTCGGTAAATGCCACCCTGTTCTGGTCCGCATAAAAGCTATCAAAGCGTTCGTCAAGCGCGTCCAGCAACACATTCACATCGCCCGTGGGATGTAGCACCCGCCACGGCTGTGTACAGCTTGTGCCAGCGCATGATTTCAACACCATAAGCAGACTATCCAAGCGGTGAACAACCGTATCAAGGGGTCGATCAAGAAGGGTCATGTTGGCGGATGTGGTGGAGGGTGATAGGAGATTATTGAGTTGATAAGGGTCCACCTGTTCAAGTGGTAAGCACAGCATACATAGGATAGAATTATTCTTCGAGTTGGCTCACGTTCATGTCGTAGAGTTCGTGTTCGTTTGTGCACCACACGCTATAGGCCAACGAATATGAATCTCCTATGATTCGGAGGAACTTGTAGGTGTTGTTGGGCGTGTCGGCTGGCATACCGTCAGTCTCGTCTCTCGGAGCGCAACGAGACGGAATCAACTTGACAAAGTAAAAGACTTACGTCCGGCGTACATGCCCTCCCCTTGTCCCTCTCCCCAGAACTCGACCGTCACATGCTCGTACCTCCTCCGGCTCTTCGCCACGCCCTCGCTCCTCGCCGCCTCGACGTCCCTGTCCCTCACCGGCATCGGCACTCCGTCAAAGTCGGCCCTCAGCTCCATCCCTGCCAGCTCGAAAATGGTAGGCGCCACGTCCGTGTGCGTCGTCGGCCAGTCGACGACGGCCTTCTCGGCGACGCCCGGGCCGCGGACGAAGAACGGCACCAGCACGTCCTCCTCGAAGCCGCACGACTTGCCGGGCGGCAGGCGGTGCTGGCCGATGTGGAAGCCGTTGTCCGACGTGTAGAAGACGTACGTGTCGTCCGCCAGCCGTCGTCGTCGTCCTGCGGCCTTGTCGTCCAGCTTGGCCACCAGCGCGTCGACCAGCTCGTCGACGCTCTGCAGCGCCTGCAGCCGCCGCCGGTAGAACTCGTCGCCGTACGCCACCTCGCTCGCGTTCAGCGGCGGCAGGCCCTTGAGCCAGGACGCCGCTCCGGCATCTTGCTGGCTGCCGGCGGCCGGGTTGAAGTTGGGCGTGCGTGGGACCGAGGCGTTGGCGAAGAGGCTGCGGTGCCGCGGCGCTGGTTCCGGGAGCGAGAAGATGGGCCGGTCCGGGAGGATGATGGCGGATGAGTGCGGCCCGATGGGAGAGACGACCATGAAGAACCTGGCGTGGGATGGTCAGCGTGGTGTCCAAACGTTTGAGAATGAAGAAATGGGGGTGGTTGGACGAACGGACGGCCCTCATTGATGGCCGCGTCGGCGGCTTCGTCGAGATAGTCGAGGGCTTTACGCGTTACTAGGTCGCCTGAGTATTCGCCTGGATGGTAGACGGGTGGGTCATGGTTGCGCTGGAAGCTGGCATTATAGTATTGGTATAAGTTTGGGGAGACGAGGACTGCGGGGGTGGCTATTTCAGCATTTTCACTTCGCGCTTGGAAAGGGAGGGCTTACAGTCTGTTCCATTCCAGCCGGCAGGATACGGACTGTCGTAGTTCTGGACACTGAGCCCGTTCATCATCTTCCCAACGTAGTAAGTGTTGTACCCTGCATCTTGGAGCCATATCGGAAGGTAGTCATCATTATGCCCTTCTTTGATGAACTGAGGCCACCCGCTGGATACGTAAGCGAGGACTCTTCCAAGAAGATCGGTGGCTTCTCCTTACCCGTACGGTGGTCTGGTGTCTGTCACATTTGTATTATGCGCAGCTCTGCCAGTCCACATGCTCACTCTGGATGGGCAGCATTGCGCAACCGTGCAGTAATGGCTGCGAAACTCGGTTCCGCGATCTCGAATGGCTTTCTGCAGCAGCGGCTGGTAGTCCAGAGAGCCCATGCGCCTGTCCTGGTCATCGGCCATGATGATCAAGAAGTTTGGCCTCTGCGCCGAACACGACGGCTCCTCCGCCATGCAGCCATAACTCAAGAGCAGCCACGAGGTTGCCAAGGCCAAAAAGGACAGCATAGGGAGCATAATTCAGAACTGAGAAAGCACCAACGACGAGCAGGCAAGGCAGTCAAAAGCAGTTCCCTCCTTCTCGATTCGAGCGAAACAAATTGTTAGCTGGTTTGAGTTTGTTGAGGGTCCTGAAGTCCCCGCAATCCCGATCCTACATGAAGGCCAAGGCTTCTCCCGAAGCTTTCCGCGGCAAGCCCATACTTCATAGGCTCGTTCCACAAATTAGACTTCTGCTTGTGCAGCACCTCCCTGTATCATGTTGCACTTGACGCATGCACGCCCTCTTGGAACGGCTTCTGCAGGAACAGAATTTTGAGCATGCTGTATAACGGTCCGCCTAACCTTGCTGACGAGAGGCTTTTAAAAATGCGCAGCGGCTGTCCTGTGTCATATCTGTTTGTTAGGTGATGTATTCTTGGAAAGCAGGCTAACCCAGCAGCATCGTAAACTTTTGCTGTGACGTTGCAAGGCCTTATTGGAGGTGATGCCACAATATTATGCAGAGGGGTATTGCAGCCGACGGCTAGCGTGAATTTTAATTTTCGCTCATGCCATAAGTAGTTGAAGCTAACTCCGGATGTCAATGTGGATTCATAGTTATACATTCACGTCCGGACGATAGGTTCAACTACCCATACATGTTCACTTTCGTTGGAAAAGAGAGAGAACGGAGGCATAGTTACGCTATGTTCCGGCGCCCTGCTATTCTTCGTGCTTGCCGTCGGCTGCAGCACCCCTCTGTACTGCAATGGGCTCAGAATCATATGTGCTCCAAAAGCAACCGGGTAACTTGACCACCACAATCCACCCACCAGCCACGACCAGCTACGATGGTTAAATTAGCGTTGCACAGACCACACAGTGCTAGACGTTCCGGGAGTCAATTTCGGTGCTTCCGAGGTCTCTTCGGCCCGAGCGCGGCAACCTGCAAGAATTTCCTCCCCCATCCGCACGCATGTCTCTCAGCCGTGAGTAGAAGCAGTTCTCCAAGGGCCCTGTACCGATGGCCGTGTTCCGTGGAAACAAAAAGATGTGGCCGTCCTCCCCGTGCGCGTTTTGCGTGCGCACAGCCTGCCCAAAATCTCGACACCACAGACTCCGTCCACGACGGCCTCCCCACCACAAAACAACCACCAAAAAGGCAAAAGAGAACAAGTAGGTCCTACCCGGGATCGAACCGGGGTTGCAGGAATGGTCTGGGAGATCAGAATCCTGAGTGCTAGCCACTACACTATAGAACCGCGGGCACTCGCAGTGAGTACTGATTGTTGAAGGATCAGGTGCGCGCAGCATTAATATACATTCTTCTACACTGACGTCATAGATAAGACTAACAGTGGATCTTGCTTCGTGCCGTCGAGATTGAATGAGACTTCACAGCTTACGCGCGTTTCATCATGTAATTTTCTGAGCGTTACCAGCTTTTTAGAATGAATAAGAGGGAAATTTGTACTATCGCTTAAACAGAAATCAGTAAATCTAATAGAAAGGGCCGGGGGAGAAAGGTGTTAGAGGGGTAAGGTAGTTACAATATGTAAAAGTCGATATATAAACTCTTATACCGCTAAAACGAGTATAACTCCCCGATTCTGATCTGCTATACCACTGGATCTAGGACACGCTCCTCTGTAGCAATTCCCGCGTCGGCATCCCGGTGCACGAAGGGGCTGTATGCCTGACCCGGTATTGTACATGCTTGGTCCGGTGGTTTTTATTTCGAGGTCGACCTTGAGAGCAGCTGCTCATCAGCTTCACCAAGATCTACTACACGATATCATACAGGGCAAGGTCGTCATCTGATTTATGTCGGGCTCACTGGAAAATTAAGCCGGGTATAAGCAAACTTCTGGTAAATTCCTGGCAAACATGCCGGCCATCAGTCACCAGGTCTATCTCCTCCGCCCTGATCCTCCCTCGTCACCTCCCAGGCCGCTCTTACTGGGTTTAGTGTATTCCTAATTGAGAATGTTTGGGAATTCCTAGCCAATAGATAAGCTCCGATAACTGCTAGGAGCAATGGCTAGGAGGTGACGAGGGAGGATCAGGGCGGAGGAGATAAAAGACCGGTAGATAGCAAAAATACAATCACCGTGCGATCTTTTCAATTGGATCGTGTGGCGTACGTACAAAATACGCCCTTTTATTTCATATGTGGGGTATTATGACATGGGTTAGATTGTGCTACAAAACACCCGGGAAAAAAACAGAACCTGTTCGATGGCGCTCGAGCGAAAGCATATTCAAACGATGAAAGTCTACTGATATCTATCAGATACAGACCATACGTGTAATTTCAGACATTTGAATCCAAGTGGTCTATAGAACGTCGGCACAACGATTCCCATAGGGAGATATTGCCGCCTACACTGGAAGTCCAGCTTATTTTCACGCGGAGATTTGTCTCACTCGATGATTCGCTCAACATTCGCATCTCATGCAATTCTGAGGTTGTGCTCATGTGCCATGTTCTGCATCCTGAAACGCAGATCGTGCGTGGTGTGTCGCGGTATTGCAGCAGCCATTGCCTGGAAGCGCTTCGGCACGCCAATCCGATGCCAGCTTGAGTATTCGGTTCATCGCTACTGACCATGCAAGAGGGGAAGATGCAATCCATTCAATTTTCCAATGTGTATTGCACCGTGATAAAATTCCAGGGCTGTGCTTCTGCAATCTGTCTTGATATTCTTCGAGGTTGCAAAGAAAACCATTCGCTGGTCTATTTTGACGAAACCGACCATGTCGGTGGAGGTAAGGGGTCGATGGTCTATTTTGCCGCTGTAAATGCGAACAAAGCAGAAAGGAATGAAAGAATGAGAGGAGGAAAACTGACAACCGTTTGTCTCAAATCCGTAACGCCCCAATGAAAACGCCGTCGATAGCCAATTTGCGACGGAAAGAAAAGTGGAACCAAACTCCCAGAAGCAATTCACCGAATGCGAGCGCCATGACTCTTGCCTCTAAATGCGGGCTGTCGGTAACGCAAGCTATGCAAGCGCAAGAGTGCCAAATCCTGCTCGGTCGTCGAGCCGCTAGGATGCAGCAGCAAGGGAACTAGATCAAAAACATTACGGAATAGAAAACAAGTACACTCCATACGCGCGTATTCAGCAGGGTATCGGGTATCTCAATCATCGGCAGGTCTGCATGGCCCGCTTTGGTGGCAAAATCCTAAAAGATTCCGGGCTCGTTTACCAGAGCACATAGTCAACGTTGTGACTACGAGAGCAATTTCAGTCAGGTCGTGCTGCAAAATGCGGAAGTTTCGCCGGAACAAACCCTTCGTTTTCTTCCTTGGTCGGTCTTATAGGAATAGCGTCTCCGGGACCATAGTGGTTCGATGTGGGCGACGTTGCAAGAGAAGCCGGGTGGCTATCGAAGCTGGGGAACGGTATCGTGCCTCCAGAACGTGGGCTTCGGGGAGGTGACCCAGGAGCGCTCCTTATCTCTGACATGGCTGCCTTTCGTTTCGGCGATCCGATCGGGGTTTTGTCCTCAGAAGATATAGACTGCACCTATACTTTAGTCGAGAATCGAGTCGCAACGGGTGTTGAAAACAAACCATGTGCTCGTCGACCTTCAGGCCACGCCTTACGGCAAGTGCCCGAGCGGCACCCCGTCTCCTCTCGATGCTTTCCTCCTCTTCTTTTTGGATCCTCACTTCCTCGGACTTGAGCTCCGACAAGGTTGGAACCTCGTGAATGCCGGCTTCGGAGTGTTTGTCCATGGAGGGAGAAGCGGCGTTTGAGCGCCTTCTTGATTCTCGGGTGCTCTTGGACGATATGGTTCTCGTGGACATTCGAGACCCGCGAGGGCGCTTGGAGTACGGCGTCTTGCCGCTGCTTGTATCATCCAAAAAAGTAGCAGTGTTACGACGCTCGAGCACCGAGGCAAATTCATCATCTAACGGCACGGCGTCGTCCAGCTCGTCCTCGCTGGGCAAAATATCTCCTCTGGAACTCAACGAGTCGGAGGTCACGCCAGACTCATTCGTCGAACTCCTCTGTCTCCGGTGGGCCAAATATGCAGGATATTCCTCAGCCTCTTCAATCAATGGAGCATGTTCCTCTAGCGATCTCCGGGACGCGCCAGGGTGGTCTTGAAGATCTGCAGCGGACGGCTTGTAGCGCAGTCCCTTGCCGCCGATTCTGAACGGCAGCCTTCCCAGGAAACCAAAATACGAGCTGGTGGGGATTATGGTGGGATCGGGGCTACCATCGTGCGGCGGGGCAACACTCTTTCGGCGCGCATCGCCGCGGCGCGCGCCATAGCTCATGGCACGCTGACGACCGGGCTGGGTGGAGGTGCCTTGGCCAGCCAAGAGGCGGTCGAATTCGCTGTTGCCCCAGGAAAACGGGTCGTCATTCTCCTCCTCTTCCCAGTCGTCGTAGAAGTCAAAGTAGTGTTCTGCGCGGGCGCGGCCACGGCCCCTTCTCCTACGGAGCAGGCGATCTTCGCGGGAACCAAAGCAGGGAGCAGCGCATGCCTCAAAGCACTGGGTCACGGACGCGACGCAAGGGTTGATGTAGTTGTGCGAAAAGGCGTAGATGCCTTCCTGGGCAGCCTCGTTTGCCGACTCGAAGTTGTGAGAGAGCTCGTCCAGCGTGCGCCTCAAGCGCGGGTCGTTGCGATTTCGATACATGGTGAGGGAGCGGGTGAGGAGAGGCCGGCGGTTGGACGAGGGTGTTGGGCCGAGAGAAGTGGGTCAGCGAGGCCACATGGGCGAGGCAGCGACGACGGCCTGGAGTCGCGCAGAGGGTGCGCCCGCGCGGCGACGGGGACAGCAGGCGGCAATGAGTGTCTACCACGTCAAAAGGCGGTCGGCATTTGCACGGCTGCACAGCAGCGGGTACGTGAGGCAGGCGGGCGGGCGACAGGTTGGATACGTCAGACGCGCTTGGACCGCGGAGAGGAGTGGCGGCTGGAACAACGTGTGGCCGCCCGCGGAGCGCATTCTGGCAATGGTCGGCCTGACCGCACATTGCATCGCAGCTACACCGCAGAACTGGCATGGGGCCGGGTCTGAACGCGCCACCGCTGGTCGGGCCTGCTGCGCCAGTGACGGTAAGCCGCCGTCGGCTTGCCGTGCGGCCACGATTGCTGCCATTTTTGGGATCTGGGGCCGCACAACGCGCAACTCAGCCGGCTCCGGCTAGGTGACTGGATCGAGATAGCGAGGGCCTGGACCGCTCGGCACCGCGTGCTGCTGCTGTCACCCATCACCACCTGCTACGGCACTGGCATTTTTGGCGCCACGGGCGAAGCCAGCGCCCATAGCCTGTTTCGGCCAGCCTTTCATAACTTCTGCGCGCCCCGCTGCTGCGCTGTGCAGCGCCCGCCCGCCCGCCCAGCCGCCATCATGAGATACATTCGTTTTTTGAAGGTTCCCAAGACCGACGGCAAGACCATCACCGCCCTGATCACCGTCACCTCAGATCTCGGCGAGGATTTCCTGGCTGCCGATGTTGCCCTCGCCGCGACCATTCGCTCGCCCGAGTACAATGGCGACATTTTCCTGCGCAAGAGCATCAAGTGGACTGCGGGCATGCGCGCCCTCCCCTTGACCTTCGACGTCCGCCACTGCGATCTGGACTGGCCCGTAGTTCTGCACGTTGGCCCCAAGAGCAACCAGGTTTCCGACCGCTTTGAGCGGCAGAACAACAACCCCGAGCTCCCCTCGCTGATTTCTGCATGGAGCTCCATTCTCGACGCCCCAGCCGGCATCAAGGAGGCCGAGAAAAAGGTCGAACGCCGCTTCACGCCGCTGAGCAACCGCACCCTGAGCATTTGGGAGGAGACCGGCGACAGCATTGCGCGCCATATCTGGTCCGTGTTCCTGCTTCTTAGTTTCTTTGTCCCTACACTGACCCGTGCAAGGGATGCTGGTGTCGGCATGGCCGCCTTTTTCGACAAGACGATCGCCATGCAGTACGACAGCCTGCCGATCCTGGACTCAACCCTCAGCTCTGCCACTTACAAAAAGCTCCACGTGCTTGAACTGGGCACCGGATGCGGCATTGTTGGCATCAGCCTAGCGCAAATCATCCCCGACTGCGAGGTCACGCTCACAGACCTCCCGGAAGCACGGGAGATTGCCGAGAAGAACATCGAGGGCATGAATCCAGCCATGTCGTCCAGCGCCACTTTCGTCCCATTGGACTGGGACGAAGAGCTGCCCCAGGTTGTGCGCGAGCGGCAGTACGACCTGGTCATCATCTCAGACTGCACGTACAATCCGGACAGCAGCCCAGCCCTGGTGAATACCCTCAAGGCTCTCGCCGCAAGATCTCCAAAGGCGATTATAGTTATGGGCATGAAAGTCAGACATGAGAGTGAGGCCATTTTCTTTGAACTCATGAAAAAGGGCGGCTTCATCCAGGCCGTTCAAACCCGTCAGCCTCTTCCACGTGACGATGCAGACTTCGGCTTGTCTGGCAACATCGATATTTACATCTACCATTCTGCGTATCGGCCTCGCTCCCCTAGGGACCCGCGCACTGTCCTCGATCGTTCTCCCATCTCTTTCTAGCTAATTCAAAGCGCCATTAGCATGACCATGGAGGATATATCCCACCACTTGAGACGGCATTGACCGTACAGCACACGAGCACCAATGTGGATATCTCAAGCCCACCTGCTGGTGGGCTGCTGCCGGCGCATGGAACCTTTTGACTCCCAACGGAGCATCCGGCTTCGCTTTTAGGCCGAGATCCAGGATGCTACATCATCAAAGCCGGGGCGGCACAGCCCTCAGCCGCCGCCGTTCGCAGAGCCGCGCGCGAGACGGCGGCAGTCGGCCTCCCGGGAGTGGTGCCCAACCGATGTGTCTGACTCGAGACGCAGGCTGCACAGTCGCTTGTGAGGTAATGGAAGGAAGCTTGTCTGTAATTGCAGGGTGTGTGTGCGCAAGGATTCGACCATGCAGAGGCGGATAAGGGGGAATGCTTTCTCAATGGCACCGATGTGGCTTCGCATTCGTGGACCCGGGTTTAACGTGAGCAGAGACTTGTGTTCCTTGTGAGCTTGAGTGCAAGAGACGTCAGCTGCATTGCCCCAGGGGTGCCGACTGTCGAAATATACGATCGCTGCCTTGGGCGACGGCAGCCCTACGCGTGCCCGTGCCGTAGCGGCAGTGCCGGGCGGCGTGCCGATGGCGCGTGGCCATTGGCGGACGAGCGTGCATTGTGCTGACTGGAAAAGCCGGGAACTGGGATGCGTTATTTTCTTTAGCGCGGCAGGTTCTGGCTGGGGAAGCGGCCGGGCCTGTCGTCACCAGGCACACACGGGCAGCAAGCTCCAGCGCACCCCGACTCAAAAATTGACCACGCCCCTCGATCGCGACCTCTTCCTCCTGTCGCTTCCCCCAACGCCCTTTCTCACACGTGCATCCCATCAGCATCCGCGTCGCTGCTCTCGCCAGCTTCAATTGAATCCGCGATTTGCTTGCCTTCCAGCCTCGTCGCAGTGACTCACTACGGTACGTAACCACAGCCCTCGCCCGCATGCGCCCGGCGTGCGTGTCCCACGGTCCTGCCCTCCTGCAGCGCCTGAGCCCGCCACTTTTCACCGCGACGCTGCTGACGTCCGCCCGCAGACGTCCTGGAGCTCTCCTAATTTCGACTGCCTTTGGTCGCATCAAAGGCACCGCCTACAAGACGGCCCCAAAGGCCTCTGCAACAGTCGCTCTTCAAATTGCCGCTCGCCCCAAAAACATCGACACCCTCAACAACCTTCCTCCACCTGCTGCTGAAGTCGCCTGCTGAGCTTGAGAGTTTGATTTTCTCGTCAAATCAAACCTCACCCCCCGATTTTCCACATACCCAGCTGCCGCATAGGACGCTCTCTGTGGTTCTTCCTCTCCACGAGGAAGAGTCGAGGAGGCCTCGCCTGTCAACACTCAGCCTCGGATTCGAGCCGTTCCGCCCCCCTTAACAGGACTTTCCGCGCGTTCGCATAATCAACCCAATCCCACCAGGCGCAGAGAACCCTGGTTATGGCACCTTCTGCTATCGTCACTACTGAGCAGTACGCACCGTTGTCAATCAAGACATTTACACCGGTGGGGCACAGCCCTGTTGCTGTTGAGAACAAACATGGCGCAAAGTATGCCAAACAACTAATTGGCGAAGCGTTCAAGAAGCGTGTCGACGCTATTGATCATGATTCCTGTGAAGCGGGCGAAGAGGATGCCTTCTTCGTGGCTGATATGGGCGAGGTCTACCGCCAGCACCTCCGTTGGAAGATGAATCTCAAGAGGGTCAAGCCACACTATGGTAAGCTGCCCTCGTGAGCCGCACTGAAACCGATGGTGCTAACTTCGCGAAGCTGTCAAGTGCAACCCTGATCCTCAAGTTCTCCGCTTGCTGGCGGAGCTGGGCACCGGTTTCGACTGTGCCTCCAAGGCTGAAATTGAGCAGGTCTTGAAGATGGGCATCGACCCTTCGCGTATCATCTACGCGCAGCCCTGCAAGACCAACTCGTACGTGCGTTACGCTGCCCAGCAGAACGTCAAGCAGATGACGTTCGACAACGCCGACGAGCTGTACAAGACCAAGAAGCTCTTCCCTGACGCTGAGCTGTACCTGCGCATCCTCACCGATGATTCGGCCAGTCTGTGCCGCCTCAGCCTCAAGTTCGGCGCGCCCATGGACACCACCCAGGACCTGCTTGAGCTTGCCAAGCAGCTGAATCTCAACGTGGTCGGCGTTGCCTTCCATGTTGGTTCCGGCGCGTCCGATCCTCAAGCCTTTATCAAAGCCGTCGAGGACGCTCGCACTGTCTTCGATCAGGCCGAAGACCTTGGCTTCAACATGCACACTCTGGATGTTGGTGGCGGCTTTTCCGGAGAGACTTTCGAGGAGATGGCCGCTGTCCTGTCTGATGCGCTGGACACGCACTTTCCGCCACACATCCGTGTCATTGGCGAGCCTGGCCGCTACTACGTCTCTTCGGCTTTCAACATTGCGTGCAACGTCATTGCGCGCCGCACCGTGCGTGACGAACAGCTCGACACCACGTCTTACATGCTGTACATGAACGATGGTGTCTACGGTAACTTCTCCAGCATCATGTTCGACCACCAGCACCCGGTGCCGCGTATCCTCAAGTTGGGCGACCGCTTTTTGCACGACCAAGAGGCCTGCGAGTTCGATGTCGACGGCCGCCGCCCGACCGATTACTCTATCTGGGGCCCGACCTGTGATGGCATCGACTGCATTGCGGAGAAGGCGTCGTTCGCCGAAGAGATCGACGTTGGCGACTGGCTTTACTTTGAGGAAATGGGTGCCTACACGAAGTGCTCCGCGACTCGTTTCAACGGCTTCACCGACAAGCACGAGACTATCTATGTCTCCAGCGAGCCTGGTGCTAGTGCCCTCCTGGGCATGTAATCGTCAGTTTTGTCTTTTCAAAAGTGTTGTCTTTGGGAATGACGGGAGGTCTGATAGACGGAGGAACGCCTGCTTTGTCTCGGTTTTTTTGTTCGTTCACTCAACAACCCCATGACACTGTAGTCTCTTTTGGCCTGCCCTCACGAGCAGGAAATAATCCTCGGGCTTGTTGTTGTTTTTTGGCTTAAAAAAGTTGAATAGAGTTGGTTGCATGCTTTTAAACCCCGCCTAGGGCTTGGAACTGCTGTTGCCGCCACGACCAAATGAGCGGCTGTTTGCGTTCAGTCTTTCAGTCTTTGGCTTTTGGTGCTCGGGTGGCATAATTTGTGGCGCTCCCCACCCTATGCCTTAAACACCAGTATTACTACTAAACAGAATGAACTAACTTCGAAGTCGTTCTCTTCATTTAATCGCCCCTCCTATGCAAGTATAAGACTGTGTGTGCCGTGACAGGTTACTGTGCGTATGTGGATTAATCATGTCTCATATCTGGGCCTACCCTCTGGCCTGCTTTTCCCCAGCTGTGCAGCATCCCTTCTATCCCAACGCCAATGCTTCGAAGCATGGTTCTTTACCACCACAAGTCCTTCTACAGGACTTGCAGAAGCGCCCTGTCTTCCCGTAGTCTGCCCAAGACTTTTAACTCATCATGACGATTGCGACGTGTAGGAATCCATCCGGGTACGCTGCAGCCTTCAGCAGGTCCTCTACCGGCGCGCTCAGCGGCACCACCGCTCCGTGTAGCACCGGCTGCGCGAGCAATGGACTCCTCCGACTCGGGAAAAGTGTGGGAATGATGGTGTTCAGCGCCGTGCCCATCGTCTGCGGCTGCCCTGCTGCTCCCCCGCGCGACGAGGCACCGCCGCCGCCGCTGCTATTCAGGGTAGGCGGGACGAGCGCTTGCACGACGCGGAGGGAGGCGATGGAGGAGGCTGAGCCCGCGGGTGCGGGCGACTCCGTGGTTGTTGTTGTCATCGCTGCCGCCGCCGTCGCCGCATCGCCTCCCTCGGCGCCCGCCGTTGCCGCCGCCGCCCCAGAAGCGTCTTCGGCCCCTCGTGCTGCCGTACCTGCTCCTCCGTTATTGCCGCCACTAGCAGTCGGCGCGCCGGGCAGGTACAGCTTCATCGGCACATGCCGCAGCGGGCCCGCGCCGGGCGGGCTGACCAGCAGGCGGCCGTGCACGGCGTTCCAGGCAGCCAGGTCGTTGCGGCCGACGGCGTCCCACAGGCGGTCCGAGGCTTCCTTGGATAGCGACATGGCCGCCTTGGCGGAGCCGTTGCGCAGGAAGTCGGCCTCCTTGACGGCGTTGACGAAGGCGTCGTGGTGCGCCTTGTACGCCGCGTCCAGCGGCACCAGGCTGGCCGGCGCGGGCGTCGTGAAGTGCGCCGTCAGCCGCCACGGGAGGAGGCTGGGCTCACCGCCGGACGTTGTTGGTGTTGTGGGAGAGGAAGAGGAGGACGGTGGTGGTGATGGCGGTTCGGGATTGGTGGGCTGGTGTAGGCTGTCCGGTGTGTACGGCTCGAAGCCGGAGTAGAGGTCGTAGAGCAGGCCGAGTGGGTGGTGCCATTTCAGCGGCACGTCCGAGTAGGAAAGCCAGCCTTTGCTGGGATGCACGTCTGGGTCGATGAGGGAGGGCGCGAAGAAGGCGTGGAGGCGGGGGAGGACGAAGGGAATATAAGAGAGTCGCGGAACTTGGATCTGGAAGGGAAAGATCAGTTTGAGCTCTGTGGCTTGGCGTTGAGGACGTGGAGGCGGGATACCAGGTATGGGTCTGAGTCGTCGTAGGTGCGGCATTCGGTGCTCGCAAGCCGTATTTCCAGCGGGATTGAGCCGCTCCATATTTGCTTCTGTAGAGCGCTGAGATCGTGCTGACTGGCCATCGCGGCGGCTGGCGCCGGAGGCGGAGTTGTTGAGAAGGCGTGGGTTGAATCACGGTGGTGGGGTGGTGATGCGGCGGAATGCGGGCAGCAGACGGAGGTCGTCGATCACCTTGCGGGACGGTGCGGCGTCATCGACTGACTGGGAAACGCCATGGCTAGCTGGCGGACAGAAATCGCTGCTACATGTGGCAGCACGTTTACACCACAGCAGGCAGCACTCGAGCCGGCAAAATGCAGTGACTACAACACGACATTTCCGTTGCGCGAGATGTACAGTACCTGCAGGGAAGACAGGCTAAGCCAGGAGCCTGGCCACCCTCGTCCGGCCCGTTTGCCCGCGCGACCACTCGCAGCGCCCTAATTTGTCTGTGCAGGCGCGTTTTCGCGTGCGTCTGGGATGCTACCCTAGACGCGCGCACTACTACTCGCTCGCCGCCGCTACTTGCTCCTCCCGGCTGACCCTCACACTACGCTTCCCCGCGGGGAAACTAAAAAGCGCCCTTCCCTTTCCTAGACCGGACAGACCCAATCACACAAGGTTCCACCTTAAAAGAAGGGATCAGATCATGCTCGCGCCAACTGCTCCGCCGTACCCGTAAAATCACGCCTTTTCAGTAACTCCCTACCTTACTTCTTCCCTCTTCCGTGCCTCTGCAGCCGTCCATTCCTTGGCTAAATCCTCACGTCTCCGCTGCCGCAAACTTCGACTGGCCGTCTCTCCCGCAATGGCCACCGTCAGCCCCCTCGTCCGCGCTAGCCCAGCAACAGCTTTCGACATGACCGTCTCTAACCCACGGCCCGCCACTGCGAGCCGCAAGCGCTCGCGGAGCATGATCTTCGAGGAAGAAAAGGAATATGAAGAGCATTGGGGTGGCAGAACGGACGGTAGGGCTAGCGACAGCACGGACGAGAGCTCTGGTCTAGAGGACCTGAAGCGCACGCGGACGACAGGTGATTTGGACGCGTTGGGCGTGGTACCTGCCAGCGAAGCGTGGCAGCTGCAGAGTGTTGTAACCGACCTGCTCACCTCCGCAGATGCTGCCGCGCCCAATGCGTTGAAACACTACGTAGCTGGCCGCTCGCCGATTGTGCTCTGCGTGCTCGAGCACGTAGACATCCATTACCAATTGCTATGGTACGGTTGAGCCCCAACTTCGTTTCTACCCCCCCATTCCTCACCAGTGTTTTATTACACCACGAACTATTATCGTCATCCACTCACCAACGAAAACAGCGCCGCCCTCCCCGCCCTCCATGCCCGCTTCCCCACCGCCCAACCCCTCCTGCTGACCCGCTCACCCTCCTACGCCCTCCCGCACCTCTCCCCGACACCACCGCCTTTTCCCATACTCCCCGCCCAAGGCTATCCACACAACCACTATCTCAAGCTCGGTCTGCTGCACCCGCTCGGCGGCGGCCAAGCCGCCATGGACGCATTGGTCGTGCTCGACGCGCGCGGCCGCCGCAGGCTCGTGCTGCCGTTCGGATGGGGCGCCGGGCGGCACGTCGGCGAGGCGGTCGGGGGTCGCGAGGTGCAGGAGAGGTTAATGGCAATCTTGGGCGAGGCGTTGCAGGAGTTGGAGTCCGAATCGGGTTGAACCGGAGATTTTTGTCCCCCTCGAAGACGTCGTCTTGAGCTGCATCGCGAGCGTGCGGTAGAAGAGCAGCTCCTCATTTTGGATACCTCTTGTTTGTTTTCTTGTCACCAATTATCTGTTGGACTACGGTGTTCGTATTGTTTTTTTCTCCACCAAAGGACGGATATACCATTTAAATATAAGGCAGGGAGTTTAGGATCTTCATACAACTCCAGGACTATGCGAACTACACATGTTCAGCATAAAAAAAATTAACAAAATGGGCTCTGTGATGGTAGTTATTGAGCTAACTTCTGCAATCCACTGTAATAGATTTCTCCCTACGTGAGAAGGATGAAATATCTTTAGAAAGTTTGGGAAGATCAAAGTCCTTTGTCACTCACTATTATGCTTTATCAAGCGAAGGGCGGTAAAGAGTTCGATGGTTTGGCATGTTAATTGAAGGTCATCTGCTTCTTAGTAAAATCCCTGTATATCTCTTCTAGAGCTTCCCTCTTCCGCTTCCTTGTCTGCTCCTCGTGCTCCGCCTCCTCTCTTTCTTCATCATCCACCATGACGTCCTCCTCTGTCCGTGGCACCCAAGCCCTAATCGTGCCGTCGGCATGCGCAGAGTAGACCTCGACGTCATGCGCGCGCCACGCCAGCGCTGTGGTCCGGTTCTTCAACTGCTTCTGGTTTCCAGCCGCGCCCACCGTACCCATCGTACGGTGCGGCGTCTTGAGACGCTTCAACAATCTGCCCTCCAACATCTCGTAGACCAGAATCTCGCGCTCGCTCGGATAGAACAACAGCTCCTTTCCCGGCGCCGTAAGCGCTGGGGGTGACAACAACGGCAGCAACGCCGACAAATGCGCGTTCTTGATCGTTGGGCCAAAGCTGGCCAGGGTGTTGGCGCCCGTCGAGGTGTCCCACACGCGCACCCGCTCATCGTGGCCCGTCGTGACGAGGTGCCGGCCGTCGTCGGTCCAGACGACGCCGTTGACAGCACCGCCGTGCGCACGCCCTTGCTGCCGATTGCGCGCGCCGCCGCCCAATCCGTCGAAGCCGACCGTGCCGACCGAGTCTTCTTTGTCGAGCAGGCCGAGGCAGCCGGCGCTGCGCCGGATGTCCCAGAAGCGGACGGTGCCGTCTGCGCCGCCGCTGGCGACGACATGCTCGGTGGTGGGGCTCCAGGCGGTGGACAGGACGGCTCCGCCGTGGCCGGCGAGCGAGTGCGTCGCGGCTCCGGAACGGAGATCGACGAGGCGGACGGCGGGCTGCTGGGTGGCACAGGCCACAAGGAGATGGGTAGCTATGGGGGACATGGAGTGCGAGTAGACGACATGGTTGAGATCAAAGGACGCGGAAACTTGGAGGGACTCGGAGGAGTATATTTTGAGTGTGTGGTCGTAGGAAGAGGAGAGAAAAGCGAGTGAGTCGAAGGGATAGAAAGAGACGTGCGTAACTCCAAAGCTGTGAGCTCTGGACGTTCTGGACACGGAGTCAGTGTGGGACTGCCATGGCGGCGCAACGGACGCACTTTTGCAATGCTCCCAGCGGGTACAAGGTATTGGCCGGGATAGCTTCACGGGACTCGAGATCCCACATGCAGATGGATGAATCGGCACCACCAGACAGAAGATATCGCCCCTCAAACTTGTCTATAGTCATGGCATTCACGCCCGCGGCATGCGCCTTGACATCTTCTGGGAGCGCATCGCTATCGGGCTCAGCCGAGCCATCAAAGCGGACTGGGGTGGACTGCAAAGCATGTAGCAGGCGGGTGGTCTCATGGCGCTGAAAGGCTGGAGGCGATATGGCGCCCAGCGCGCGGTTCAGGAGCAGAGCATTCATGCATTGGCTGTGGATACGGTAATGGCTGGTGGAGGCAGCAGCTGCGCTGCTGACAGCGCGCGGCGCGTAAGTGACGCAACCGCAGGGGCAACGACTTTCTGACTCGCGCGCCTGAAAATGTCTCGAACCCTCGACTACTCGATGCACCTAACCGTGTCAATTTCCACAGCTATCCTCCTGCTAGCATTTGTTTCCTGCAGCCCAACTGCCCTCGATCTCATTATGTTCAGAAGCGCGGTCAAAGCCCGGAGACGTGGCTCAAGCCCCCCGCCGGAGAAGCGCAGAAAAAGACCGATTTCTGTTTACGACTGCGTTGCTGGTAAGCAGCTTCTGTCCGCGGGAAAGCTTCCCCTAGCTCGACTCACGCTTTCCAGGACGCGTTAACTCCAACGGCTTCATCCCTGAGAAGGCACATATCTCTAGTAGGCGGGTGACCTCATCCAGCTCACGAGTCGCTGTCACGCCGGACGAGTATCTCTTCAAACAGAAAAACGCGCCGCCTCGCTACGAGGAAGACGACATCTACTTTGCTGATAGGCATCTGGCGCCTCACCAGCAGCTGCCGGATTCTGACCTACTTAAAGCTCTTCACGCCCACTCCTCTGAGGTTTACGCCCAAGCCTACGGTAGACATGCCAAGACTCTCTACAAATCACTAGACGAGACGGCGCTCCTAACGCTGGGAATCCTTATGGAGGAGGCGGCAGCCGATATTTTCGATGAGGCTGGTAACTTGAAGCTCGAGAAGCCTGAAGAAAATGGCCATGTGAATGTGGAAAATGATTCCTCCAGACCGGATTCTGGAGGCAAGCGCAAAAGGGATCAGACCTCTGGCAGCGAAGACGAGGAGTCAGACAATGGGGCATACCACGATGTCAGGAGGCACTGGCTGCAGGATGAAAAGCAAGACTAGTGGCAGGCACGGCTGGAACGAGTCTGGATGATTATTCCTACAAGGCTGGTACGTCTGATATTACAACAGAGAGGACGGGCAACTGAACCATCCATCTAGAAGCGAACGCACAACGTATCTATGCAGACAAGAGCTTCACTTACCTTTGTCCTGCTGCAACACTAAGAAAACCGACAGTTTAAGGGTCTTAGATCACCACTCACTCTTGTGGAGCCACCCCATCGAGAGGTCGAGGTCTGGTCACAGCTCCCCCGCCTCGAATGCCAGCATGTTTGAAGGATGCAGCCACATAAGGGCACGAGAACCAGAAGTCAACGCCTCTAGGATTACCTGATTGGTGCGTTAGGGATGCTCGTCCGGTTTTCCGAATACCGAGTCACTGGGAGCGAAACTACGGACATCGTCGAGAGCGTCAGGCCTCGCCACATGACTTGTACCCCGTGTACCCAGGACATCCGGGAATGCGGCGACGACCGGCAAGGCGTGAGGTACCTGCATGTCCAGGCGATCGCTTGGTGGGACTTTTCTGGAATGCGGATAAATGGAGCAGATCTGATCAATGAAGCCGCACTACGTACCGGCTCCCTGTAATAGGCGGCATACTACGGCAGCTTCCACACCATCAACACATCAAAGGGCGTATGCAGAATTGGGCCGATCAGAGATCCCGAAGCGTTGTACTGCGGATTACAAAGAGCATGCAGCGCGATTCCATATCACCGCAGAGCAGCCTGGAACCGATAGATAGATTTCCAGCCGGGTTCTCACCAAAAATAAATGGCAGTGTTGTGGCAGATCCGCCTCTGGTGCGGATGCAGCGAGAGCAGGCCCAAAACAGCGGCGCTCCCATGTGGTAGATCAGGCTATTTGCATGCCATTTAGCCGCGCACCCGCAATCCTCCCCCGGATGCATCCTTGTACCCCAGCTTTTACCCCACCATTGAGCTGCCACACTCGAGTCGCGCCACCGTCTTTCGACTACTGATGTTTCGCTCACCGCGAATCCCTCACTGCATAACCAATGATCATTTGGCAGCTGTTGGTAGTTCTCGATTAATTTCTCCGTTTCATGTCCAGAACCTGACAGGCATGTGTGAGCCGCTCCCAATTCATCGCAACACTGGCGGTTGCCGTACTTTGCGGACTCGCCAATGACTCAACAGCAGGACTTCAGTCGGGGCTAGGGTTAGTACTGCGAATGGCGGGAGCAAGTCACGCAAACCAGCACCTTGCGCAGTCAGAGGGTACCTCGTGCCGACAACGCTCTGTTAGCGCCGTTGCCATCTCGCCCCCTCAATTTAGGCAAGTTCCTACCGGCACCAGGCAGCGTCTCAAACCAGGTATCATGCCACGGTGCCTCATTTTCACGCACGCGCATGCGCCCTCCGAAAATCGCTTCCAGCTCGGCATTGCGTGCCGCACCTTGGTGGCTCACGAGGAACGGCTTGCTCAGCTCGACCGGTCCTGGGGCCACAGCCGGAGCCCCGGTCCGGGAGGCGCTCTGGGCGTTTCTTACCACTCCGCCTAGCTTGGCTTCTCGCGAGAGATGGCTTGCCGCGCCGGCTAAATTCGATTAACACCCATGCTCTTTCTTCGCCATGCACGAAAGCACACGCTGCTATGAGTTTGTATATAGGGCTGCGGGTCTTGCTCCATGGGTGCGTTTTGAAGAACGCGCCCCATCCTCCTCTCCGCCGCCGCTTTCCCCTGCGCTTTCTCGAGGCCTTCGTCCTCTCAGGCGCCTCAGCGACAGAAGCTCTACTGCTAGAGTCCCAGCAAACTACCACATCGCGGTTCCACAATGGAGGCGGCAACAAAGGGCCACTTTCGCCTCGGGGGCAGGGAGTTCCCCGAGGTTAAATGGTGGAAAGAACCCAACATGCGGAAGACCTACATCTGCCTGATGTTTGTCATCCTTACAAGCGTGAGTACTCTCAGAGAGTTGAGCGAAATCGCGTCAGCACTTGTACAGGAGTTGGCTAATTATGCTCCAGGCAACCAATGGTTTCGATGGTAGCATGGTCAACGGCCTGCTTGCTTTGGAGCAGTTCCAAGATTGTAAGTGCTTGTGCCTAGCCTTTCCCGTCAAAGAACGCCTTCGTAAACTGCAACATCAGCAAAACCACTGCCCTTCTTGGCTAAATAATGCTTTACTGGAACCTCTTACTGGCTCCATCATGGCTTTGCACCAAGAAACCTGCCAGTGTGTTGGCCTTGAGAAAGGATCTGAGGCTAATTTTCTTCTTCCAGATTTCAACGACCCCAAGGGCTCAATCGTTGGCCTCTTCAGTTCTATTATGTTCCTAGGCGGCTTGGTTGCACTACCTGTTGTCCCCTACGCTGCCGACATGCTCGGCCGCCGGATGGCCATTTTCATTGGCTGCATCATCATGATCTTTGGAGTTGCTCTTCAGTCCGCCAGTATCAACTTTCGCATGTTTGTCGCCGCCCGGTTCTTCATCGGATTTGGCGTTGCCATTGCCCATGGTGCCTCGCCGCTACTGATCACTGAGCTGGTCCACCCGCAACACCGTGCTGCGTACACGACCATCTACAACACTACCTGGTACCTGGGCAGTATCATCGCTGCTTGGCTCACGTTTGGCACAAACCACATTCCAAACCACTGGTCGTGGCGTATCCCTTCTCTTGTGCAAGCTCTGCCCTCCATCCTCCAGCTTGCCTTTGTGTGGATAGTCCCCGAGTCTCCAAGATGGCACATCAACAAGGGCCATGAAGACAAGGCTCTGGCTACCCTTGCTAAAGTCCACGCAGAGGGCAACAGTAAGTTCCCTTTCCTCATGGCCCACCCGTTTGAATATCGAGGCTGACAGATTCCATCTTATAGTCCACGACGAGGTCGTTCAGGTCGAATTCGAAGAAATCAAGCACACTCTGGCAATCGAGAAAGAATTCGAAGGCAACGGCTGGTTCGAGCTCATTAGGACGAAGGGGAACCGCCGCCGTGTGATCATTCTCGCTACACTCGGTCTGTTTTCTCAGTGGTCTGGCAACGGCCTGGTCTCGTACTACATGTTTGCGGTGCTCAATAGCATTGGCATCGAAGACAGCAACCTCCAGCTGGTTATAAACGGCGTGCTGCAGATCTGCAACGCCATCGTCGCCATCAGCTTCTGCTTCTTCGTCGACAAGATTGGCCGCCGCAAGCTCTTCCTCGGCTCTACCTTCGGCATGATGTTCTGCTTCATCGTCTGGACCATCTGTTCCGCCCGCTTCGACATTGAGGGCCGCACCAACCACAAGATGGGCAACGCCGTTGTCTTCATGATCTTCCTGTACTACGTCTGCTACAACATGGCCTGGTCCGGCCTGCTGGTCGGCTACGCAGTCGAGATCCTGCCGTACAACATCCGCGCCAAGGGCATGTGCATCGTCTGGTTCACCGTCGACGCCGCCCTCTTCATCAACACCTACGTCAACCCCATCGCCCTCGACGACATCGGATGGAGGTACTACATCGTCTACGTAAGTTTTTGGGACCCAATTCCAAGTCTGAGAATTGAGACTGACTATTACCACCCATAGTGCATCTGGCTCGGCATCGAGTGCGCCGTCGTCTACTTCTTCTACATCGAGACCCGCAACACGCCCCTCGAGGAAATCGCCAAGCACTTTGACGGCGACGATGCGGCCGTCGGCGGTGCCGCGGCCACGGAGAAGGGCAAGGTTCTAACGACCGAGATGGCGCTAGGCACCGCGGAGAAGGCCCCGGTCATCGAGCACAAGGAGATCTAGAGTAGAGAGGCGATTGTATATTGTAATGGATCTTGTCCCTTCTGCGGGGAAGTGGAACAAGGCGAGTTTATGCTTTACATTTGTGAGTTGGTGATGGGTAGATACCACTTGAACGAGAGGTCCTTTTCAAATGCCTCCAAGATGTCAAACTCATAAGTGAGTGTCCTCCCTGTGTACTTAGACACGGCGTAAGTCATAGTCAAACCGTAGAACAGCACCAGACTCGACCCCTCCTTCGTCATAGAAGGGAGTCCCTCTTAGGTGAGGACTGCAAGTGCGTATGAGAGTGTCACCTTTTAAAATACCTACCCTTGTTTTGGCTAGGGCGAGCCAGGTACTTGCACTATACACACTGAGAGACGTTAGAGGCAATAGTCTTTCGTAGTTTGATCACGATGCGGATGGATGTCTCATAGTGGGTGAATTGCCGGATCGGAAGCAAACACTTGATGATATGTGGCAGATTTAGGTGTTCGCAGAAGGGACAGAGAGAAATACGGACGTAGATGGTTGGTGGGTCGAGTATTTCGTGCAAGACAAGTGAAATAGTTCTTGAAAAGCTCAGGGTCGTTCGGCAGGATCTTCACAACGATCTTAGGTCTTCGTACGTGGTGCAGAGCGAGTACCGATGACTTAAATTTTTGATGTTTTTATCCGAGCTATCTCGTCGACCATGCTCTTTGCTTTTCGAACCACTTTCATCGGATATCATGCGGCATAGCTGCCAGGGACTCGATAGAGTCTACTTCACTCGTAGGCTAAGGAGTTTCTTCCATAGTATTATGCTTTTAGTAGATTAAATAAGAAATATAAAGATTTACACAGTTTAAAATCAAATATACTTAGAAGCCAAAAAAAAAAAAGCCATCAGTAAACAAACATATTGCAGCAGGCAGGGCCCCCGCCCCAAAAAAAAAAAAACCTAACTATTCCTACGTATTGTATCTCCTATAATTTTAGAACTTTTATCTACATCTAAATCTTTTCAATTAGTCATGTAAGAAGATTGTAGCATCTTCAGCGGTGTGTAAAAAGATCAAACCGTCTACAATCTACTGTGATAGAAGGAAAATGCTTCATGCGCAAATAAGCATTCTCTCGCATCTAGCCCGGTCGATGCCGTTCGAGCTGTCAGGCTCCAGCCCTCGGGATCGCACGTCAACAGATTTTAAAACGCGGCTTGCGTCTGTGTCTGTCACATCCTTGATCCTTCACTTTGCATTGCATCTCTCCACCTAGGCACGGCGGACCACCAGCGGTGAGTATCAAACGACTGATAAGGCAGAATCCAAGCGGGGGTGGCTTAGACCGGTGTGGGGAACGGCTCTTATCTTGTCTTGTCCCGCCTTCTTTTTCCTGTTTGCTGTTTGGCGGGCTTTGCGGGATTGTGGACCATAACAGTTTCACATATGAGGCAGCTCGCACCGCACCTTTTCGAAAGCTAGGACCAAGGCTGATTCTCGCACTTGCCACTCGCAACTCCAGCCGAATTCCGCTGATAGCGACGAGCAGCCGCCCAGAATCCCAGTCGGAATGAGGACTCTTCACTGCTAAAGCGGCGTGGGAAAACGACGCATCTAGCTAGAAATCCGGAGCTGCGAGTCATCGCAGTAGCATCGATTCGGGAGGTAGCTGGTAGAGTCGCCGCTTCCGCTGGCTGTCAAGCTTGACCGTGCCCAGTTTCCAGTGTAACTCCGATGCGGAATTGTAGTTGATTTGAATTACTGTTATCCATTAGTCTAGCAGTATAGTTGCCCGCGACTTAGGAGGGGAAGGGTATGAGAGAGCGGTTGAACTCTGGCATGTTCCAAGGTCGAAGCAACTGCCTACCGGTGAACATGCCGGGATAGTGGTGGCTTTGTTTGGTCTTGTGAAGCTTGTCGCTTCTTCACCGATGGCTCAGTAAAGCTTAGTTCGATAAAATGCCCTCAACTCAGTGCTCAAGCGGCACTGTTAGCAATGTACTCAGAATCTGTCTAGTCACAAAACCCGGACCGCAGAGTCCATTTCATCGCGCCAGAGCCAGAAGAAATAGGAGACATAGGCAGACATAACCCCTCAGCCTGTCGCCGATCCAAAAACGCCAGCCAGTAGCCCATCCATGCAAGTGTCTCCGGACCCGTAATTGCTACACAGCAGGACGCCCACAAAATCGTTACAAAACATGCTTCATTACTGGCTTACTCCGACCCATCGAGGATTGCTCGTGGGTCCTTTCTGATCGTAAGGTCAGTGAAGTTCTCGTCATTCTCGATGACCAGGCCCTTCTCGTTGGCCAGATGTAATAAGCAGATGAAGCAATAGCTCGTCGAAATGTCCGCCAACTGCTTCTTGGGGTAGACTGCCTGTAGATTATTGACAACGTCGGTAAACTTGAGTGACCCATCCTCGGCCTTTGGCGCAGGTGGGGCGGGAGCTTTGTTTGATAGGATGGACTGCATACACCTGTTAACTACCCAAACATTCCTATTCCAGAGATAGGCTTCGTCAAGACTTACATCTTCCATGTTCTCCTCGGGGACTTCGATTCCGATGCCGCGCCACATCTCCTCCTTCAGCCGCCGCACATCCACCTTCTTTGCCACACGCGCGTACTGAACGTACTCGGGTCGTAATCTACGGCTCTGAGTAACCAGTTGTGTACCAAACGCGCCTTCCTGGTTGCCATTGAGCACGCTAGCCTCGCCGGGCTGCGCGCCTTCCTTGAACTCAGGTGGTGGTGAGAACATCTCACGTGCATCGGCAAATATGTCACTGTCGTCAGGTCCACCTATAGCTCCGAGTCCGTCATCTTGGAAGAAATCGGCATCATAGTCTCCCTGTGCAGGCGCGTCGTCGTTCTCTGGGTTCTGAACATTGGGATCCTCGTTGCGTGCCCAGAATACCTCGTCCATCTCACCCTCGGGCTCCTGCTGCCTCTGGTTCTCACTCCGGCCCTTGTTGCCGCCAAACCTAGTGCGCGTGCCCAAGCGAGTCTTGGGCTTCAGGAAAAGGCGAAGCAGTTGGCGCGAGTTGAAATGCTTGTCGTCGGGAAGTAAATTTCGGCTCTTGGATTTCCATTGAGCCTTGGGCAGCAGAATGGCGGAGGATGTGGTTGCCGGGGTGTACAGCGCATCGGCTGTCGACTGCGTCATTGGTGCGGAGAAGTCGATTTGGAAGGGTTCCTTTTCCTTCCTCTTGGTCGGTCCAGCTTCGCTCGCCTTATTGATGTCCTTTATCCTTCTGATGCGCCAGTGTTCCGGGCCGGCCCAGTTCTTCGATAGTGCTTTGTCGAAGTAGTCCAGGATGTTCTCCTGGTCGTGCTCGCGGCCTCCCGTCAGTGTGACTCCGTAGTCCGCATCGAAACCCCCGACTTCATCCATTCCCTCTTCGCCGTCACGGTCGTCGCTACCCGGCCCCATGGTATGCACGCGCATTTGTGTTTCTAACGCTGCCTCTCTTGCCCAGACCTCACCGCCTTCACCGAACCCGGTTTCGGCGGGCAGATCGAATGCGCCCATGTCATCGTCGTCGTCAAATCCACCCTCGAGGAAACCGCCCGCACCATCGTCTTTCTCGTCGTCTTGGTTCTCGTTTCTCCAGTCCTCAGGGGCTTTCAAGAACGGCAAATTTGCAGCATTTGAATCGCCCAAATCGAAGTCTTTCAGCGAGGGGCAGATGTCTTGGCCGTCGAGAACTGACAGATCCGGGAAGAACTTTGCCGCCAGCGCCGAGATGTCGATATCGGTATGTGTCGTCTCCGGCTCCGGCTTAGCCTCTTCGCCGTCGACTTCCATCGCGTCCCCGTCTTGCTCCTGTTCCTGTGCCTGCTCTTCCGCCTCGGCTTCGGGCTGTCCAGGCTCCACGTCATCACTGCTGTCGAAGACGATGCGGCCGGTGGCATCGATGGACAAATGGTTTAGCAGCAGGCCTTTTGCGCCGCCCTCGTCGAAATCGGCGGAGGCTTTCTTGAACAGCGGGTCCACTGACAGCTCCATATCCATCTTTTTCAGCTGCAGCTGTGCGAATGACGATACCAAGGTGGACTCGGCCGACCTCTGAGCACGCTTGCGCGTCTTCTTCCTCTGGCCGTCCTCGCCCTCTTCTTCGTCCTCGTCCTCGGCATCCCCGTCCGCATCGTCTCCCTTGCGCTTCTTGCTATCGCTGCTGGTGGCCAAACCGCTGAGCAGCTTCCCGGTCTCGGTGGCGACGCTATCGATTCTGCTCGTGTAGATCTTGACGCAGCCGTCAAGGGTGCAACTGGCACGCTGGAAATTGACGCTATCGCCCTCCTTCAACAGGGACATGTCATGGAAGTAGTCGATGAGGGCAAAGTTCCACGAGTTGTTGGCATTGATTTTCTGCCACTATGGTTAGATTGTCGCAGCCTCGGCCCCGGCGGCAGGCGGGGGAGCACTCACGTTGTCGGTGGCCATCTTCATCCATTCCTCAAAGTTGGCCAGGATCGGCACGCGTTTCATGGGGGTGACGGCGTCACCGCCCACGTGGAAGGTGTTTTCGTCATTGTCAACGAACGAGTGCTGGCTCTGGCCGCTGAGGGTCTGGCGACGTCGCACGGGGGTGGCCGCGGCGCGGATCTGGTTCATCTGAGTCTCATGAAGGGCCTGGCGCGACTGAAGGCGCTTGGCCTTCTCCTGCTTGTCGTCATTGAGAGGGACCCTGCCTTGCAGATTAGCAGAGGGCCTTGCAGAGGAGCAGCGGAGACGGACTTGATCGGCGTGTGCTTGTGGGGCGTCCCGACGGACGAGTAGCGGTCGCGGGCGCGCGGCATGACGGGGCTCGGTCGTGGTCGCGGGTCAGTCGTGGCGAGGGGGTGTGGCCATACGCGTGGTCGAAATGCCGTCGCGTTTGTTTATCGACAACGAGCGGGAGGCCGAGCTAGTGCCAATGCCGCCGCCCTAACGCACCGCCGCAGCTGCCCTGTGCTCGGCCGACCGACGCTATGGCAGGCGCGTCATTGGTGGCACGCGCAACGCCGCTCCAGATTCCATGGCACTCTGCGCTTTAAGACCAGCTCAGACTCGGCGTGCAAGCTAGATGTCCACCTTGCTCCTCGCTGCTCTCCCTCATGAGCAGTCCTGTCGCCATGGCAGATCCCACCTCTGCAGCGCTGCGCCGGCCGCCGCTGCCTCGGTCCGCGAAGAAGCTCGCCTTCTCCGCCCGCCCATTCTTTACAACCCTCCTCGTCGTGTGCGCCATCGCCGCCGTCAGCCTGTTCCTGCATGCGCCCGAAACCGTTGCCTTGCATGATGCCTCAGGCCTTGGCCGCCGTGGCCTCTCCGCCCAGGACGAAGAGGTGAGTAGACGCTCACGCCGCACCCAACCACCAGCGCTGACGGGGTCCTAAGTGCCGCTTGGTCCACCACGCCCCCGATAAATGCGCCTTCGTGCGCGCAAACTGCCCGGACGAAGAGGCCGGCGTATTCTCCTACTTGCAGCTCTACTACTGCCGCCTGCCGCACGCAAAGCCCGTCGGCTTCGCCATCCTCGTGGCATGGCTCGCCCTGCTCTTCTCCACCATCGGCATCGCTGCCAGCGACTTCTTCTGCGTCAATCTCAGCACCATATCCGGCCTCCTGGGCATGAGCGAGAGCATGGCTGGCGTCACCTTCCTGGCCTTTGGCAACGGCAGCCCCGATGTTTTCTCCACCTTCGCTGCCATGAAGACAAACAGTGGGAGCCTGGCTGTTGGCGAGCTCATTGGCGCCGCCGGATTCATCACGGCCGTCGTCGCCGGCTCAATGGCAATTGTCCGCCCCTTCAAGGTCGACCGCCGGAGCTTCGTCCGCGACGTCTTTTTCTTCATAGTCGCCGCTGCCTTCAGCATGGTATTTCTAATCGACGGGAAACTTTCGTTGTGGGAATGTGTCACCATGGTGGGCTTCTACATCGCCTACGTTCTTTTTGTATTGTGGTGGCACTGGTGGCATGGCAGGCGGCAGCGACGAAGGTTCATTGAAGCCACAGCAAGAGGCCATTACGTCACTCCTGGTGGGGAGGAGGCTGAGGTATTCGAGCCGTATCGGGACGAGGAGGATGCTAGCCTCGATGGCAGGAATCAACACCACTCCCGCAACACTTCTGTCGACGACTTGCGCATGCTGGAGCAAAACAACGACGATGAGGATCTCGGATTCGAGAATGCCGATGAGGAAGTCCGTGAGAGATGGCTCGGAGAGCTCAATCGCAATATGCGCTTGAGTCGACCACGTCTCGGAGAGCGCCGCAACACCAGACCGCCGCCTATTCGACCCAGTTTGGTTGGTGCGCTGGAGTTCCGCGCCGTGCTTACTTCCCTGAAGAGGTCTCGCAACATCCAGTCGATGCCCATCAATTTGCGACGCTATTCGGACGACCCAACATTCACCACCGCCCAGCAGCAGGACTACATGTCTTCTGCATCCGATCCTGCCGCAAGACCGCCTTACGAAGTCGAGACTGAGGGGCAGCATGATACTTCTCCGGTAGTCGTCTGGCCGAACCAGGACGTGCGCCCTGGGGCTGCACCTCGCACTCGAGCCGTATCAGTTAACGATGCGGACGCGTTGAGAATACATCAGACTGCTTTCAAACAGCATCTCTTGCGGCAGCAAGACCTCTTAGGCCCATTGGATGAGGACAATAACAGCCTCAAGGTTCCTCCCAACAACTCTAGAAGAACATCTGATGCTTCGAGTCGAGCCGGCCAGTCTCCCATAATTGCCCTCTCTCCATCGCCTTCCCAAGAATCTTTGAAAGCCCCAGGTCCCGCGGTCCACCAGCATCGCAGGTCGCTCTCACCGGATCACCTGGCTCCTCCTGAACAGATTTTTGCGCCTGGCCCACAATCCGGCCCGCATCTATCAGCTACATCGTCCACGGCTGTCAGTCCGAAGCACCTGCCAAAGCTGGAGATTCCGAAAACTGGCCCAGCGAACTCAGATGTCTCTCCATTCCCTGCATATCGTGACTATTCTTGGTCAATCCAGAGCGGCTCACGCCCCGGTAGTATACGCTTAGTGTCCCCGAGCGCTTCTCCGGTATCCCTGTTCCCTAACGAGCATTTCCCTGAAATTGAAGAGGAGGAGGAGAAGCCTCCAGCATGGTGGCCAAGCAGATTACTCCCCACTCCACAGAGGATCACATCGAAGCTGTTCCCCACTCTGTGCAAGTTTAGCGAGAAGAGTATCTGGGGGAAGTTACTCGGAATTGTCGCGGCACCGAGTGTTTTCCTGCTCACAATTACTCTTCCTGTTGTCGAAGCAGACAGGGATAATGAGGACACCATGCCTGAATTGAATCTCCCAAGCCCAGTAGCTAGGACGCCTGCCAGCCACCATCGGTCCGCACCGAGCACCATCACCGTCATTGCTCCCGACGACGATCCTCCCGCACAAGAAGGCCATTTGCGTACAGATTCGTCGGAAACGCAGGGAGTCGCTGGCCACGGTAGCACGGCCGGCATTGCTGCAGCCCACGAAACTCAACACAGGGCTGCTTACCACGACTCGTCACCAGTGGTGATCATATCGCCCTCTGCGGGCCCTATGCACCAGTCTCCAGAAGAGTTTGCTCGTCGCCCGCAGACGGCCGGCTCTTCTTCCGAACCCAAGCCGTGGGATCGTTGGCTTATCATTCTTCAAGCATTCACCGCACCTTTGTTCGTTGTTGTTGTCACCTGGGCCAATTTCGAACTGGACAACCCCCGTGCCCTTGTGCGCCCCGTCCTCATCAGTCTTGCCTGCAGTCTTGCTATCCTCCTCCTCATTCTCTCCACCACGACTCCCGACCGAGCCCCGAAATGGCGCATCTCCCTCTCTTTCGCTGGCTTTATCGTCGCCATTGCTTGGATCAGCACTATTGCCAACGAGGTAGTAGGCGTCCTCAAGGCCCTCGGTGCTATCCTCAACATCAGCGACGCCATCCTCGGTCTCACCATCTTCGCTGTCGGAAACTCGCTCGGTGACCTCGTCGCCGACATAACAGTGGCCCGCCTAGGCTTCCCTGTCATGGCTCTCTCCGCGTGCTTCGGTGGCCCCATGTTGAACATCCTGCTCGGCATAGGATTAGGTGGCTGCTACATGACAATCAAACACGCCGAGAACAAGCACGAAAAGCACCCGGACCGTCCCCTCCACTTCAAACCGTACCACTTGGATATCAGTAGTTCGCTCATTGTGAGTGGCGCGACGCTGCTGGTCACGCTCCTCGGTCTGTTGGTCATGGTGCCGTTGAGGAAGTGGCGCATGGACCGTGTCGTCGGGTGCAGTCTGGTGGTGCTCTGGGTCGTGAGCACCATCGGAAACGTCGTGGCGGAGTTGCTGGGATGGGGAGACGACAACATCAACTAAATTGCACGAATACGTTTTTGTCTGCGCCGAACACAGCAGCTTTGGCTACAGATTTCTCCATTGCTAGAAGCTGGTTGCTGCATGCTGAGCTGAGCGCGGAGTTGGATGGTAGGACATGACCACCGATGGCCGGAGCTTTGCTGTTTTGTTTACACATGTATCATTTGGCGCTCACTGTGTTGGGCTGTTGCTCTGCTCTCTACTGCTTGGCGGCCTGCTCTCTCTTTTTATTCTTCCATTGTCAAGCATGGGGCGCTTTCTATCCTTATCTATTTCAAAGTCTGATATCCCCACCCCTCTTCATATACCGTTCTTCCTCCAGCCCGCTTGGAAAAAGGAGCGAAAGCGACACTCTCTTCTTTTCCCATCCGCCTCCAGCGGCCAGATACCCAGAAACTTGCACAGTCACCCCATGTATTGAAACGGAACGCTTGAAAGACGAATGTATATCTTTCATCGCTCTGACCTGACCGTCTTGCTTTTTTGCCTTTTTATCATCTTCCTCTTGAATAGGTTGTTACGTGAGGTGTTCGGAGCTTTTGGACACGGCAAGACCTAGTACGTGATGAGTACTACATATTTTAGGAGTTGGTAAATACTTTTGTACGCTAAGACATTACTGTCTCTGGAGCAAGAGCCTGTGGTCATTAGGAGTCGAAGGAACTCACGAAAGAGGAAATTGATAGTGTGCTCAATACTCAAGCGATCATGTTCATGTATTTGAACCACGGCAGGAAACCAAGTGATCTATGAATGTCCTTTATTCCTGAAAGCCTCATAATGCCATTTTTGTAAAAACCCAACCGCCCAGTCTACTGGCATGTGCGTGACATCATCCGCATCCTACAATCGTGCCCCCTGACCTTTTGTCCTTCTCCACCGAAAATTCCCCCCTCAGCACAACGCGTCAAATCTAAGAAATGACCTCCTCGGTCTCCTCGATGATCTCCTCGACGACCTCCTCGATGACCTCGCCGCCCTCGGCCTCGGCGACGCCCTCGGCCGTCTCGCTGGGGATCTCGATGTGCTCCTCCTTGAGCTGCTCGATGACGCGCTCGCGCCACGCGACCCACTCCTCGAGCTGGCGGCGGCGCTTCTCGACCACGGCGCGGTTGGCCGTGTTCTTCTTCTCGAAGTCCTGCTCTTCGAAGATCTTGCTGTACTCGCGCAGGTTCTTGCGGATCTTCTTCTGCTCCTCCTTGCTGAGGAGCGTCGGCGGGCGCGGCCTCCACACGAACTGCTTGAACCGCTCAATCTGCTCCTCGCGCAGGAGCTGGCCCTTGAAGTCCCAAACCTTGTAGCCGTTTTCCATCTGTTTGCGAGACTGTTAAAAGATCATTCCAACTCTCTATAAATAAGGGGCGCTTGTAACTTACGGGGTGCATGAACGCGGATGAAACAGTTGCGACGTAACGTCCGGAGGGGTCCCACTCGACGCTCGTAATGCCGTAGTGCTCACCAGAAGCCATGAGCTGCAGGTTAGCGTTGATGTCCTTGGTGGCCTCGTCCGGAGCGCCTTCGTAGTCCAGATCCCAGAAATCAAGATCAAAGGTGGCCTGGGATCCGAGGGTGGCAATGACGACAAAACGGCCCTTCGGTGACCAGTAAATGCCGTTGCTGGACTTCCTGTCAAGGGTGCGGACGTGCTTGAAGTTACCGACAGTGTTGCCCTTGGTCTTCTCGGGAGCGAAGAAAGAGACGGAGGTTTTCGGTGCCGCAGGGCCGGTGGGGAGCTCACCGGTGGTGATGAGACAGAAACGGTTGCCCTTCGGTTCCCAAGCAAAGTTGATGACGGTCTCCTTTACGGAATCGATGACTTCAACGGGAACTCCCTTCTCCTTGATGCGGAAAATCTCGAGGTTCGTGGTCATGGACTTCCGCGACTTGGTCTTCTGGATATCAACCTTGACGCAAACGTAGGCGGCATCCGACTGCCAGTGGAGCTTCGCGTCCGCAACGTTGAACAGGTTCCGCGTCCGCACAATTTCCTTGGAAGGAATAGACATGAGACCAACCTTGGCAGGAGCGCTGCCGAGCTCGGGAGTCCAGTAGCAGAGAAGCTGCTCGTACGCCTTGATGCCTTCACGCTGAGGGGTGGCCGGGGCCCACTCAAAGTCCATAACACCATCAATCTTGATAGAGGTCTTGTCGAGCATGTTCATCCTGGGGAGCTCGTAGATGGCAATGGACTGGCCCTGAGTCATACGCGCAACGTACTTATCATCGGCAGACCACTTGAAAGTAGGCCACTGGAGCTTCTTCTTGACGGGCTGGCCGTTCTCGTCGGTCGAGGGGGGGAGGTCGATGGTAACAAAGGAACGGAGCGGCTTGCCAGTTGCGATGTCCCAAATGATGTAGTTCTTGCCATCCTCGTCCGCGGACAGGTTGGGGATGGGACGGGTCTCGTCGACCTGCAGCGGCTGGGGCGACCAGGTGACGAGATACCTCTCACCGGGCGAGAAATTGACCAGCTTTACGCCGGGGTGGGCGAAGCGCTTCTGCCTGCTCCAAGACTTGCCACCCCACAGCTGGACACCCTGGTCGTGGACGGACATGAGGAAGGTGCCGAGCGGCGACCACTCGACAAAGAGCTCGGTCCAGTGCTCGCGGTCGACGACAGGATCCGGGGCGTCCTCCTTCTCGTGCCAGAAAACGCCGACCTTCTTGTCGCGATACATGGCAATCTGGTCACGCGGGTCGGACAGCCATGAGCGCAGGTGCTCCTTCTCCTGGAAAGGCTCGATGTGCGGCTCCTTGTACTCCTCTTCGATGCGGCCCTCGCGGCCGAAGCGCTCGATGTCGGTCAGCTTGTTGACGAGCAGGGTGTGCTTCTTATCCAGCGGGGTGCCGTTCAGGGCCTTGACGGCAGCAACGGCCTCGCTAGGGGCGCCGAATTCGACGAAGGCATATCTGGGCAAAATAATTAATATGTAGGCGGCGTGGCGGCGGGGGACGCGGTAGGGAAGCGAACCCTTCGGACATGCCCTCGTCATTCATGGGCATGAAGACGCTCTCTTGCGAGGCGCGACCGACGGTGTTGAGCTTGCGCAGCAGGAACTTGATGAGCTTTTCGTGGCTGGCCTCGGGCACGACGGGCAGGCCGTCGATGACGACGAACGCGTCCAAACCCTCCTCCAGGCGCACCTCATACTGGGCTTTCAGGTCGGAAAAGTCGATCTCATTCTCGTCGAAGTCGTCGTCGACGGGCAGGTTGTCGTAGCTGGGCGCCATGGCTGCGGGCAGGCGAGAGGTGCGGTTGCTGGGCTCTTGTGGGGTCGCGAAACAACTGAAGCTCGCGTCGCTAGATTTCACCAAAGTGTGTCGCCGCAGTTCCGACGTTTAACCGAGAGCCTTGCCGCATCGGGCAGGGGATCTTAGCCAAGGCCTTCAGGGCCCCCGGAGGAAGCGGACAATGGTTTATATACGCCTGTTTGGCAGAAGTCTCGTGAGACAGTCTGGCGAAATCGAGTCCAGTCTGGTGTTATGAGTTCTAGTGTGCTTGCAACGACACGATAACTACGTTGGGTGAGTCCACCATTTCTGAATCATGCTTCGGCCCACAAGCGGACTGCGGCAACTCATGCAGGCGGGTATCCTGTGGGTAGCAGAGCACTCCCGTGGCGGTTGTTGAAAGAGTCCCAGCTCATTGTTAAATGCGTTGGCAATGCGAAAACTAACAACGGAAAAGTAAAATGAGCGGGCTCCGGGGTTATTGCATACTTGACGCTATTTATGCGACCCACCACGAGTCGCCTTTTCTCTTTTTACTCTATCTTGCGTCTGGAAAGACATTGACATAGTTACTGAAGTGTGAAGTATAAGTGCTCGCCGCTGGGCCTAGAACGCACCGGGACGGCCCCATCTTCAACGTCTCTTTCCAGCAGGGGAAGGAGAACAGCGACGCCAATCGCGATGTGCTTGCTGGTCCTTTCCCATAATAGTCCATCGCTGATGTGCCGAAATTGGGCTCGGATTTGCTGCCAGCGGTGCTGGATGTTCCTGCCGCACATGACCATCCCTTGCCTTCCAACCCGGATTAGGAAATAGTGGAGCCGACGAGACTACCTGTTTGGAAAATCCCCCACCAACCTTAATCGCACCACCTTCTCATTTCTTTCCCCGTTGTACGATATCAATGGAGTTCTGTACTCCTTGTTTACCTCGCTGGTTGGGGACATGCGTTGGGGCAGATGAGAGCCGCCGTTGACGATCGGCACACCTGCCAACATGCCGTACGAGCGCGCCTAGATGCAATCGGCATGATTATGCTCCTCTAGAACCCAAAATCTGCCGCTGGGTGCGTTGCCGCCGAAGGACAGCGCTTGCGCCGACATGTTTGCGCCAACGTCATGAAGCCGCCCTTAGTCGATTGGCTCTACGGCGTGAGCCGACCATTTCCAGTCGCTTTACTCCGAACGCTAATATTAGAAAGGATGAGTACGTCTCTGGCCGAACGAGCTAGTAAGTGGATTGGGGCCTCGTCAGCGTCCCCAACCATAACGTCATCCATGTCGCGTCGAGCCACTGCGTGCGAGCGTCTAGATGGGCTGGTTGGAAAACTGTTGGGGAAGACGGCCTGCACAACGCGGGTTGACGCGGCGTCTGCGACTATGAACCAGACGCGGCAGGACGTTCGTACGCTGGGCTATGGTTCTCCTGATGCGGTGGCGCGGGCGAGTCTGATGGAATCAGCTGTCAATTCCACATACCGACGACGCGTGGCGACACTGTTGACCATCAAATTTCATCCGCTCGTACGGCAGAGTCCAGAGTTGGACCTCACGTGGTGCAACCACTGAAGGGCCCGACGCAGAAGTTTCCATATGACGCCAGCCGCCTGCGCCTCAAGGAAACTCGGGCACCACACAGGCGTCGGCGGCTGCTCACAAGACTAACATCCGCCAATTTCACTAACGCAATGCTCACCAGTGTACACGGAGACACCGTTCATGTGCGACAAAGGGCGGCGCAGGAGCTGGCGTGCGAGAAAGTCCTCGGGGAATCGGGAAGCGTGATTCTTCCAGAACGCACATTCCGGACGAGTTTCCGACCTTCACTGACACGGATGGTACCACTGCACCCGGACGGTTCCGCTGGAAGCTCGACATGTACTCCCGACTTCCGGCGTGCCCGACGACGTCTTCGAGCTCGGGCTACATGCTGCAGACAGCGTGCACACACGACGTGGTATCCTGAAGTCACCTGTCAGCAACGCAGTTTTCGTGGCCGATGCTCTCTCCGTGCGCTCGAAGATGAAGAGAGGGAATTTGCAGCAATTTGAGCCCGCCGGCATGATGGCCACTGAGCCGACGTGATTCCGACTTTTTTCCAGTCCTTCTTGAGAGCACGGGCATTTTGAATGAATTTTGTCATGATTACTCTGTGCTGCCGTGATGGGTGGCAACCAAGCCACACTGCGAGCTGGTCTTGCCCACGACTATTGACTGGCCTGAAGTTGGCAATTCCGCGCGCCCTTCAGGGTCATGCTCATCGTCGATGAGGAGAGAGCGCCAGCATTGTGACGTCGAGTGAAACTCAAAGCTTGTCTGCAGCCTTTGGCAGGAGACAGGGGCAACCGTGGCCTGTCTGGGGGTAGGACGCCGCCCGGAGCGCCGGTAGGGCAGAGCTCGTTGGCTCGAAAGGGAGCTGCGGGCGCCAAGTACTCGAGCACCAGCATCAGTTTCGACGAGATATGAAAGCTGGTCAATATGTGCTTCGCAGCTTGTAATTATCGAGCTTGAGAAATTTGGATCGTCTGCAATGGTTTGATGGCGTGCTTTATTCCTTACTATTTTTGGGCGGACCGACCGACAAGGAGCATCGTATCGGATCCGACGCCTTGCAGATGGCTGGCTCAGATCTCGCGAGACTCTGGGGTTACTCGTAGCCGATTGAGGAACCCACAGTATCGGTGCGCATCGATGGATATGCAGGACTATCCCCTGGGGGCGGCCGCTAAGAAAAGCCACGGCTGGTTAAGGTTCCCCAGGGGTGGTCCAAAAGCAGCGGAAAAGGAGGCCTATCGTCCAGATGGCGGAGACCCGGAAGCCGCTAACGTCACTTTTCACGGCATGCAGGGAAAGGCCTGCGGCCAAAGCAATCCAGTACCCTGATTCTGGGCCGGACCCTTGCGGCTGGCTGAAGGCGACGCGATCCCTTTCTTTTTGGCCGTGCGGTCGTGTCACTACCACTGCACCGATAGTGATAGCGGGCCGGAGCTGCGCGCTTTTCCGCCCGCAAGAGCAGAGAGACGCGCAGCGTTTGCCACAGTCAGAATTCTCTGCACCTTTCGGCGCGCAGCGCTCGGCGGGAGAGAGCTTATTTTAGCGTGCGGCGGGCTGCCTGACGCGGAAGAGCTGTGGCAGGTCTGACGCGACACCTGCTTCTTCTGTGGGGAGCGGCCATGGGACGATTGCATCATGCTCCTATTCCAGGAAACATCATGCTCACCCTCCAATTCGGGCGGGCAGGGAGCATTGAGCATGCTGAGGTCGCGAGAGGTCTCGAACTCTGGCGTGCGGACGCGTCAGACGGTACGGTTCGAGCGCCGAGTCTTTTTTGCAGAACTCGAGGTCGGAGGGTGCTGATGGCTGCCCTTCCGCCCGGCGCTGGAGGGAGCATCCCAGCCGCCCCTGCTCGTGTAAGAGCGGCTCGATAGGAGAGTTCCTTCTGGCGCCAACGCGCCCGAATCGGGACGTTAGGCCCAGCCGCGGGCGGTCGGTTTGGGTCGCTCGCCTGCTATAATTGGGTGTTGTGACTCCAGAGGGTGGTTCAGTAGCGGTTCTGGGGCGCCGCCCTGCCTCGCGCTGCAGCGCGCGGCTGATCGAACACGATCGTCAGGGGAGGAGACGACGGATCTTGTTCCGATTCATTGCCCGGCGATCACTGCAGACGCGATGAGTCAAGAGCAGACGCGTAACCCGCCCAGGGGCGGCAGCCTGGCTCAGCCCGGCGGGAGCTGTCGATACGCCACGTGTGTAAAGTTGGGCTGTTTTGTTGCTGCTCATAACAGTTTCATGACGATCTCTACGACCCGCGACTCGAGTTTCAGGGGCCTGCGGGCGCGAGTCACCTGATGGCGCGGCGTGGGCAGACGTGGGATCATGAGCGCGCGCAGCGTCTCGGACTCGCTGCGACGGGCTCGGTGGAGCGGGGGTCGATTGGCTGCTCTTCCGCGCGCCGGAAGCGCTTGGCCGCATTGCCGCAGGCGGACCGGCGCCCGCGACACGTCGGACGCATGTGTCGTGTGTCGTGGTTCGTGGTGACAGCGCAGATAGGCCGCTGCGCTTTGCACGCGCGCGCTGGGGAACAGCAGCCGCAGGCGCGCATCGCTGGGCCTAGACCGATGGTCGCTGCAGGCGCCGGATCGGCATCGAAGCAGCTTCTCGAACATTGCCAGCAACGACAGGCCCCCTATACCAATGGCTGTCTATGGACGGTTAGGCGCCCGCCTCAGCTGCCCTCGGCTGCGCAGGGCGCTGCGTTTCAACGCGAAAGGGGTCTCGTTTTGTAAAGCGCGGAGCCCGCCCGGGAAATTCGCCTGCAGGCGCAATAATATCGGCCGGGGCGTCTTATTACCAGCGCCTCCAATGCCGCCGGGTCCCGTCGCCGGATGGCCGCCGTCGCACGCCGCCGCCTTCTCCCCGCGCGCGCCGTCGCAGCACGCAGCTCGCAGGCCTCAATGCCCAGGCACGGCGGCGCGGATTGGCCGGGAGGGCGCAGCAAGGCAGCGGGAACGCGGCCGCCGTCGCTCAAGGCCGCAGCACGGCCGAAGCTTCCATTATCGCTGCTGCTGCTCGTGCTCTGCGACAATTGCCTGCCGCGTGAAGCAAGCAGGAGCAGAGCGGCGTACCGGGCGGTGAAAGGCGCGCAGCTGGGCGAGTGCGAGTCATTAGGCGGTGCCATTCCTGTTCCTGTTCTCGACGGTGGCTTGCCCGCCTCCCATCCCGCGCTGATTGGCATGCACGCGCGGGCCCCCCTGATGTGGCCCTGGCGCACAGCCACGTGAGGACAGCGGACGACAAGGTGGCCAGTGTGTGCTCCGCTACAGCCAGCTGGCGTACTGCGCCTCGTCGCCCCAGAGGACTGGCTGCTGGCGCACGTCACAGGCGCCACGCTCCGGCAGTCGATGGCTCGAGGATGCGCCTCACAAGGTGACGGGGAGCTGACATGGATCATGGAAAGCGGATGAGCTTCCACGATGCACAGAGATGGCGCTCGCATCCAATCAGCCCTGCCATGCACGAAATGCTTCCCTGCGCACAGCCTCCACCGCGCTGTGTGCTGAGCTTGACGAGTGAGTAGGGTTGGCGGCAGCTGATGATGATGATGATAACTCCCGTGCCAGACCCCCCGTATCCCGCCAAAGTCCAGAATTCGGTTTCAGGACCGCGCTGAAGCATTCATTACCCCTTCCCAGAGGCTGCCCTACACACCCGCTCAATACATATATACACCTCCCACCTGCTGCTTTCTGGCCCACCATCAACCAACCAACCAAAGTAATCTACACACCACACTTAATACAAACTCCTCCGGACCCACGCAATTCCAATTCGACCTTAATACCCACAACCACAACCACCACCACCACCACCACCACCACCAGCAACAGCAACAACAACAACAACAACGACAATGGCCTTCACCAAGACTTCGACCGTCCTTTCCTCCAATGACCTCGCCATCAAGCACCAGCGCCGCGTGCTTCCGATCTGCCGCAAGGGCGGCGACGATAAGGAATGGCCCCGTGATGCCGGTGGCAGCTAAATGGTACGTTGACCTCGTGCTCGCTCAATCAATCCATGGCGGCATGGCTGACTCGATAATTAGGCCTAATTACTCCTGCCCGAGCTGCCGCCAGGGTGCTTCGACACCCTTCACGTTTTATCGCCTCTCATTAATCCATCTTTGACGAGCATTTTCGTAATGCCGACGATCGCCGGCTTGTCATCAGCAAGAAATTCCTAATTAGCCCTCTGGGCGCCGGAACCGGACCGGTATCCTTTTTCGGCCGTCCACGGAGCAACGACTTTCTTCTTTCGCGCCGTATTGCGCGCGACTGTACGACCATCGAACCATTGCATTGAGCCGGCGCTTGTGGGACTCCATTTCTGATTTCCTTCGTTACTCGGGCTGTTGGGAGTTTGTCTGGCACTTCAGCGGCATCGCCAGCGAACTGTGTTGCATTTGAGCGGAGTTTTTGATTTTTCTTCATCATAGACTGGGACGGGACGGATACACTAGACGGACTACACGGAGACCTCGCGGTCGCACCCCCACGCTGGGGCTTGTGCTTGGGCAGACGGACACGGGATTAGAGGCGTTCTTCAGCTGGGTGTTGCTGTCTACTGTATCATTAGAGTCCCGAGGGACTACTACACACAATTTGCATCTTTTGCTTCTCACACTTGCATCCCCACCTTCACGGCTGTGGTTTATTCTTAGCAGGTGCCTGGTGGTCCCTGAATCATGTGCGTCATAGTGCAGCGTTACACGACCGCTCGCTCGGGACCCTCGTACTCACGGTTCTCCCCAGTCTCCCGCCTTGGTAGACTTGACTTCTTCCGTCGCGATCCCATCGTTGTACCAACCACGGTCGCAGCGCCGCCCCGTCGACGAGCCTTGCTGCCACCGACGCGTGGGCTTGACTCCTGCCTGTCTGATCGCCCGTACCCGCACACGACCCCAGTGCCCCTCTTCCCGGTTTCCGCTGTCGCGCCATCGTCGGCGGAAGCTTGACGCGCCATGCCGCCGACTCCCAGCACACACTTATAATGTCGCGCCGCTGGCCGCCGCACAGCAATACCTTCGCCGGCAGAGTCATGGGACAGCAGCGGGCGAAGGGTCGCGCGCTCGACGTTGGGCCCTCGCGCCGCAGCAATCTTTTACGTGATGGATACCCAAATCCAGACGGCTCCTCTGCACCCTCCACGCGCCTGGCCGTACAAACCGTCTGCTTGGCAGCCCGGAGCAGGCGGGCAACCCCGTTCGTGCGTCGGCGAAGATACTGCGGAGTCGAGATTTTCTCTCCGCATGATGTGCGCCGCCCTGCGCCCGGGCGCCGTCGCTGAGAGTGGAGTCGGGCGAGGCAACCAGGTAGTATAATCTCACTTCCTCCCTTTCTGCCATAAAGCCGTCGCTCCTGCCGCCGCCGTCGACGCCTTTCTGCTGTGCCGTGACATCCTCTGTATTGGTTTCTGCTGTCCTCGACGGAGAGCACGTTGGTCGCATCGCATCTGTCGGTCGCCTGCTACTGACTCACCGCGCACACGCGAGTTTCGAGCACGAGCTGCCTCGCGACTTCCGCATTCGTCGCTGCCAACAGAGGGTCCGTCGCCGACTGCACTTGACGTCAGGTCGTCCCTTCGTAAGGCTGCCGGACTCAGCAACAGCAGCTTGAACACCCTCCTCCCGACACAGTCACACGTACTGCGCAAAAAATTGCTCGCGATCGAAATATCCGCTGCTACATTCTCATTTCCTTCGAATCACTCCACCGTCATGGCTCTAGACCCGCGTACCGCCTCTGACGGCACCGGCTCAGACGTGAGGAACATGTCGCACGGGCGTGGCGGCGCAGGTACAAGCTTCCAATATTCTCCTTTTTCCTCCTTCAGCCTCCCGCTCCTTCCCCTTTGCCCCCTCTCCCTCGGCTGCCGGGGGACTAGATTGCGCAATCGCGCGTACATGGGCTGTACCACCATGCGACGATGGCGTTGATCCACGGCACACGGCACCCGCTGCTCAGCCACCGAGGGCAGAGTCGATTGTCTGCAGATTCGCGTGCACCACAGGAATAGCATCCGCGGTCATTTGAATCTCCAGAAGGGGGGCCAAGCACAGCCACCTACCCTATACGGCAGCTGACATATATCCCCAATTCCGTCTTTCCACTCATCAATCCCTCACACCACCCCCAATATCGTTTTCCGATGTCAAGGTGCACGGCGACTGACGCTAGGCGCGTTTCCCCCCTTTGTAGGCAACATGGCCAAGACGTCGCGCCGCGAGTCGTCGTCCAACCCGCGCGACCTGGTAACGCCGACGATCAAATCGGCGCTATACACGACGGGCCGCGGCGGCACGGGCAACATGGCCCGCAACGACCCGCAGCACCCAGAGATCGCGCGCGCGGCCCAGGACGTCGAGGCCCCGCCCGGCGCCGGCCGTGACCACGATGGGCCCAAGCACTTCGGCCGCGGCGGCGCCGCCAACGTGACGACGGAGAAGAGCGCGAGCCTCGAGGAGGAGAGAGAGAGGCTGGTCGAGGCCAAGGGGGGTGCCACGGCCGCGCCGACGAGCCACGGGCAGCACGAGGACGTGAGGGGGCTGGGTGAGAAGGCCAAGGACCTGCTGGGGAAGATTAAGAAGTGAGAGCCATTCTTGGAGGGGACGGGGTGTCGAAGGGAGTGGGGCAGCAGGGTAGTGTGATGGCCTGTTCTGCTTTCAAAAAAATTTGGGCCACGGCGGGGTGCTGGGAATGGGAGTCGTCATGCCTTGGACGACTGGTGTCGCGGTCATTATTCCGGTATGGGTGGGACCTTCGCTTTGTTTTTGCCTGGCTTTTCCTTACATTCACCTCTGCTACTCGATATACCTATGCTGCTGTTGAGGGAACAAAAGGGAAGGACCTATGATGAAGTCTTCTATTGGGTTTTCCGTTTGCACCTGCTCTAACGTGCAATTAAGAAATATACATCCTTGCTGTCACAACCACCTAGTCGCAGCAGATTAATTAGTCACCTGTAAAGCCCACCTATCACGCACATCCCTGCGCACCTGTCACAGCAAGATCGCTGTCTAGATAAGCTTCACACGAAGCCGAATCGACCTGCAACCCACATCCCAGAAAAGGCAAGAAAGATCAGCACGCAGCGTCCGGGCTGAAACGAGGATCCGTAGGTACCCACGCCGACAGCGATACTCATGGGGAAACAGGGCCAAATGAGGGGAAAAGCGACCACCAGCACAACGACGACGACAGACTGATAGAGAGGAAACCTCGACGGTCGAAAAAACAGCAAGGAGCGATGCAGCGAGAGTCTCGGAGAGCTCATTCGTTCGGAGATGGCCGAGGCGCGGAAGAACAGGAGCTGCGTGATCTCCATACACATGGAGTGATGTGCCGCTCGTGGAAGCCTCAGGCATGAGGCGAGTACTCTTACCGGCGGCCTCGTCACGACGATCTTTCCCGAATCGGACCTGCAGGCGTCCCCGCCAAAACTCGAGGCTGTGAGGCTGGCGCGTCTATACGAGCGGCTAATGCGTTTCTGCGGAGAAAAGAAGGCGATCGTTTCGTTGGCTCGACGTGTCGGAGAGAATGTTTGTTTCGACATGGGGCTCCCTCTCCCACAGACGCATGTGGCACGGAGTGCAGGGATGTTTCATGTGTGTGAGATTCTGGGAATGATGACGTTTTGGTTGGCTCTCTTTTTTCCTGTGAATTTCACCTCTTGTTTTGCACTATCAGCCGCGGCATAGGGTCGCCTCGATGGGTTTGATACATCGTAGCTAAATGAAATAATATTCCCTTTGTCTTGGAAAAAAGACGACTTGTCAGTCAGGCGGTTAGGCCCAAACACCGGCAAATATTCAGAACTCCCTTTGTCTCCATATGCCCTATAATCACAGTCGAATGCCCACCTGCTGCATCTACACAAATGATATTTTCCTCCAATGTCCCCCAACGACCAAATTTAACGAGCCGCCGTTTTAAGTGAAAGCCATGCCCTTCTTAATCTCGGCGATGGCGAGGGCCGGGTTGAGTCCCTTGGGGCAGGTCCTCGAGCAGTTGAGAATCGTGTGGCAACGGTAGAGGGACATGCTGTTGTTCAGCTGGTCCTGACGCTCAGCCCTCTTCTGGTCACGCGAGTCGGCGATCCAGCGGTAGCTCTGCATGAGGATGGCGGGGCCGAGGTACTCCTCCGAGTTCCACCAGTACGAGGGGCAGGAGGTGCTGCAGCAGGCGCACAGAATGCACTCGTAAAGGCCGTCGAGCTTCTTGCGCTCCTCCTTGGACTGCCTGTTCTCGCGTCCGTCGGCCGGGGGAGTGTCGCGCTGCAGGTAGGGCTTGATCGAACGGTACTGCTTGTAGAACTGGGTAAGGTCGGGGACGAGATCCTTGACGACGTAGGTGTGCGGCAGCGGGTAGATGCGAGATTCCTTAGCGGTGTCGGTGGGAATGCGGCCTGGGTGGCGAAGCAGGTTAGTCGTGGGCCAGTAGACTGCGTGAAGTGCCGTAGCCATTGGCTGCAGCACACTACAAGGGGGGACGTACAGAGACATGCCAGGGTGTTGACACCGTCGATGTTCATGGCGCAACTACCGCAGATACCCTCACGACAACTGCGCCTGAAGGTCAGGGTGGGGTCCATCTCGTTCTTGATGCGGATGAGGGCGTCGAGCATCATGGGACCGGTCTTGTTCAGATCGAGCGTGTAGGTCTGCATGCGCGGCTTCGAGGTGGGCTCGTCGGGGTTCCAGCGGTAGATGTGGAACTTCTTGATCCTCGCGTCGCTGGCGGGCGTGGGCTCGCCGGCGGCCGACGTCTGCGACTCGGGGACCACCGAGGCCATGCCGCGCTTGAAGACGGTCGAGGAGACAGGGGCCCTCGAGGCAGCGGCTGATGCATGGTCAGCAATTGTCGACTGTGTTGTTGGCAGTGGCGTGGAGGGAAGGGCGGGCGAGAGGATGCGGGTGTGGGCGCGGCAGCGCTGGAGACTCACTTGCGCTCCTGGACAGCCTTGCCAATGCTCGCGTGGTCGACATGGTGGATTGTGAGATGCTCGCTCGGGCCAGAGACGAGGGGTGGTACAAGCAGCGGAGGTGTCGAGAGCGTGCTCGAAGTTGGCCGTGACGGATGAAGCACGTCGTCCTTGACAGCCGAGGGAAGCGGGATCCGGGCTTATTAAAGCTGGCCGCTCATTGGCCGCTTCGCTACCGGTGATGTATTCGATTCCGACGGCCAGGGTAAAAGAAATCGCGGGCGAGCGGTGGCAACTTATCCGGCCTTTCATTGGGCGAATTGCGATCACATGCAGTCTAGCGGCGCTTTTGGCTTAACATCACCCCAATGCGGCGTTTCATTACGCGGCGCCGCCTTTCCCCCCTCTCGGCATCTTCGGGCGGGCACGAGTACTTTTCGGAAGCGAGAGAGGGCCGACGCTCTTGCTCGCAAGCAGTTCGGTCCATGATTATTGCTGGCCGTCGAACCCTCGCTGCTGTCCCCTCGGCGCTGTACAACTCCATTGCCCCCCGCTCGCTCTTCGTCCGGCCCTTCTCGCCGCTCCGCCAGCACCCAATGGCATCCGTGCCCCCCATCCACCTGGTCCTTGATTGGGACGGCACCACAACCCACAAGGACACCCTGCACCTTCTGGGCAAGATCTGCGCCGACCATGCGGCCAATGCCCCCGGCGCCACGACTTGGGAGGAAATCGTAAAAGCTTACCTTGACGACTTTTCCGCCCATGCCTCGTCGTACACGCCCGCGAAGAGCCAGCGCACGACCATCGCCGAGGAGAAGGCATGGCTCGCAAGCTTGGCCGCCGTCGAGTCCAGCAGCGTCAAGCGTGTCGAGGACTCTGGCCTGTTCAGGGGCGTGACTGCTGCAGCTGTCAAAGCCGGTGCCGCCCAAGCGATCGACAGCGGCGAGCTCACCCTTCGGGACGGGTGGTCGTCTTTGCTCGCCTACAGCCAGAAGACCACGATTCTGAGCGTCAACTGGAGCGCCACTTTCATCCGCGAATGTCTGCGCGCAGCGGCTGCAAACGACCCCGATGCAAAGGCTGCGGTTGAGCGTGTGTCCATTGCGGCAAACGAGATCGCCGGTCTCCGGGACTCAAATGGCTCTTCTGGCCTACTCAACGGCCGGACTGAGGTTTCAGGTGAAGAGGCAGGTGCTATCCGGACCAGCGCAGACAAGCGCGCTAACATGCCTACTCCTGTCAAATATGGTGGTGAAGAGCTTGTTGTGTATGTTGGTGACAGTGCCACCGACTTTGAGGCATTGTTGGTTGCCGATGTGGGAATCTGCATCCGCGATGAGGAGCCCAGCAGCGGACAGAAGGAATTGGCTGAAACATTGGAGAGGGTAGGCGTGGAACAGCACAGAATCAAGTTGTTGGCCGAAATGCCACCAGCGGATGACAGTGCTGTGAGTGTTTACTGGGCCAAGAACCTTCAGGAAGTTGCTCTCTCTTTGAGCTCGTACTCCTGATTGACTTTGTTATAGGTAAGTCCTCAAGTCATGTCAATGAAACTTCACTGATCGTGTAAGTCTCCTATTCATCTTTCGATGGAATTGTCTTCCGTTGTCATTGCGCTCTGGATACCTGCTATTCTCCTTGTCTCCATGTAGATGTCAACTGCTTGGTCCGTGGCTGCCCGTTGCTATTCATGGTCAACTGAAGCTCACATTTCAGTCGAACCTTTGATCATTGATAGGAATACGACTATTACCTAGACTCTTTCCTAGCGAACTCCTCATTCGCCTTCGTTAGTGTTACTAAAGATAGCTGGAACTGCATCGATGAACATTTCTCACTCTACTCTCCCAAGGACTGATGCGTTTCACAATCGAAGCCGACCAGATAGCGGCGCTGCTGATGTTGACGATTGGAGTAAATTCACATGCTGCAATCAGCCAATAAGGCCAGACCTACTAGTCATGGATCCAACAACTAACGCGACGTCTGACTCGAAAAGGGTGACGCGACATAACTATGCAGTGTCGCCAGACCGGATCATCAGCAGATGCCCCGCGCCTCAGAAGCTCGGATCCCGACTCCACCGACATTAATCCACCCCCGCATTCACGCCGGCACTAGATCATGGGTTCAACTGGGGACGACTACTACGACCTGGGGTCCTTCCACCGGGAGGTCACTACCCGGAATGCCACGGCCCAGAAATGGTTTGACCGCGGTCTGGTCTGGTGCTATGGCTTCAATCACGAAGAGGCGGCACGCTGCTTCGAGAAGGTCCTCGAAAACGACCCGGAGTGCACCATGGGGTACTGGGGGCTTGCGTATGCGCTTGGGCCCAACTACAACAAGCCCTGGGAGCTGTTCGACGAGAAGGATCTGGAGACGACCCTGAGAAGGGTCCACGATGCGGTGCAAAAGGCACAAGAGCACGCCGCCAAAGCGACGCCATTCGAACAGGCCCTCGCCCAGGCCATCCAATTCCGCAATCCAAAGGACGTCGCGGACAAGGACTACTCCCGGTACAACAAGGCCTACGCCGACGCCATGGAGACGGCGTACCGCCAGTTCCCCGACGACCTGGATATGGTGACGTTATACGCCGACGCGCTGATGAACATCACGCCGTGGGAGCTCTGGGACCTGCGCACCGGCGAGCCCACGCCGGGTTCTCGCGCCATCGAGACCAAGACGATGCTGGACCGCGCCGTGGCCGAGCACGAGCAGCAGGCCCATGAGCACCCGGGCCTGCTGCACATGTACATCCACATGATCGAGATGTCGCGCACGCCCGAGCTGGGCGTCGCGCTGGCGGACCGGCTGCGCGACCTCATCCCAGACGCTGGCCACCTGCGGCACATGCCCTCACATCTTGACATCCTGATCGGCGACTACCGCCGCGCCATCGCCAGCAATGCGGCCGCCGCCGTGGCCGACGAGAAGTACCACGCGCGCGAGGGCGGCATGAACTTCTACACGCTGTACCGGCTGCACGACTACCACTCTCTCGTCTACGCCGCCATGTTCAACGGCCAGTCGCGCATCGCCCTCGACACGGTCGCCAAGATGGAGGAGCACCTGCCCGCCAGCCTGCTCAGTGTCGACTCGCCGCCCATGGCCGACTGGCTCGAGGCCTTCCTTTCGGCGCGGCTGCACGTGCTGGTGCGCTTCGGCCGCTGGCAGGACATCCACGACCTGCAGCTGCCCGCCGACCAGCAGCTCTTCTGCGTGACAACGGCCATGACGCACTACGCCAAGGGCATCGCCTGGGCTGTCGAGGGCGACGTAGCCCGCGCCGAGGAGGAGCGCATCCGCCTGCACGCTGCCGTTGAGCGTGTGCCGGACTCGCGCATGGAGTATCCCAACCGGTGCAGCGACATCCTGGCCATCGCCAAGGCCATGCTCGACGGCGAGCTGGAGTACCGCAAGGGCAATTACGAGGACGCGTTCAAGCATCTGCGCAAGTCGGTCGAGCTCGACGACGCCCTCAACTACGCTGAGCCGTAAGTGATCCATCATCAACAAACCCCCTACACTCGATCCCCCTTTGCTAACCTGCGACCTTTTCTTCCCTTCCGTCAGCTGGGCCTGGATGCAACCCACCCGCCACGCCTACGCCGCGCTCCTGCTCGAGCAGGGCCACGTCGAGGCCGCCGCGCAGGCCTACGCCGCCGACCTCGGCTTCGACGAGACGCTGCCGCGCGCCCGCCAGCACCCCAACAACGTGTGGGCCCTGCACGGCTACCGCGAGTGCCTCGCCCGCCTCGGCCGCGGTCGCTCCGCCGAGGCCCGCATCGTCGAGCAGCAACTGCGCCTGGCCGTCGCCGTCGCCGACGTCCCCGTTACCGCTTCGTGCTACTGCCGTCGAAGCGACGGCGGGGGTGATTACGACAGCCCTGCGACGGCGGCCGTGGCGGAAGCGGTGGGGACGAAGTCGAGCTGTGGCGGTTGTTGAAGACAGGTTGAATGGGCGGTGGTGAGATTAGACTGGGGCGTTTTTTTTTTTTGCCTTTTTTTTCGGTTGTTCGTGTTGCTTACTGGTTTGGGACGATTCGATGTGCAGAAAGATAGACGAAAAACAAAAAAGTAAGCCATACCCTCCCCTCTTCTTGGCTCGGCACCCGGCCCGGTCCATTTCAGCTGCATTTCGCCACATTTCGCCACTCCAGATCTATCTATTTTCTACTGTTAAAGGAAACCTTAGCGGAAAGGCGCTAACCGGAACAGGGAAACCTTTAATATAGCGTACTACTCTTTATATAGAGCGCCAGATACCTGCGTCGTTGGCAGCTGTGCCTCTCCAAAGACACGCACGTCTACTGCAAGATCACTATTTGGGCACAGTTTGAGCTGAAGAATCCTTTTTGATTTTTTTCCCACATTGAACGATACCTAGTACTAGAGAACCCAGAACAGAACATCATTGGAGTATCACAAGCCATCACCTTCGTTGACATCATAAAATCCATCCCAATCGTCGTAAAGACACAAAACGCTCTCGCTGCCTCGAAAGACGAAAGAAGAATAATCCGAGAAGGGAAAAAAAACCCAGCGGCGTGCGTCCCATCCCGAGGCGCCGCTCCGGAAGAAAGGTAATTTTGTTTTGTTCAAAACACACACGAGCCCCCGAGGACATGCAAAAACTCCCGTACAGGAGAAATAAAACTCATGCCTCCAGAAAAGCCACCGACTGTTGAGCGAAGGGTGAAAGAATACGGCTTCCGTCGACGACGAGAACTAATCTCGGCTTACATGACAACGCACCCGGCTTCCGCATTATTGCCATGCTGCGGATGCCCACCGTGCGACGCTGCTGCCGAGGAAGCCGAGCCACCGCCTCCAGTAGGGCTCTCAGGTTTTTTTGCCCCTTTTCCCGCCGGCCGGACCGCGCCACCCGCAGTCCAACGGAGGAATCCTACGTTCGGTTGAGGCTTCGGTTTTGCCTTCGCTGGCTTGGGGACCGACATGGGGCCCGGCATGGGAGTGAGGATCTCGACCATGGGTGTCGGTGGGGGCCCCACATCGATAATTTGCGGTGGAGGAGGTGGTGGCGGGGGCATGCCAGGGCCTGGAGGTCCTGGAGGAGGAGGTCCGCGCGGATGCTTTTTGTGCATCGGTACTTCTCCAATCTTGCCAGCTCGCCCCTTACCCTTCGACGGCTCACGGCGGGGCATGTTCAAGCCTATCCAAGGCTCGCCACCCAACGATGGTGGTGGTAGTGGCCCCGGTGGCATAGCTGCCGGGGGTGGGGGAGGTGGAGACTTGGGGGCGGGCTCCTCCATCGGCCACATGTGCATCGTGATGGTCCAGTCAGGCTGGACCATCGTCTCCCAGACCTGAGGCAGAATGATCTCTCCATCAGGCCCAACGAGGTCGTAATGTCCATCGTGTACGTGCTGGCCAATGACATCGACGTGGAGGAAAGCCTGTTTGATAAGTTCTTCCATGCCCTGTGAAAACGTCAGCTTGCATGCTCAACCAATCAGTGACAGCGAATTGTGATATACGTACCTTCCACGTGCAGCAGATGTGCCATGGGAAGCTGAATTTCCGGCCCACGGCATCCTTGAATTTGATAGGCGGCTTCTTCTCTGCCGGCGGGGGAGCGGCTGCAGCTGCTGCCTTCTTCTCCGCCTCTTCCTTGGCCTTGGCCTCTTCTTCAGCCTTCTTCTCCGCTTCTTCTTTAGCCTTCTTTAGCTCCTCCGCAGCTGCAGCTGCCTCGGCAAGCGCCTTCTCGTGCGCCTCCTTCGCTGCCTTAGCCTCCTCTGCAGCCTTTGCTTCAGCCTCCTCTCTCGCCTTTTTCGCTGCAGCCAGCAGCTTAGCTGCGTCTTCAGCTGCCTTTTGCTTCTCTGCTGCGTCTTTGGCAGCCTTTGCATCAGCTTCGGCCTTTTCTGCGGCACGAGCAGCGGCTATAGCCTCGTCGCGAGCCTTCTGCTCCTCGCGCTGGGCGACCAAAAGATCATGCAGCTTCGCCAATTTGTCTTCCTCGCCTTTCTTCTTAGCTTCAGCCTCCGCGGCAGCAGCGTCCTCAGCCGCCTTCTTCTTGGCAGCCTCCTTGTCTGCTCGCGCTTGCGCCTGCTGCATGAGGAGCTCTTCTAGCTTCTTAAGACGCTCTGCCTGCTCTGCGGCCTGCGCCATGGCCTCCTTCTCCGCAGGGGTGGGCTCTGGGGGAGGCAATGGAGCAGGCGGCATTGGCGGTGGCGGCGGCGGAACAGCGACGGGAGGAACAGGCGGTGGTGGTGGTGGAGCTGTCGCAGGGGGTGGGCTTGGTGCCTTGGATGGAGCATGCTTGTGTCGGCTCGATCGATCAGGCGACGGCTCCGGTGAGTGGCGATACGGCGCTGGAGGGTAGCCATACGGCGGCATTGGCGGTGGCATACCGTAGTGGTGATCATATCCGGTGTAGTATGGCGTCATACTGCCAGTCGGGTGGACGGGAGGCTGGCCGGGCATGCCGCCAACAGAGTAACGTTGACGTCCCATTCCAGGACGCGGTCCCTGTGGATGGTCGTAGAAGCCAGCACCGACCATGCTTTGATTCTGAGAAAACGGATTGGCATGGTGGTTGGGTGCGAAAGGGTTCCCCTGGTAGCCGTACGGATCATTCGGCATATGAACCAGCGCCCTATCCATGCCAGTGCCGTAAGGCGCCGGTTGGAAGCCGGACATCATGCTCGGAGCGTAGCCCGAAGTCACGCTGGGTGGGATATGTGACCATTGGTTGTGATGTCCGGGATGCGGGCCACGGGGGTAACCCGGATAATCGTCTGGTGGGTACTCCAGCTCGTCTATGTCGCCGGGCGGTGGCCGACGACGATGCGTACTGTGTTCGCTCCGTTCTCTCGAATAGTCTTCCCTCGGAAGGGCTCTAGCCCGGTGACGACGGGGCGCCTCCTGCGCGGGGGCAGCGTGAGAGCGTGAGCGGCGGTGGCTAGTTGGGCGTGTCTCGGGGTGGGCGCGGTGTCTGCTGGTGCTGTGTCTGGTCTGACGCGGGCGGGAGGCCGAGTCGGAAGGGTCGAGCTCGTCCTCGTCGACTTCGATCCACCCTTCTTCTCCAGAGTGGCCCAGGGATTCGTCGGTGTCGTCGTGACTACCGGCGTTCGAATCGCTAAGAGGTACGCCGGTGCCGACGTCGTATTCTTCGTCGGACGAAGGGTGGTGCTCGGAGCCCGAGGAGATGAAGTGAATGCTTGAAACCCTTTGGGAGGTTAGCATGGTGTTGAGCATGTGAGTCGGCCTAGCGCGCCGTGTGATGCGCCGAGATTGCGACGTGCGAGCGGGGAGAGGGAACGACTTACGGCATGGAGACGGTGGTGGTCAGGGATCACCTCGCTCGGAACCTTTCTACCAGAGAAAGTCGAGAAGGGGGCCCAGGAGTGACAGGCAGGTCGGGTGGGCGAGCTTGCTGTGGCCCAGCGCGGGGTGGGCGTGGTGTTGGTAAACAGCAGCCAACGGTGGTCGGCAGCGAGGAGGCAGCGCGCGAACGGGCGGCGGGCTGTAAAATAGCAAAGGGATACGCAGCGGGCGAGGGGCGCGAGGGGGAGGCGTGTCGCAGGCGTCGGTAAGGCTGAAGATGATTCGAGGAGGACGCTGCTGCAGCCGGGATTCTGAGGCAACAGCGGGCGCTCGTTGGTGCTGCTGGCGCTGCGGCCGTCGCAATCTCCTCTGGCGCGCTCGTCGCCTGAAAGCGAGGCTGGGAATGGCGACGCGCGACTGGGCGTAGGCGGCGATAAGTAAGGAATGCGGATCCCTGCGTGCCTCTGGGCGCTGCGAGCCTGACGTCCTCGAGCGCAGGATCAGGCTTCAGTAGCCGCACTACTGCAGTCTGCTAGTCAGCACCAAGCGTACGTGACCGGTCAAAAAACGATGATGCGCATTGGGCTGCACCTCGGGCACGAACGTGACCCGTCGCTTGGCCCGGCGGGGGCCAGAACGGCGAGTGCACTCCGGCCTCCGCGACCTTCGACGCTGACGTACCTTGCGATGCGATGCGGTGGTGGTGCTGTCGCGACGATGCCCTGTGCTCGTCGTCGGGGCAGGGAGAAGAACGTGCTCGGGTTGCTCAAGCAACTCCCGCCGCGCGCAAATCTGGAGAATGGGCGTGCGGCCGTCGATCAACGGTCGCTAGGTCTCAGGGCGCTCGGACGGGCCTTCGGGGTCTGCGTAGGAAAATGTAGCTCCGGTCGTTGGTGTAGCAGAACATTGAGAGGCGGACAGGACGAGGGCGGCGCAGAGGTCGGTGCAGAGCGTCGACGAGGGCGGCGGCCGTCCTTTTTGTTTTGGCCCAGAAGCCGGATTGTGCGTGCGCCGTACAACAGCGGGTTGCGTTTCAGAGCCCTGCGAGACACAACACAGTAAGGCTGGAGCGGGATCGGACAAGGATCACAACCTGGCGTCCTCTTTGCCGTTTGCTGCGCGCCGGCCCCTGGCCTGGCCTGCCGCGCCTTTTTATGTCGTCCGCCTCCTTGGGCAGAGTCATCGTCGTCGAGGACCTTGCATCCGCCCAATGCAGCCGTCACGTACAGCCGTTGCTGCTGGCAGCTGGCCCTGTTCCTCTCATGCGTCGCTACGTGGCCGTCAACACCGACGCTAGCCCCAGGCCCCCGACTTCCCCCGCCCTCCAACCAGCTTCCCCATTGCCAGCCAGAAAAATCTTTTTCTGGCACCGGCCAACCGGTCAGCCGCTGTAGGCCCTGCCTGCGGCTCACATACGCCAATGGCTAGCCAGTTGGTTCGCACGCGGCGCACCTGCGGAGCGGCACGCCGCCGCTGATGCTAGTGATGCAGCCCAACATGTCTCGCCCAACTCGGACGGATCTGCTAAGCGCCTCCTGCCCAATCCTCCCCGCAGCTTGCCACCGCGTCCAGATCTCCGGGTCCAGGAGCAACGGCTGCCATGTCAAGCCCTGGGTGGGGCTGTGAAGTATCCGCCGTTGGCTGCTGCAGAAGCAATGGCGTTCTCTTTCTGCTGTAAGCTTCATGTGGTTCGTCGTGATTCAGACACGTGCGCTGAGTGAGGCACGCTGCATCCTTGAGGGCTGGACCTTTTTTTAATCCAGCGAGCTAACCGTTGTGCAACCTCGAAACAGGCGCCGCGGCGGAAATTTGTCTTTTGGCTATGACTCTTACTCCCATGAATCCAGCCCTCGCGCAAGCGAACATCGGGAGCACCCGGCTGCGGCTCTTCGGCTCAGCAATGCAACTCCTTCAAGCCAAATCCTTCCTGCCGTTTATAGAGCCAACCTCCTTGCAGCTACTACTAGTTTGTCTCCCTATCGTCAATCGCGAGTTGGATGGCGTCCAACACTTCGTCCACCGACGGCCGTTCCGAGTATGTGTAGAGGCCGAGGGCCTTCATGGGGAGCCGGCGCAAAGACCTCCCGGACATTCCGACGCACTTCTTCGAAAAGTGCCATAGCTTGAACGCCAAGCTATCCTCGGCGGCCATCAGCGTTAAGCATCCCAGGGATGGAAAAAGACGTGGATCCTCCATCATGGTGCTTGCGGCGTCAGCTTTCCTCCAACGTCCATCTTCAGCAGAGCCGACTGTTCCGTCGGTCGTGCGAGATGTCTCTTGGGATCTGCAAAGCGCGGTAGACGTCAGGAGATCCTGCCTGATGAGCTCATTCAGTGACGATCGAAGTATGCTGTAGACTGCATCCGACCCGGGATTAGGCACGGCTTGTGACATGTCAACACGATCCAGGAAGGCGGAGTCCTATTCCTGATTAGCAAAGTCCGACGCCCCGGAAACCACACAGAGATGACCAATGAACAAGAACCGGCGTACAATCGCATCGGGAAGGTTGCTGGTACACAGCACCATGACGTTGGGCCGGCTCCGAAGACGGTCAAGTGCGGTAAGTATTCCATTCGTAACCTTGAAACGTCAGCTAATTACTACCAAGTGAAACGGCTCGTCTCACCCGTATAGCATCTGCAACTTCGCCACACATTGACTGTTCACGCGGAGAGACTAGGCTCTCTACTTCGTCAATCATCACACAAATTAATGTCTGTGTTTCTGAGTCCGCAAGGTCTTGGATCTTGTCAAAGATTTTGGCGATAATCTTTCCGCTCTCCCCGAAATACTTGCTGAAAAGCGATTCTGGATGGATCTCGATCATCTTGCCGTGCGTGTATATCTTGCCCAAACGAATCTTCAGCTTCTGGGCCAACCCTCGACTATTCAAGCTATGTGGTCAGCACTACCAAGACAAATGGGCTCAAACTGCCAAACAGCATTACCATAGTGTCGTTTTTCCACTCCCTGGTGGACCGTGGAGTAAGAAGAGACCGTTCCAGCTGATGTAATGACTGCTTTTCGAGTCCAGAACGTGTTTGTGCAGAATAGTCACTGTTGTTATTAGCATTCAGTTTCATAGTCATCGCTCTAATTTGCTTACACATGCGTGTCGCAAGTCGTAGCAATTTGACATGGATATTTCCGGGGTAGGCCAGACTAAGGTGACGTTGGTGAGTAGCTGCTTCAGGATACGGGAAGAAAGTCACTCACGACTCCCACAACCCGTCCAGGTTGACATTTGGCAAGGTAACCGCGCGCATCTGATATGTCGTATTATCTTCAAGGTTCCCTTCATCGCCAGCCAAAGTCATCAACGCAGCAGATGTTGCGCCTTCGTCGTCTTGGAGTCGGTAGACTTGAACATCAAGCATAACTTCCCGAAGAGAGAAACAGCTGCTGTCCTCATGGTTTCCAGAATAACTGTCGACGCGGATGTATTCGATGCTTTGTCCGCTCTCAAGGCTCTCTGCATCGAGGGTAAACGGCGACTTCTCCGCGTCGTGGGTCGCATTGAGTGCTCACCATCACCAGACACCGTCTCTCCTACCTTCAGGTAGCTGAATTTCCGCAGTATCCATTGTGAGACTTCATCCCTGACCTGGAAGTATTACTGTTAATTACGGTTACAGCGGTTGGACGATGCCGGCGTGTGACTCACTTCGTCCGCGCGCCAGAACGGGCAGGGTGTATGGCGAAGGCGAACTTCTACGTGCAAGACGCCTTTCGACGTCATCGTTGTCGCACGTCGGGAAAGTGGTGTGACGTGCTTGTCATGTTCGCGATTGAGTGGAGGCGTTTGTGGTTGTACTAGGCTGCAAAATGAACGAATGCGCGGAGAGGCAGCTGCTCCCAACGGAAGGTGCAATCAGCACACGTGCAAGCGGGTACCTGCACACCCGCCCTACAGCTCTCCACGGATTATTTGGCATTATCTTGAAATATCGCATACAGTTGTTGTCAAAGATTTGAATATTCTGGCAATTGCACGCCAAGTGATATACATGTGCACATAGATACACAGTAGGAAAAGTGCAGACCCATGCACATTACCTCTAACCCGAAATCCCAAGGCATCGGGGAAGCCGCTTATTTATTCTCAGCTGCTCGTCTCTTCGCTCTAACCTCAGCCTTCCTCCTCTCACCGCCATCAACCTTGTGTCCTCTCCTCTCCTCCCACAGGCCCTCTTTCACTACTACCCTCGCAACCTTGTTCGAAACGGCCTCAACGTAGGGTCCAACGATAGTGTGCGCGCCCTTGACCTTCAGACCGCGCAGCGGCTTCGCGGATTTCAGCACCTGATCCGAGACTTCGACGCCCTGCGGCACGTTGACAACAATCTTCTTCGTTCCCGGCGCCGAGGTAGCTGTAGCAAGCTGCGGATGGCTGGAAGCACTATCGGACGGCACTTCGGCAATGCGGACCTCAGCAACGCCGTCCATAACGTGCTTGGCGTCGCCGGCCACGCCGTACTCGCCGTTGCGGAACTTCTCCCGCCAGTGCAGCAGATAGCGGCGCGACCGTGCGGGCTCGACGCCCAGATCGCGCAGCTGGTCCGAGGTCAAGCTGAATAGCGCTTCCCACGAGGGTATTTTGGCGGCGTGCTGGGAGAGCTTGCGGCCGATGACGGTAAGGAAGGTGGTGACGTCCGGAACGAAGGGCGTGGGCTGGGGGATAGGTCGCTGGGGGATGCGGTTATGCAACTGGCGGACGCATTGGTACGAAATCGATGTTGCAGGCGCGCTGGACCGGAGCAGCTGCGCCAACCGGGGGTTTGGCCGGATGATCATGGTGGTGATGCGCGACTCGATGTAGCCTGCAGTAGCCGTCAGGACGACGGTTCCGACGATTGAGGTCGGCAATGACTTGCCTGAAGCACGACTGCGGCGAACGGGCTGTCGGGCGCGTGGGTTCCAGTGGTCGCGCTGAGAATTGGGCGGAGGTGGAGCTGGAGGTCAGACGTTGCTCGCCGCGGGAACTTTTCGTCGGCGGACCGCCGCCCTCTGGCGCCGAATCCCTGCACCCGGCGCCGCCTGGCGTAACTCCTCCCATCATCAACCCCAGGCGCCCTACATCTGCTCGCATGGTCGCAGCTGCAACAGGATAGCAGCCCTCGAAGCTACCATAGCCGCATCAGCAGCCATCTGCACCAAGCTCAAGGGACTAGCTCCACCGCCGAGGCCGTCTTCCTTTCACCTCTGCTCCGCTGCGATCATCTGCCATCAGCCAGCCTGTCTCGACCCTCGAACTTCCACTCGCCCTCGCCATAGTTATTCACCATGGCAGTCTCTCCGGCGGAGCCCTACGCCGCGTCTGCCAACGCAAATATCACCGCCGCCAAAGCCAAAGCGCTCACCGTTCTACAACACAATGCCGCCAAAGCACTGTCTCCCCGCACCGCTGCCGCGTCAACAGGCTCCACCTCTGGCGATGCGCCGCGCGATTTGTCTGAAGCGATGAACGAGGAGATTAAAAACAGATATAAGAAGAGTATGTGCCCAGTGCGCCGTCCTACCGTGTAGCCACCGACACTGACACGCTCCACTCGAAACAGCAACAAAGCTCGGTGAAGGTACATACGCCATCGTATACAAGGGCGAAGTTGTGGCGAAGCCCGGCCAGTTTGTCGCCATCAAGAAAATTAAAGTCAACGCCGAGTTCAAAGACGGCATCGCGATGGACGCCATCCGAGAAATCAAGCATCTGCAGGAGCTGGACCACCCGAACGTCATCAAGCTGCACGCCGTGTACAGTTCGAAGGCGCAGAACCTGAACCTTGTTCTCGAATTTCTGCCTCTCGGTGACCTGGAGCAAATGATGAAGGCGCGCGACACGATATCCTACGCGGCGGCCGACGTTAAATCGTGGATGGGCATGGCGAGCCGCGGTCTTTGGTGGTGCCACGCCAACTTCGTTCTACACCGCGATATAAAGCTTAACAACTTGCTCATCGGCGCCGACGGAGAGGTCAAGCTGGCCGATTTCGGTCTGGCCCGCTCCTTCGCCGAGCTGTACGCGCCCATGACGTACAACGTCATCACGCGATGGTACCGGCCGCCCGAGCTGCTTTACCAGGCGCGCTTCTACTCGGGCGCCGTCGACGTGTGGAGCATGGGCGTCGTCTTCGCCGAGCTCGTGCGCCGCGACTTCTTCATGCCCGGCGACACCGACCTCGCCCAGATCGACCAGATCGCCAACGTCTTCGGCACCCCCACCGAGGACAACTGGCCCGGCGTCTCCAAGCTGCCCGGCTATATCAAGCCCGCCGCCGACGGCGCCGACGTCAAGCGCGGCTGGCCCCAGGGCTTCTGGGACTCCGAGTTCGGCCTCATTGGCCCACTGGGCATCCAGCTACTCCGCTTCATGCTGACCCTCGACCCCCGCAAGCGCGCCACCGCGAAGCAGGTCCTCGAGCATCCCTGGTGGACGGCGGAGCCGAAGCCGACGCCCAAACAGGACCTGCCGAACCCCAACAAGACGAAGGCCAAGGCAGAGCTCGAGAAGAGGATGGGCGAGGATCTGAAGAGGCGCGGCGGCGAAATTCCCGGCGAGGAGGGCCGTGGGGACAAGGTGGCCAGGAAGTTGGATTTTTCGTCCTTCAGGTGAACGTTGACCGATGATCCTTTGTGGAGCTACGGCGATTGACCGCTTCGATTTTTTGTTGCTCGCCGCTCATCCTCTGTCGGTGGACGGAATCCGATCACCGCTGTCTCCCGCACCAGCTCTGGTTTTCCTGACTACACGTAACAGACGAGGCGAGAAATGGATGCCAGGGCCCGAGGTTACATCAACCTCGAGCAGCGTCCTCTCTTCCGGGCAACCCTGACAACTGAAGAATGCGACAGCGGAGGCGTACAAGAAAGATATGCATAAAGCACAGAGCGGTAACCAGCGGCAGCGGAAACGTCTCAGCCCGGTCGTTCTCCACATAGAGGCTTTTCATCCTCTCACAGGCCTTACAAGGCCGTATGGTCGGCAGAAGGGAGTACGGCACTGCAATCTGTATGCATCAGCTTGACTATCTTGTGATGTACCAGTCAGACTAAACTTGGTCTTGGGCTGGTGAGTCGTCTTCGGCGCGATGAAACGTTTGAATGAGGACAATCACCAGTTGCAGGCGGTGCCACAGTGGATAGGGATTAGAAAAGAGTTGTCGATTTGGCTATCATCACTTTATGGTCACAAAGCGGAGTCGCATCATAGAAGACTAGAGGACACAAGACGCTTCAGCCAGACGATAGAAGTCACAAAGGCCTAGAACAGTTTCATTTTGCTCAACCGTACGGTCATAAAATCGAGAGATATAAAAAAGTCGTTATTTTGTTCTGTCCATTCGCCGACCGTTGTGTAAAGTCATCAATACCGCTTGTGAAGCTGCAGGCCTGATTTTCAACACTCACCCTTTGCTTCCAATACGCAAGTAACCTGAGAAACCCAACTCAAATAACACAGAAATACAAAATTGGTATGTGTGCGAAGCCGTGGGGGTATCAACCTAACCAGGACTCTGAAGCAAAAAGCAAGTAGAGAGAAAGAAAAACGAGACAAAGGTGTTTTGATATCCAAAATATGCGTGTGCGCTGGTGCTGATAGGCACTCTTAAGAGAGCCGGTGGCTGTCTGGATGAGTCCAGTACCAAGGTAAAAATGAAATGGCAGAGTTGCAGGTGTTGCTTGCAACTCATGACGTGTAGCTTGTGAGCCCGAGCATACAGCAGGGGAGTGGATTAGAATCTCTCCATAAACCGGCTGTCCCTCTGGGGACTCTCTGTACTCCGTTTCGTCGTCAACCGCGGAGGTGGCTCAAGACTCTCGCCCGCATCGACAAATTGCTCCTCATCATCGTCTACGCCATTTGAGACACTGCTCACTCCGGTCGCCGCGCTACGCTGCCGACCTCGACTGCTCCAGCTACCCGCGAACCCGCCGCCGCTACTGGTACGAGCTATTTCACCACTCTCTAGACTGCTGATGCTAGGTGAGGAACGGCGTGCCGGTGGGGTCGTGATCACGGGTGTCGTTTTCTCAGGAGCTGACGGCTGATCGCGCGTAGCAGCAAGGGAACTCTGCGAGCGGAGTGCCGCACCGCCAATGAAGCTGCTGCGATGGGAAAGTGTCCCAGGCTCGGCCTTCTCAGACTTTTCTTTGGAACGACCAAGGTGGGATCGGCGCTTTAGACGAGTGAAGAAGGACTTGAGACCGCGGCTACCGCCTTCCTTTGGAGAAGTAGTGTGGTCGATAGGGGAGGTAGGCGCAGAAAAGGAGATATCCTTGGCTGATTTGTTGTTTTCATTGTGTGTAGGTGTTTCGATGGTAGTTGCAGGCGCGGTAGCCACACGGCGTGTTTGATGTGACTCCTCGACGGGGTCGACCGTGTGTGTTTGCTTATCTTCCTCATCAGAGGATGCAACCTCGCCTATCGCCTCGACCTCTCTCTGATAGCTTGGAATTTCAGCCAAGGGTGCAGGTCTCTCGTCTCTGTGAGTGCTTGAAGTCACAGGTCGGGGCTCCAGAACGGTTATGGGCGCATCAGAGTGGTCCTCATGTTCTTCTTGTTCCGCCTTCGACTTTCGCTTTTCCTCTTGCTTGAGGCGCTTCTCTTCATCACGTCGCACCTTTTCAATTTCCTTCTCAGCCTTTGCAGTAGCCTTTTCGTGAGCTTTACGGGATTTTTCTTCTGCTTTCAACTCACCTACACAACGTCAATCATTAGGATTCACACACAATTATTGGATGTACTCACTCTTAATCCTCTTCTCCTCGGCCTTTCGCTCCGCCTCACGCTCCTTCTCGACAGCCGCAAGACGTTTCCTCTCCTCTTCCTCAAGCCGTCTCTCCTCGTCCTGAGCTCTCTTAGCCTCGGCAGCATCGGCTATTTCATTCAAAGTCGGGGCGACTTTGCTGGCGGCAACAGCATCGATCTCGGACTGGTCTAGAAACTTTCCACCCCCAACGTGCACTTTGCCGTGATTCTCCATGCGTTTCTCGCTCTGTTCAGATGCTTTGGCGCGGGCTTTCGCTTCCCATTCCTCCATGATTGCCGGTGGCACTTTCCCAGTTTCCATGAAGACTTTCTCATCCATCGTGTGCATCTGAGCGAGCACTTTTCGCTCGGCGGCGGCGAGGAGGTTTTCGCGGTCTTTCTGCCTCTTCTTGGCATCAACTTGGGCAAGCTTGGTGTTGAATATGGACATTTGATCCCTGATCCTCCGCGATTGCTCTTCGTCATCTGAATCAATCAGTCTACTGTCGCTGGAGGCACGGCGTCTCCCTCTACGAACAGAGAGCCGGGAGCGCTTGGGCGTGCTGCTGTAACCGTAGTAGTCACGGAAGTCATTCGTGCCATCCGCATCGAGTTTGGCCAGTCGTTCGGCAGCCAGCCTCTGGGCCTGGCTTTGCACCTTCATGTATTGCAGCGCCTGTGTTCTGAGGTCCGCAGGTGAAGTGGTGCTGCTCGCTATTGACATCGGCCGCGCGCTGGCCCCGCGAGCCGCCGTCTCACCAATGTTGGAGATGCCAGCTGCCTCATTGATCGCGTGCTGTTGCGTATCGTACATTTTCTTGGCCATGGAGATTGCGGAGGCCCGAAGGGCTGCTTGTCGTCGCTGTTCCTCGACCTCGATCGAGACCGGCGGCGTCGCACCGAACATCTCTTTCGGGACATTGGCGCCGATGTTGGTAATCCGTGCGGATTGCATAGCTTCCGAACTCGTGCGGTTGGTGTCGTTAGGCTTCTTGACCGACGGTCTATGTGCGACAGTGGCGGCGTTAAGTGAATTGTGGGCAGAGTTGGCGGCATCAGGATAGTTTGGAAGCGGCGCGGGTGACGATTCTGCCCTTTTCCTGTTCCTGGCAGCCACTGCCCCTGTTGCAGCTGTGAGTGCATTCCTCTTGCCAGTATCGGAGTAACCATAGTCAGGTTGTGGGCTCAGCGTCTTGTTACGCATGGCAATGCCAGCAGCCGAATTGCCGTCCGCACTTGCCTCAGGCATCCACAGATTGAGTTTGGTGCTGTCCCGATGAGCGAGCAGTGCGGCCTTAGAGCCTGCCGCGCTCAGTTCTGGTTGCCAGAGAGGCGCCATCTTGTAGTCTTTGGCCAAGAGAGCGGCTTTTGCAGCGCTGTCAGACGTGCCATCGGGCTTCCACCACTCGATTTTTGTCTTGTTTCCCGCGGCCAGCAGCGCAGCGGATCCTGCGGAATTGGCTGTGTCAATGCCTACGACCGGGAAGCTGGGGAGTTCCTGCGCTCTGGCGTACTTGAGAGAGGTGGCGGCGCCTGTTGCTGCGCGGTCAGTGGTTGCAGTCCCTGAATCCGTAGCATTTTCTGGGAGGCGCATACTCGCCGAGGAGAGCTTTCCGTCAGAGCCGAGTGGACTCTTTTGCTCAATGTTTGTCGTGCGATCAGGATGTGTGACGTAGAGGGCAGCGGTTGAGGCTTGTTCTTGAAGTTTTTTGTCTCGGCCATGAGCGGACGGATCCGGACAGGCCATATCGCCAGAAGCAAAGGGCTTGGCTGACTGCGAGGAATAAGCTCCTGCGTGAGCATTCTCGAGAGCAGCTGTCGCGGCCATGGTAGGAATATAGGGCTGCGGACTGGAAAGTAAATTCCTATAGGAATAGGCACGGAACTGGAGACATGCGGCGCGACAGCGGATTGGTGAAGTGTGAGATAATATCTGCCTGAGGAAGATGTGCCGCAAGGATGCGAGCAGAGCGAAACGCGGAGGCCAGGGCGAGGGTTGTATAGGACATGGACGCCATGACATCACCTGTGTGGCCAGACGCGAGACCCTTGCCGCCTAAGCCGCAACGGGCTGGCGGGCACGACGGCGCCTCCAGTTTGCACGCTGTCACAAGCGCCAAGAGAGTCCGTCGCCTTTCGCGCCCGGCGAACAGTCGGTTCTGCGCTATGCGCCCGCTGCGGCTGTCGTCCCACGGATGACGATCTGCGCAAGTGGAGTGTCCCTGGGAAACTCCAGCGCCTGCAGCGCAAAGAATGCGTGGGGCCGATCGGCACAGGGAACCCGCCTGGCAATCTCGACCACCGCCAACTCGAGACCAGCGTCGCAAAACCTGACCTCCATCCCACGCCAACGGCTGGACTCCTGTCAGTGCCGCCACGCATCCAGTACGACGGTCTTCCAGCCCTGCCGCCAGTTCAACCAGAGCACGACGCAACACAAGCATCCCAAAGGGCGAGCAGACCTCTGTCGCAATCGCTTCAACGGAAGCACCAGACGCAAAGCAGGATACCTGTCGCGCCTCACACAAATTTCTTTCTCGTGCGATCTGCGTTGCAAAGGATTATCTGCGTGCCTAAATCTTGCTATTTGGACGGTTGCTATTTTTGGTTGTCGTCGCCATGGCCACCGAACAGCCTCGTTTTGAGAAACTTCTCAATTTCCGCGATGTCTCCTCCCTTCTCTCTCAGCCTTCAAAGCTCAAGGCGGGCAGGCTCTTCCGCAGCGCCAGGCCAGGTATGCCTCCAATGCGAATCCCACTGCATCGCACCTGACGCTCCGCACAGACGAAGCCACGCCCGCAGACCAGGCTCTGCTAGGCAAATGCTACAACATTTGCACCATCGTCGATCTCCGCAGCCCAACCGAGCACCTCGAGCAAGCCAAAAAGCTCGCCGCTCAGGCCCGGATTGACGATCATGTCTCCACCGTCCCGTCCCCGCGGAGCACCTCTGCATCCGCAACGGCGGGCGACCTCCCAAAGATTCCGGGAATCACGTACCGCGATGTCAACTTCAATGGTGGTGCCTACATCCGCTCGATGCTATCGCAACTTTCCTGGCCCTCTTACTTGACTGTGCTAGCCTACTATGTTGCTGGTTACCGGGTTGAAGCCGTGCAGATCATCGGCCACGAGGTAATGAGCCCCCGTGGCGTTGTCGGCCTGATGCTGGACAGTTTGGCCGTTTGTACCAAGGAGATCGCCGTCGTATTCAACGAGGTGCTAGCGCGAGAGGAGAGTTACCCAGTGCTGTGGCACTGCACCCAGGGAAAGGACCGGACGGGACTGGTGACGATGTTGACGCTAATTTTACTTGGCGTGGACATTGATGATGTGCAGCGTGATTACATGGCAACGCAAGCAGAATTGGAGCCTGAAAGGGAGGAGCGTGTGAAAGAGATCGCCAGGATTGGGCTAGGATCGGAATGGGCAGACTGCGATCCCAACTTGGTGACAGAGGTAAAGACGTTTTTGGATGAAAATTATGGCGGTGTCGAGGGGTATTTAGAGAAGGCGGGGGTGAGTCGCGAGACGCAAGAGAAGATCAAGAGTATTCTGCGTCCATAACGGAGTGAATGCATGCATGACATTCTGTACGACTGCCGTCAGGGTGTGTTAGCAGGAATCGTCAGTGTGCTTTACTGATCTTCGCCTAGCACCGAAGCATGGTGCAGAGTTGGGTATTTGTGCAGGTAGGGCTGCAACTCTTAATTAGAAAAAGCTGTCGACTTGCCTTTTTTAAACGCATCACTGTCATCCCCGCTTCGCCTTACGACTGCGGTGTAGGCCTTAACTTTCTCCTGATTATACCCCGCATAGCAAATCCGCTATCTTTAGTATCCGCATGTGTACCTCGTTGCGCGACAGGAGGTTCAAGCAGATATGGTTGGTCATCCCAGACGCCGGTCGCCACATTGACGCATGAGTCTCGGAGGACCATCTAACGTTCACACCGTTCCTAGTACTCCTTTTGAAAAGTTTGCTCGATGGGTTTGGCGGCCTGAGAGTGTCAGGTGTCATCATTCAGCCTGCTTTCAATAAGGAGGGCGCTTACCTCGATGAACTTCTCCAAGCTCTCGTCCAATTTAGCAAGGTCCTCCTTCCTCTTGTTGTTCTCTGCAATCAATCCCTGCTTCTTCTTCAGCAGGCCTTGCCTCTTTTCCTCCAACGCCAATCTCTCCTTGTGCTCATGCTCAATCCTGGCCTTCATCAACGCGTCCTCAAACACCTCCTCCTCGTACGCCGTATCCTCGTCTCCACCTTCCATGCCCACATCTTCCCCTCCTGACTCCCCGCCTCCCGCATTATCTCTCCTCTCAAGAACCGCCTTCTGCGCAGCTTCCCTACAGCCGTCGACTACGTCCGGAAAGGTCGCTGCGAACTCGTCCTCGGGCATCAGCGGCAGCTTCTGATACGGATGATCGTAGCCCTGGCAGGCCTTTATCTCGGACTCCAGGTGACGCTGCTCGTAGTACAGGTTCTGCAACGCCAGGTGCAGCGTGTCGACCTCGTGCCTCGCGTCGGCCGTCGCGTGCTTGGTCGCGCGCACGCTCAGCAGCGCCTTCCGGTTCTGGTTGCGCACCGCGGCGAGGTGGGCGTGCAGGGCCTTCTGCGCTGACGATATCTGCTCAGCGACTTCGGGCGGCATCTGGTTCTCGGCAGGTCTGGACGACGATGGAGGGAGCGGGTGCTCGGCGAGCAGCGCTAGCAGCGCGTCGCATTGCTGCTGGGCGAGCGTAGCGGCGTCGAGCACGGCACGCAGGTCCGGGTCGGTAATGATGTCGGCGGCGGTCATTACAGCGGTGGTGGGAGCAGTCAATGGAGCGGATGTTGTTGTTGTGGTTGCTGCGCGCGGAAGAGCGGGCAAAGTTCCAGCGCGCGATTGCACGGCCGGCATGATGGCGGGCGGCGGCTGTGCCCGTGCGTGCGGCCCGCGGGTGACGACTGGAAAATCAAGCCTGATTGGTTGTTGTAGTTGAGATGCAAGGTGCGGAAATTCAAGTTGTATCAGCAGGAAATTTTCAAAGGGTCCTAGCTGAGGGTTGAGAACGAGAAAAGGCGCAGGTAGGTGCGTCTGTGGTACATTGACCTACGCAGCTTCTCGTTCTGCCACGGCTCAATGGTGATGGCCATTTACTTTATGCGACAGGCCTGCCCCGCATGCACCCCATCACTGAAGCGTTTGCTTGCATGGGACCATAACGACTAGGCAGCTTACTAAAATACAGCAGTGAGAAAGGGTTGTTGCGTTTTTTTTTTTTTTTTTTTTTGGCACAACTCTTCCTAACAGCCTCACAGAACGTGGATGGTGTTTAACGCCGCACTCGGAGATCAGCCGCATGCTGAGACACGGTCCAATTTCTGGGAAACATTTAAGGCTCGCGTATCAACGGCGTTATCTCTCGTCCGGGGTACAACAGTAGACCCCTTAGTCACGCCCCTATAAGGACGAAACGCGGTATAAGGACCAAGCTCCCCGGGATAGGGAGTATATTGGCAGAAACCTCCTGCAGGAGCAACAGCGCTTCGCAGCGTCGATCGACGTCACAACGGGATAGATCTGCGTGTTCGCCAATAGCGCGGAAGTTCGGCAGGGAGCAGCGCTTGATCGGGCGCGGCGAGCTCTGGGCAAATTTCAGTTGGGAACTTTTAGGCGCGCATGGACCCCAATATCCCTTCGGCCTTGGCCCGGATACGTGCATAAAAGACGAAAAGCTTTGCGTGCTCGGCCGCGCAATCGGCCACCGCTGGGCGAAGCCCGTAGCGGACCAGACCAGACACTGCGACACCGTCAGCTTACCGGGCGGTGCTATGTACCAGCTAACTGCGCGCTCGAACCCAACGCGGCGGACGGACGCGGCGGGTCTGCGGCCACGGTGCTGGCGCAGGGCGATAAGGAGCGCTAGGGCCCATGTTGGTGCTATGCGTCTTGGGGCACCCATGCGCGGCATCGTAGCCGAGCTGTAAGGCTGGCCCTGTCCGGTGGCAACTCGCACGCCAAGCGCCGCCCAGGGCCCAATCCCAATCCCCACGCACGCCGCTGCAGGAGCGCTGTGCGAAGATGAGGTCGGGCGCGGGGAGCGGCGGCCTTTGGGCGCGCTCGTTGGTGGCTTTGCAGCGGCGGGTTGGCTAAGTAGACAAGTGCTGCGGCCCACGAGTCAGCTTCACATGCCCCCGGGCCCGCCCCACCCGTCGCGGCGTGCAGACGCGGGCACCCTTCAACCAACTTAAGCCCGCAGTCGCCCGCCAGCCCACTGCCGCTCCTTTCCCTGGCCCACGTGTAGATATTTGCCGTCTCTTCCTTCCAAACCCCTCTTTATCTGCAGCCACGCGTCGGCTCTCAATTCACGCTCCCTTTTCCGTTTTGCCGCCGTCTCAGCTGCCGTCTCACCCGCGAATCGTCCCGCCTACAATATTTGCAGCACCTCCGCACCTGCGCCGACCTCGACGACCAGCGCCGGAATCCACCTTTCACCGCCGCCTCCCACTGCTTTCGACCGCGCTTCCACCTCCCGCCCACCATGGCGTGCACGGCCACGTCCATCATGACCGAGTCCTACGAGGAACCCGTCATAGGCACCTCGTCCGGTCTTGCTGTCCGCCGAGAAGAGCTGCGCCGGCGCAGGCATTCCTCCTATCACCGCCGGAATTGGTCTATGGAGGACAACGTACAGGTTTTGGTGCGTGCGCCCGCAGCGTCGTGTGAGGGAAGTCCGAGCGGAGATTAATCAGTCTAAATTGCAGGTCGACCGATTTCTGATCGAGCTTGAGCGCCGCCTTGACTTTATAGAATCTTACGGCCAACTGAAGCTGGATGCCGGCATTGAGCGTGCCTACAACACCCTCCACACCGTGCGCGACTCGTGCTCGAGCGTGAGGAACGACGTAATAGACGCCGGCAAGCGCCGAGCGAGCGTCCTTGTTACGACTCTGGAGACGATTCACCAGGATGCTTTGGCGCGGAAGGAGACCATGGAGCAGAAGGTGCACGAGGGTATCCGGTTGTTGGAATTGACGCTGGCCGACTTTGAGGCCCGCGCCTACGCCATGCGGGACGCCGGCGTACGGGCCGTAGCCCATGAGATCTACGGCGAGGGCCACCGCAGGATGCACGACGCCAAGGTCAAGGCGAAGGAAGTCATGGGCGAGGGTCTGGAGAAGGCGAGACGAGCCAAGGACAGCATGAAGGAAAGCGTGGAGCATGCCGTGGGACACGCATTGGCGAGAGCAAAGGAGCACGGCCTGATCAGGTACGAGGATCTTCCGGAGCCCTGGCGCGTGAACCCCCACATCCTCAAGGGATACCGATTCCACGAGGACAAGCTGGATTGCATTCTGTCCGTCTTCAACCTTTCCAACGAATCCTTCAACATCTGGTCCCACGCCATCGGTCTGGTCATCGTCCTGTCCATCGCCTTTTACTTCTATCCCACCAGCGTCAACTTCCACATGTCGAGCAAATCCGACATCTTGATCGCCGCCATGTTCTTCTTCGCTGCCTGCAAGTGCCTGGTCTGCAGCACCATGTGGCACACTATGAGCAGCATCTCGGAACAGAAGCTGATGGAGCGTTTCGCCTGCGTCGACTACACGGGGATTTCGCTCCTCGTGGCAGCCTCCATCATGACGACCGAGTACACCGCGTTCTACTGCGAGCCCGTCTCACGCTGGATCTACATGGGCACCACTCTGATGCTTGGCGTGGGCGGTGTCATCTTGCCCTGGCACCCGACCTTCAACCGTGCTGACATGGCTTGGGCCCGTGTTTGCTTTTACGTGTCGCTCTCGGCCACCGGTGCCATTCCGGTGGTCCAGCTCATTCACTCGCGCGGTCTTTTCTGGGCCATTTACTTCTACGCCCCTATCGTCAAGTCCCTTGCCGTTTACCTCACTGGAGCTGTGCTCTACGCCGCCAAGATTCCCGAGCGCTGGTGCCCGGGCATGTTCGACTACGTTGGCGGCAGCCACAACATCTGGCATGTCGCGGTGCTCGGCGGTATTCTTTTCCATTACGTGGCCATGCAGGAGTTCTTTGCGCAGGCTTTCCTGCGCGCCCAGACACAGCCGCAGTGTTCGGCGTATTGATTCGGTTGTGTTGTCCATCGTTCCTGGGTTTTCATTTGTCATCGTTGGAAACTCGCATCACCATCGCTTTTTTATTTTTATGTTTTACATCTCAGCATAGCAGCGTACATTGCATAATCACGGAGTGTAGTTTTTTGCGTAGAGTAGAGGATGGTTGCATTGGCATCGGGAGTATGAATATCCCTGTTGTTTTGCAAATTAGCGTTCGCTCTGGAAGACATTAGATAGCGCCGCAAAACCTTTACCAAAGAGGAAAATGAGAGAGCATTCTCTGGTATACCAATCTTCCTCAAAGCTTTTGAGCGTGAATCTGTAACGAAGCCCATGTTTGACGCTTTGCTTTTTCACCACAATGGAAGCTCCACTTCTGCAAGCGCGGCGCTTTCACGTTCTCCATAGATATTTCCATTTGCTGCTCTTCAATTGCAACTGCAGACGGATCTTGCAGCAAAAAAAAAAAAAAAAAAGACAACGTGTGGGCAGTTGAAGCTATTGTCCGGACGCATTTGTATCATTTTAAATTCTACATCTACGTCCGGACAATAGCTTCAACTCCCCACACATGTTAAATCTCATACTAGCGAGTATTGAGGTCTCTTATCATATACACAACGCAGTCACTTCAAGGAAGACTCTTTCGTTATCAGTGAGCTTTTGATTCCGAATGCTAGTAAAAGAACATCACCACGCTCCCAATTGCATCCTTGACGTCGATGAGGGAACGACAAACATGGTCAGATTCCAAGAACTGTTCCGTATTTAGCTGATAACGGGACCCGTCTATCCATGATGGTCTGTCGTGATAACGACCGCTACTCAACGTTTGAACAATACGAGATTCTCAATGCCCTTAGACTCCTCAATACTGGCGAGTCTTCCAAGACGGAGGGCTACACCATTCTCAAATAGGCAGTGATATTCGGCCTAACCAAGGAGCTTATGGCACAAGGGAAACGAACCGCAAAACAAATTACCCCCACCCACCGGAACTGGCGAGCTATCGTAGCTTCGACAGAGGAGCCCAACAAGGGTCTCTTCCCCAAGCAAGAGAGCATCGTCGTTTATGATAAAAAGACAAAGAGAGTTGCCTTCAAGGCCAGCGCCGAGAACCGTAACACCGCCGTTAAAATTTTCTACCCGGCCCCCACTGACGACGGAAAACTTCTCTGCCTTGAAGATGCATGCCTCGAGGTTTTTCAGAGTATTCAAGACGTCCGGCCTCACCTTCTCAAAAAGAGCACTCCTTGCGGAAGCCAGTTCCAATGTCAATTGTGTGGGCAGCCCAAGACAGACCTGAAAGGTCACTTGAAGCGACACTTCGAAGCTACCTTCAGTTGTACCGAAGAGGGATGCGACGAAAGATTCAAGGAAAAGAAATCTCTAGACGATCACGTCAAGCTTTGGCACCGCATGGAACGTGACGACACGGTGCTTGAATGTGTGCAGTGTCAGGCAAAGCTCAAGGGAAAGGACGCCCTTCGGCGGCATATGATGATCCATGAAAATACCGAGGCTGAGTGTGACCTATGTCACCGAAAACTCGAGAAGCACCTTCTTTTTTGTTATTCTTCAATGGAAACTGCAGATGGAGTTTGATTTCTGAACAGCGGCCACCAGGCGGACACGGCTGAACAATGCTCCTTTGCCAGACTTGTACAAATGGGCCTCAACAAGGGCGATGTAGCCCACGCGCTTAGAAGTAACAAGCAAATTCAATCCCATTGCCGTAACAACGGAGACATCGACCCTGAGACATCCATGCCCAACAGGGGTCTAGCCAGCATTGCACCGTCGGCAGCATTTCCGTCGTCAGCCCCGAATCAGGAGCCCTGGCATGGGATCAGGACGCTAGGAGGAAGCGGTTCAAGGAAAGCAGTTAACCGCTCTTCAAACACATCCGTCATTGAGGTTCGGCGAGATGACGACGGCAACGTCCTATGTCCTGAGCCAAACTGCAGTTTCAAGGCGCTCAAAACTAACTTATTTTAGGGAAGCTTCCGGCGCACAAGTAGGACCATTGTCCAACAACGGAGAACAAGTCTGCAGCTTGCCACATATGTGGCGCCACTTACCGTCTTCGACAAATAGCCGCTCACGTAGCCAAGCACGTTCAATCGGAGCGAATTCAGAACTCTGCCAAGGAGGCCGGAATCACCGGCGACGACAATCTCTATACAACTGAAAGGCTGACTCTTCGTCTTTGGTCCAAATGAATTGGAAGTGTAGTGGGCGTATCGTCTTACTATGAGATAGTATCCGTTTGCTTGCTCTTCTCTCGTTAATGCAGTGCATATATCATACTATGCATTGGTCTATTCCATCCCACCTGATGCAACGGTCCCTTTCAAACTGCTTCACCGGTTTCGATGGTCTTTCCACTAACCTTCCCGGCCTGGAAAAGCTCTTAACAGCCGTTCAAGTAAAGGGAACAAGACTCACGTTGTTCACCTAGATTTAAAACGACGTACATCACGCGTTCACGGCAGACATTGTGCTAGGCGTGATCTAGTCTAGCGTCTGTTGCGTTACTTCACGGATCTTACAACAAAAAAAAAAAGGACAACATATGGGGAGGTGAAGCTATTGTCCGGACGCATATGTATCATTTTAAATTCTACATCTACGTCCGGACAATAGCTTCACCGCCCCATATGTTGTCAAATTTCACACTATGTATCTCTCAAATATTTAGCTCACCTGCCCCATTCCTTATGTACGGCAAATTCAAGTTCATACTAGCGAGTATTGAGTTCTCCTATCATATCATATACACAACGCAATCACTTCAAGGAATACACTTTAGTTATCAGTGGGCTTTTGATTCCGAATGCTACCTAGCAAAAGAACATCACCACGCTCCCAATAGGTTTTTCACACGTCTCTTCTTCTGCTGGTATAGGCCGAATCACGTCCAGCACGGTGGTGGCGGTGAAGGCGTGGTGGAAGTTGTTCTCAATACTGGGCTCGAAGACGTCCTTATCCTCGTCAATCTTGGATTTAGATTCAGCGAGTCAACGTCAAAAGCAACTTCTTGCCACGCGTAATTGCAAACTTGCCAGCAGTGACGTCAACGAGATCTAAGAGGTCGATATCTGCTTTATAACCCTGGAAAGAGTCGACGGTGGCAGTTCGGAGAACGTCGCTTGTCTTCAAGTTCTCCAAGCGACGAAGCTTGAGGATCTAGTCATCGCACTCCTCGCACTGGCGCTTGTACATACAGTGTAAGGATGACAATAGTCTCCCTCTTTTTTTTTTCTTTTTGTTTCATTGGGGGCTCAGCTGCTTGATGGCACCCATTACCCACTGTACGTTTTGAAGGTCGGCCCGAGAATGAGGGCGGAACGAGCGGCGCAGAGCACTCCCGTTCGCTTGCACGTCTTGTAGTCAGGCCTTGTCGTACTGCTTGGGATCCTCGCTGTCCATCTCGGATTTCGCTTCAGTGACATCTGCGTGAGTGAAGGGGTCGATTAGCGGGTGGCTCAGTGGGATCGTGCTTGAGCAATATAGAGTAGAGATCCTGTTAGCAAGCTTTCGGTTCTAGATGGCATGCACAGCGTTCTAAGGCTTTAGGCGACCTCCACTTTTTGAATACACATCGTGAAAGAATCTCCGATTTCGTTCTGCCAGGTTCCACTGGATGTCGGTTAGACTCGGTGGGCTCTGTATGGTCTTTGAGCCACTCCCTGCCTGTGAACCAGATCAAGGCGGCGATGTAGAGGTCCTTCCTGGGGGGCTTCTTCGATTTGCCCATCGTGCCAGCCTCAGTGACTTCCTTATGCGTATCCGGCTCGACACTGCTGGAGTCACTGATGCTGGTCAGGCCATCCCGGGCGTGACTAACGACGACGTCCAAACGCCTGTGGTCTTGGACGAACAACGCTGCTTGCTCACCTGCAGCAACCAGATGGACAATAGCAATGGCCACTTCCCCACCCTGGACAGCATCGGCCATACTTTCCTTGACGTCTTCCTTGGCGCTGAGAGCCCAGTTGATAGTGATCTGTAATTGTCTTGCTTGTAGGACTGGGCCTCGTCGAGTTTGATTGATACTTCTTCGCCATGAATGTCGGGGTCGGTGAGCGGGGTTTCGTGAGGCGGATCAGATACGAGCGCGGGATGGTGTCGTGCAGGCAGCCGTCATCTGTTTTGCTGAAAATTATGCAGAGGATGCTGATTGATCGTCTCCTCGGTTCTGGGATGGGGTGGGAGGCGCGGCAGGGAGGTTGCCTGGTAAAAGAAAATCAGCGCTGGCTCGTATCTAATTAAAGTTCATCTCACTTACGTATTCCATGGTTCCATCACAAGCAGAAGACTACACGATGCTCTCTATTCGTGTCTGCGTGGGTTGTTTCCGCTGTCGCTCGATTGCCTCTTGAGTCTCCTACGATATACTCTCTCCATGTGTACTTTTCCAGATGAACGAGGTAATCTGATTGGCGCGCCAGAATTCGTGCACTCTGAGGAAAGCAAAGAAGCCGATATCCCTCGAAAGTGCATTGGCTGAGCTGACTGGTATCGAGGTCGTTGCTGGTTTGGTCAGTTGAATGCGGTGGTAGCTGTGTGCGATTTACCCTGAACCAGCCTTGTTGAAGTTGATGACATCAAAGTGAAGCCCAATATTGGCATCGGAGTTTGTGAAGGTATTGCGAATGCTGAGGGGAGTCGTCGGTGGAAAGACTATGCAACTCATACCTCTGGCGCTTGCGAGATCTCGATGACTGCTTTGTAGAGGTGAGGCACATGACGAGCACGGTTTGCATCAAGCCAAAGAACCAGCACAAGGGTTCGGGCTGATGGCTATCGCAAGGTAAGAAACTGTGACGGTGTTTGTTAAGTTGGTTGAGTTTGTAGGGTCTGGGGGGAGACTTACGAGAGGGTTCCAAAATCAGGGAACCACCGTCGCAATGATTGAGAAAAGTATTCGGTTTATTCATGACTCCCCTAGGCGCTCTGACAATCAACGCAAGGTTGAAAGCCAGGTGTTTTTGCGCAAGAACAATGCATTTGCGCTATGCCATCATTGACGGGTTGAGTAGAAACTCCTGCTGTAGGTACCGCGCAGGTGGATCCGAGAGCTTTTGCGGCCGAGTGTCTTCGAGACAGCAGCATCGTTGCATGATTTGGGCTGGAAGTCGGACACCCATGGCCAATCGTGGAGGGTATGAAATGCAAGGTGAGCTGTCGACATTCGTCCTCCAGGTCGACGATGCTTTTTGCCTTCTTTCGGGCTCGCCTAAGGTAGACGGTGGGGTATGATCGGCGCAGTGTTGAGAACCTCATCCGCGTACTGCACACCTGAGAGTGCCAAGCTTGAAAGGCAGTGGATGTCTCGCTGAATCTTTGACGATGATGGATGCGTATCGTGGGTTGGGTTTGGCGGCTAAAGAGAGAAAAGAGGAAAGGGAGGGCGGAGGGGAGGAAGAGCTCAAAACGTCACTGGCTCTGACTCGCGCCAGAACGTTCTGGTGAGAGCCCTCATAACTGGAGGGCAGGCGCGACAATTTACTGGCAGAAATGGCATACTGCACGCTCGAAGCCTGGGTGTTTCCGCCATCAAAACGATGAAATGAGGAGGGGGTGTTGTTGTTGGTGATCGGGCCTTATCGTTCGACAGACCGGAGAGAAAAAGAAGCAGGGTCAGGGTGGGTGAAGAAGAGATATTTAAGTCGGGCACCCGGGCGAGCAGGCGCGGGGTCACGTGCATGACGCAGTTTTTCCCGTCCCGCTGCGCTATCACTCCGCAGAGCGGTTGCCGTAGCAGCCTCGATATCTGCAGCACCGTCTCCCGTTACCATTCCCTCAGTCGCAACTAACGATGTCACAGCTCACGCTCACCTCACCCAACCAAGCCGATGCAGCCACTACCGAGCAATTTTCAGGCCCACTGCGCTAAGCTGGATCGCCGCCAGCTGAATAAAATCTGCAGAGAGCGCGGCCTCAAGGTGTCGCTTCCTTTTTCGGCTTAGTGTAAGTCGCGCTCGCGCTCCGCTTCACCTTCTTTTTCCTCTCTCGACCAGCCTACTCACTGACAGCGCCCAGATCTGTTGGCTAGGTTCGCTCCAGTCTGCTACAGCGCCCAGTCCTGGAGCCAAGCGCGCGATAAACCCCAGGTACGTTCCAATCGCTCCGTCTACCCTTGTGGTGCCTATCCTCACAGCCCACTGCCTTAACTCTACCTCACTTTGCAGATGATGAAAGCAAGCAACTCCGAGATTTCAGGAACGCTCTACGCGTCCAAGGCAAAGTAGTCGTATGCTTCACAGGCTTCGACGGACTGACGACGAACCTACGGGGCTTATCCAAGCTTCTGGAATCCCTTATCTCGAATGGAACTGACGTCAGTCTCTTCGTATGGCGTCAAAACGACTCGCACCACGAGTTCGATGGTCATAGTTCCGTCAAACTGCTCAGAGGGATGGATAATGGCGAGCAGTTTGACCACGAGGAATACCAGTTTTTCCGGAAGGTTAGCCAGATGCGAGGGGTCCTGTCACCCGATTATTACACTTTCCTCAGACGGCAGCATGCATCACGAGCGCCTTGCCAGGGTTCTTTCCGAAAACGCCGGTGATGCTCACATGCAAGCGTCCTCCTAGAGCCTCGCCCTTCTAAAGCATATTTACTCCCTCTCGTCCTCCGTACCCTCCGATCGTCCTTTCGTCCACGACCTAGGGTCGTTGCTGGAGGGCTGAATATCTTCTGAAGTTAGCTTCCTACGCCACCTACGCAACCTACGCAACCTACATTACGCCGGCATTATGACGGTTAGCTTTCGAGGGTAACGCTGTCCTCCCTCACCTCAGAGCCAAGCAACTGACGATTTCCCCCAGAGCCCGCGACTGCCAAGGGCGTCTGATTAAGATGCCCGTACCACATGCTACCCCCGACCTTCCGCATTACCTTACCACCGAGAACGAAATGTACACGTCAGACCACACGATTCTTCGCGCGACAGCCGCTGGATGGCCGACTGAGTCAGTCGACAGCAACGACAGAGAAATCGTCACGACGAGGGATCACAGGATGCTTGCAGGTAGATCTAATACCAATCGGCTGCATGAAGACTCGCTAACTTGTCCCCCAGCCCGGATCCACTTTTTCCGCTACAATAGACTAAGCGCCAAGAGCCAAAGGGCTTGCAGCAAAAGGTCTCTGAGCAAGTTCTCGCACGAGTACAACCTTCACCGGAAGAAGTACGATGATAAGGCGAAAGACCTCCAGTCCAAGGTGTTCGGGCTCCCGGAAAAGGCCGCTCCAATTGAGAAATGGAGGTGGTCAACCAAGCTCGTCCTCGCAGTAGTCTCCCAGTACGACGGGGTGGCTTTCCTCAAGAACCTCCTCCATGAGTACTCATCGCTAGGCGTTAAAGAGGCAGGCGAATGTAAAGATGTCGGATTAGACCGTGAACAAAAGCGCAAAAGTGTTAAACGCACCTTCGAGAGCTACAAAGACAGCTTCCTTGCCAAGCTGGAGCAATCCCTCCTCAGTCTCAAGCATTCGGATATCCCTGACAACAATCGGAACAGCAAAGCGGCAAAGGATGCCCGGAAGAGAGAGGTGGCAGGCCGCCAGGCCGTCATCGATCAGATCAAGAAGATCAAGCTCCCTCGGGTCGGCGGTGGTCCCATCACCCCACAAGCCCACTACTACCATGAACTCGCGAAGCTAGACCAGGAGAGGATTTAGCTGAAGCAGTGGAACAGGGACGTTGCGGTGTCCTTGTACTGGATCTGTAAGTCAAGCACAAATTAAACTTGTTGCTCGGCAGGAAGCTAATCGAACTCTTTAGTCCAACCCAAGGCTGCCATTAGGAAGTTCTTTAAATATGAATTCATGGAAATAACGTTCTGCATCTTCTGCATGACGACTTGAGACAAGTACATACACCCCCGGCTGGTGCAGATCGCATGCAACAACTCCGGCGATAAGGAGCTGACCAACCTGACGTCTACAAAACTGTTTGTGCTGTCAATGACGATTGCTTCGAAGGAAGATTTTGCCTGCCAGTCCATTGATGCTGTCTGGGTGCCGGAAAACAGGAGGATGGCAAAGTCACCCGTAAGAGGAAGGCAAGGGAGGACACGGAAGGCGACACCAGGGACGAGCCAGGTATTGGAACTCTCTTACGTAAGCACCATACGGGCTCCAGTCCTACCACCTAATCACATCCCTCATCCTACAACGAGATCGTGAGACCGGAACTCGTGTGGAGACGCAAAGAGGTACACGCAGCAAGGAAAGCTGGCTTGACTTCTCTCTTCCTCTTTACAGTTTCTCTCATATGGGCTGCATTTGCTTTCACCATATCTCGGCATCTAAAATTGCATATCTGGAAGGCGAGCGACGGCATATTGGTGCGCTTCGGCTGACTTTGCGCCTATTTGTTTTATTTGGTCCTCGTAGGACTGCAGCGTGTGGTATGCTAAAGAGAAAAAATTGAAATTCTTCAAAGTCTATGGTGGCATGGGGCGTTGAACCCCCACCCTGAACACCTGGACGGCAGCTCGACGATGGGCTGATCAATAATAGTACATTAACATGATATCAAATTGAAAGTGTGTAAATGCAGTGGTCTTTTATTAGTGTGGAATGAGTCTCGAAATGGGCCTCTGGATTTATAAGTTCCGCTTGAGGCTGTGTTCCACAGCCATGCCTGAGCTGACGCCCCATCGCCGTATCCGCCAACCTCCTCTAGCAAAGACCAAGCTTCCATCTTTCTGTTAATATGCCCGTTTTAGCATGTCCCGTGAAGATGCCTTGGTAGAACACTCCGAGACTAGTGGTGCCTAAAGTCCTGGCGTAGCTCTCTCATGGTCCGATCGGGGAACGGAGAGCCGAACGAGCTGACGTACCAAACAGTCTTCGCTTTTCCCTTCCTACCAAACCCCCCAGGAAGCTACTGGCTCGTGACTCTGGTCTCCACTGGGGCCCGCAATCTACCGGCGATCTCTGCAATGTCTCAGAGAATTCTTCCTGAATACGAAAGATCAGCACAAGCTAATGGTCAGCTCGCACCGAGGACAGGAATCGTTCAATGTGGCCTTGATGGGGCCCACAATCTCGTCTCCGTACGTTCAAAGTCAACTGGATTCCATACTTCGGAGTTTGGGAATTCCATGACCAATGCGGAGCGTATATCAACGACGTAACAGCTTGCGATAGGATACTACAATCCGAGGTGAAGCAGATCTTTCACAAACTGCTTAGCATTTCACTAAAGACGAGCTTCTTGGGTTACCTCGATGCCGCCGCTAATATGCAACTTACTGACAGGCCGTCTGTAACCTCTCATTTCAGGGGTAGGGAGAGACTCGCCATGAAATTTTGAAGTGATGGGATGGGAGATTTTTCAGTAGCGGAATGCTATCCAATTTGAAAGTTGAAATTAACTGCGAATTTAATGGGGTATCGGACAAGGTATTTATGTGCACTTCGGAACAATCTGGATTCATCGCCGGAGTAACCAAGAGCAGCTATGGGTCGCGCCATCCAGTTTATCGCGCAACAAACGGAAAGATCTGGGTGCACAGTCCACTCCCGCAGCTCAACGGCTGTACGAAGAAGCTAGTTGTTGGGGAAACCGGTATTTACCTCAGATCGGGACGCGTCCAAATGCCATGCCGGCATCTCGGCAGTACATCTACAAGGGTTTTGGCGTCACTCCGATGCATTTTGTCGTCTTTGAGACCTCCTTAGGCGCTTGGGCTCAGAAAATTCGGACCGTCTTCCCGCCGTTGCCATAGTGCAGCCTCGTTGTCGCGGCGGCGTACCGCTCGCGGTCGGACAGGAGGGATCCGCACCAAGAGCCAGCGAGCGAAAGCATCATCCGAGCCAATCAGATAAAAAGAATGCTCACTGGTTTCTTATTAGTAGTGGTAGCGCAACGGAGACGGCGGCCGTTGCTGGAGCGCGGTTTTCGTAGCTTACCAGATGCCTCACCAGGCCTTTTTGCCCGGAAATGGCTTAGGGCGAAGGTTGCCAGGGAGAGGCGCCAGCCCTTGCGCGGACAACGCGGGTTACGCTCCGACCTGGGGTCAAATTTTCATGGCGTTGTCCTTTTTGCTAGCGGGGTAAAATGGAAGTGTTTGCGCGGAGCTTTCGACGCCGATGTCAGATTTTGGAGGCTTTTTGTTTTTCCCTCAATGAATTTTGCAGCGCCCAGACTGGTTTGCTATCCGTCTTACCGGCAAGCAAGGTGGCGTGACGCGTCTCTCTGGCGCTCAGCTGGACTGATTGAGGAATTTGGATTTTCGAGGCTTCTTGGCCGTGAGAGACCTAAAATTGGATACGATTTGAAATGTGACTATACTGAAGTGATGACTCGAGGCGGATTACTTGATTAGGGGTGAAGGATGTGTACGGATTCTCCGAGCCAAAGTCGACAGTAGAGGATCCGAGGGATAAGATCAGTGCCAGAGCACGTGGTATGCCTCTCAGTAGTACAGCATTTGCCAGAACGGACTAGGCCAGACAGATGTCAGCTGAAGTAAGGTTAAATATTAGCGGTCGCTTGACAAAACTAGGATGAGACGTGTGACGAATACGAGCGGAGGGAGGCCGGACGAGCGGCGTATCGGCGATGGCGAACGGAGTAAGTCGGCATGCGAACGTGGTTCGGGGCGACGGTGCAGAGTCGCGGGTCTCCCGATACGGCGAGGCAGACGTGGATCTGCATGCAGTAAGATGCGGTCTCAGTGCACGCGGCAGCAGAGGAGAAGACGACAGATGGTGTTGTGTCTTGGCTCAGAGGAGGATAATTGTCGGCGCGAAACGCTGTTCAGTCAGCGCACGACGAGGAGAATACGCGTAGTGAGCGCCAAGGCGATGGTGCAGTGATGGTGAAGCAGGCCAGAGCACAGGGCTGAAGCGAAGCCACAGGGCTGTGGGGCCACCCCGCACCACCAGTGGTGGGTATTTTTGCGGCGTCAGCGCTACCCCGGGCTGGAGGCAGTAAGCTCCGTCCTAAGCCTCTGGCTGGCTGCGTCGCCCGGCATGCGCCGACGCGGGCGAGAGCGGGCGCGAGGAATACCAAGAGCCTTGGCTGGGTGTTGAGAGGGAGAGCTGCGAGGTGTTGGTGGTGTCGGTGCAGCGGTAGCGGGTGATGTCACGACTGCGCGCTCGTCGGCTCTCCAGCCGGGTCGCAACTGCCTCTGCTCGCCGACGACCTCTCGCAGCATCCACGGACCCCATCGCTTTCTGTTGTTCGCCTGGCCGCTGCAGTGCGAGAGCGGGACGACCCGACTTGTGACGATGCCTGCTACCGTCGACCCGGCTGCGACCCGCTCTCGAGCTGCCGCAACCTGCACGACTGTCAGATCCGTCAGATGCTTAATCGCCTCGACGTGGTTGCCGCAGCGCTGTTGCTTGGCCCACGGCACCCTGCTCCTACTGGCCATCCGATCGCCCCAAAATAGCGGCCCACGCGGTGTGGCGCCTCATCGTGGCTTCTCTCACGTCAAAGTATCATTCCACGCCTCTCCTGACTGGCACACCCTGCGCTGGCTGCCGCACTGTCCCTGTGCGAGACCAATCGCCGCCCCGGGTCTCCGCTGACGGTTGCATATGCGAACATCCTTCCACCCTGCACCGCGCCGCCGCCCTGCTGACTCCAAGGAGGAGGCGGCTCAACCTCAGGTCACTTCCATGGTTCTTCCGATTGGCCCAGTAACCAACTGCGCCGACATGCTGCCTCCCTCCGCCTACTGTATTTCCTTTTTGGGCAAAAACCGTCGATGCAGAGATCATGGCATCGCCTGCCCACACAGCCCCTGCTGGACAGCCCCGCCGAGACGTTGCCCCCAGCTACCGACACTTTATAATCCATCACGGCCCCATCCCAATCATGCCCATCTGCAGCTCACCATCTTTACTCGCTTGGAGATACAAGCTCTTTGTCTAGCACTCACTTCTGAACCCCGGGCTCCTCTCAGCCCACATTTCCTTGACTTTCCTTTGTCTTTCCCACTTCTCTCACTATCACAATGTCTTTCATTGCCAGGTCCGTGGTAAGAGGTCTTGCCGCTCGGTCTACCTTCACAAACGAATCGTGGGCCGGTGCCTGGGAGGCTCATGGCAGCACCCAAGGCAACATCTCTCCCCAGGCCAGAAACGGTATGTTCCCCGCATCTTCTTCCACTCCGACCCATCCCTGACTTTTCCCTGTAGGCGGCGGTCCCCTGGGTACTGTGGATGCACCACATCTGCCTTTCTGCATAGGCCAACCTCCTTGGAGCGGCCAGAACCCTGGCATGCCCAATACTGGCGTTACACGAGAGTACGACTTCACCGTCACATACCAGGATATCGCCCCTGATGGCGTGACAAAGAGGGGTGTCCTCGTCAACGGCCAGTTTCCCGGCCCTATGATCGAGGCGAACTGGTATGTTTCCTTGCCACCAACGTCTTGGAGGCCATAATTGACTTTTCTAAGGGGCGACTGGATCCAAGTCACCGTCCACAACGCTCTGGGTAAAGAAGAGGGCGAGGGTACCGCGATGCACTGGCACGGCTTCACGCAGAAGGAGAGCCAGTGGATGGATGGCGTTCCCGGTGTTCAGCAGTGCCCTATCACCCCGGACGACAGCTTTACCTACCGTTTCCGCGCCGACCAGTACGGCACCTCGTGGTACCACAGCCATTACAGCGCGCAGTATGCCGGTGGAGCTGCCGGCGCCATTGTCGTCTACGGTCCGGATAGCGGTGGCTACGACATCGATCTCGGTCCTGTCATGCTTTCCGACTGGTATCATGCTCAGTATTACGACATCGTGAAGGAGACCATGCAGGCCGACCCGACCGGGAAGAACCCCACGCCCCCGCCGCCATCCGACAACAACCTGATCAACGGTTTCGGCGAATTCGACTGCTCCACCACCAACCTGCCTTGCGTTCCCGATGCCGGTGTGGCCAAGTTCAAGTTCACCGCAGGAAAGAAGCACCGCCTCCGGTTGGCAAACACCGGAGCTGAGGCCATGCAGAGGTTCAGTATTGATGGCCACAAAATGACCGTCATTGCCCACGACTTCGTTCCCGTCCAACCTTTCGAAGTGACCGCTTTGACTCTCGGCGTCGGACAGCGTGTCGATGTCGTTGTCGAAGCTACCGGCAAGCCATCGGATTCCTACTGGATGCGTTCGGACATTGGCCTTGACGGCTGCAACGCCTTCAACAAGGCTGCCTCTGAAGCCCTCGCAGTCGTCGTCTACGATCATGCTGATCCCAACGTCGTGCCCGCCTCGACTGCTCAGCCCGACGCGAAGTTGACCGTCTGCAAGAACGACGACATCTCGCTCGGTCTCCCGTTGCACCCCGTCATGCCCGACCCCAACCCGTCTACGACTACGGAGCTCCACATCACCAACGAGTGGAACGGCACTCACTGGCTGTGGCACTTCGGCGGACCGTCCTACCGCGCCGACTTCAACGACGCTCTGCTGTACCAGATCCAGCAGGGCAACGCCGAGTTCGGTCCTCAGAGCAACGTCCACGACTTTGGTTCCAACAAGTCGGTCCGCTTCGTAATCTACAACGACTCGCCCGCTCCCCATCCCATGCACATGCACGGCCACAACTTCTGGGTGCTCGCTGACGGCGTCGGCCACTGGGACGGCACCATCGCCAACCCGAACAACCCGCAGTACCGCGACGTCCACGTCCTGCAGCCGGCTCCGACTGGCAGCTCTTCCTACATGGTCATCCAGATCAACCTCGACAACCCCGGCCTCTGGCCCTTCCACTGCCACATCGCCTGGCACGTCTCCGCCGGCCTCTACCTCAACATCCTCGAGCGTCCCAACGATATCAAGAACCTCGCAATTCCTTCCTCATTTGGCGACCAGTGCAAGGTGTGGGGCGAATACACTGCCACCAACCCCATCGATCAGATCGACTCCGGCTTGAAGAGGAAGGCCATGCCTCTCTAAGCTGGAGCACCTGCTCTCCTTTGTTTATACATACATTGCATATACCGTCCAAGGCGTTCAAGAAGGCGAGTCCCACAAGCATTTCGGCGGCGTCGTTTTTGTTCTTTTATCAACCTTCAACACGTGTCTCGCCCTCGCAGCGAGAAGACGTCCTACAGTAATTTCTTTTCTGAGCTCTTAATTGTTAATCGCAACGAATTGTACGCGCTTCTATATTACCCCAGCTGTAGATAGGTCGCCGGAAGCGCGATTTGGTATATAGGATAGTATATAGGGTCCACGAGAAGAAATGACGAATAAAACACACCTTCCAAAGCATAACGTCTTCCTCACAGCATGGTTGTCGTTTTCCGCATGTGATTTTTTTCCTGCAGGAGGGACCCGTCTGTACGGTTCGTAGCGCACGCGCGCAGAACCAGCTGGGCGGGTATCCCGACTCGCTGCAACTTCGAACGTCGCAACCCGAAGATGCGGTTTTAGCAACGAGCTGGAGTCGGGCCGCCGAGAGAACCCTTGTTTTGTTGGTGGGTGGGAAAAAAATAATCACTCCCACACCCCCATCGTTTCCCCGCTGAAATTGTCATCGGTAGTCCATCCCATCATCTACATCTTCCTCCGTTATTTTTTTTTCAGCCGTTCGCTTTGATCCATCACTGCTGCGGCTGTCATTCCCGCATTCCCACCATCCCGCACAGAGCACACCCTAGCCACGGTACCGAGTCGGTGAAGGATGAACAAAATTTTGTTTTGCACTGACCGCCTTTCCCGATCCCATGGCTCTGGGCCGGCGTCATGGCGGGGGAATTTTTTTCTGTGGTGTTGTTGGCCAGTGTTTCGCCTTTCCCCCGTCCGTGGTCGTCGTTGACCGGTCGATCCCGTGACCGAGCCATGTGGGGATGGCGCCGCTGTCTCGGATTTTGCTTTCGGCGGTGTTTTTAAAACTTTTGCGAACCACAGAATGGAACGAGGAAAGAAAAAAAAATAACGGTCATTGACCCCTCTGTCGTCATTGATGATCCGTGCATTTTTCTTGCCGAAGAGCTGTTCCGGGCTGGGCTGCCGTCTGCTTTGCTGGACACTGTGGAGTCTAAGACAGGCTCGTATCATGTTAAGAAGAAGAAACAGGGGGAAGGTTTAGGTAGGAAGGCGAGGTCTCTTTATAGGCATGGGTGCCACGGCAGGCGGCTACCATTAGATTCTTTTGGCCACGTGCTAGCCAGCTACACCTTTTGAAGTATGTAAGTGCTTGAATCAGGCTAATAGAAGATATGTCTATAACTATAGTAGGTAAGCTCTCCGTCGGGCGATAAGAGCCGGAGATCTCTTTAACGTTCTGTCCTAACGTTTTAGGAGGCGATAGGGCTCTAAATCTAAAAATCTAGATGTACACCTTGAATAACACAGTACAAATCTTATATCTAGGTCCGAATATTTTGTCTTAAAAGTCTATGTAGAAAGAGCGCTTTAATACTCGTAATATAAAAAGATACTAGCGAGTAAACTAGCGAATAAGGTGTAGGGTGTTCGGTAAACCTTCCATACTGCGGCGAAGCGCCGAAAATGGGCCCTACCGACCACCAAAACGTCAAAACAGAACGCAAAAGAGATCTCCGGCTCTTATCGCCCGACGGGAGGCTCGAACTCCCAACCTTGAGATGCCTTTCTTGTTTAAAAGTCTCACGCGCTAACCAATTGTGCCAGCCGGGCCTTGAGTGACTTGAATTGATAGCGGATTGAAAATTTTGTACTATAGAGAAGTAATTTTATTGATCCCGAAGTCCGACCGATAATCCTTGCACACATGATTAAGTGCTTCCTTTGCGCTTTTAGATAAGGTATATAACAAGTGCGTGTGGGAAGAGACGCGATTGTTGCATGGCCAGGAGGTATGCATTAGAACGTTTCATCGCGAGCGCACGACATCCAAATGATAAAACGTGTTTTAAAGACTGCCGCAGCGCATTATCAAGCCTCAATTTCCAATATGACAAATTGGTTTGAGCTGCAGTAGCCGCAGTGGAGAGGGGAAATAGTAGAGTACCTGCTTGGTGCTGATGATTACTGCGGCACCATGGCGGCCAGCCATGCTTGGATGTCTGCTCATGGAAGGTAATTAATCACCGCACGTTTCTGGCACTGTGGACACCGAGAATATCGGGTTGGATTATACGAAATACTTTTCATAATGCTTGCATAGAGGAGATAGGCGGGGCAGTGGGCTCGTTACAGGGCCTAGGCTAAACTTTCTACCCTAAGGAGGAGAGAGAGTCTGCAGCAAGGTCGGAATACATTTTCCTACGTCATTCATGTAGGTATTCACTTTTCGTGCGTTCCTTGGTTAATTGAGATGATGATGAACCATGAGGGAACTCAGCCATGATTTTAAGCACTGGCGGGAGTCAGCGGCCCGCCTTTCCCCTTAGGGACTAGCTCCCGGGCTAGCGCTTCGCCAGGAGTGACGTACCTGCGCTCGCCTTCGACTCTGCAGACCACATTCGCAGCGGCACTCACTGGATACGACATCACATCTGATGCAATAGTGCCGGGCGCTACATCACGCACTCGCGCATGTGCAGAGCTGGACCTCATCGACGAGACGACTATGACCGTGATGTTCCGCAACGCTGCCTACTTGAGGGTACTGCCTATGGAGACATCGCCGAGAGAGCCCGATTCAAATCTACCGCCGTGGCTTTGACACTGTCAACAATTTTCTTCTTGCCGCGCCGTCCAACCAAGCAGCGAACAATGCCACCTGGAAGATTGTCAAGAAATTTGAAAAGCTGGGCATCACGGCTTCCGTGATTCGCTTCGAATCGAGTCCGATCTGAAGCGGACGAGGCGTCGAATTCTCACGGAAGCCGAAATCAGTCAAAGTGTCGAAGTTGTTGAACAAAGTTATACTTTCCCTGGAGCTTTGCCTACTGATGATTGCGCAGAGAACTCTGGACCGCTTTTCGACGGACTCGTTAACTCATTCAAGACCTAGCGGGGTTTCCACGGGGCACCGAGGCAGAACATCACGCGTCCTGAGGGCAGAGAAGCGGAAAAGCCTGGCACTCAAGACGACGATGACGAGACAATCAACCCCGACATGCAACTCGGGTTGGGTCTTGCCATCAATCAGGTTCGCGATGAAGCTTCCATCATCGGTAGTGACGAGCGTATCGACAATCTTACGGAGTGAATACTAATAGTACTGTGCTTTCAGTTCTACAGAATGGACTGCAGATTTCCAGCTACTGGCATTAAATTGTCAAACCAGGGGAGCTGAAGCGATTGTCGGGACGTGGTTGTCTAATTTTTAAATCGATATTTGCGTCCGGACAAGAGCTTCAGCTCCCCAGCATTGTGTGAATTATAGTCAATCAGATTATGAGTTCAAATTGTGTCGCAAGACATGCTGCGCTTTATGAATAGTCGCAGCCTTCGTCGGGGTGTTTATGTAGATTTTCTACGTCCAGACATTCGCTCCAGCTACCCACCTATACTCCACTACAATTCCTCAAGAAAATCGCCCTGCCACATGGCGCCCCCCCCCCAGCCACCAACCCAGAAGCGAGGCGAAGATCGGCCGTCACCGTCTATACTTTTTTCTTTTTGTTTTCCTTGCCGCAAGCCAATTCCTCCGGCATCGTATGCGCGGCCACCATGCGGAAAGGTTCCCAGACAAGACGGCGCCCGCCACCTGCCGGCTCACCTAAGAGAAAAGCTCGGCACATGACATCCATCTCAGCATCGTACTCTCAATCAAACTTGACCTGGCCGAATTTGCTCTGGCGGATGCGTTCGCCGTACCGACTGAAGACGATGGGCACGGGCAGCAGGGCCAGGGCGAGGAAAGCGAGCAGGGTATTGCCCCAGCCGAGGCCGAGGGCGTTGTACATGTCGAGGCCAGCCAGGGGCAGGACGGCGCCGAAGACGGAGCGCAGCACGGCGTTGGCGGCCATGGCCGAGGCAGCGTACTGCGTGTAGGCGTCGACGAGGTAGGTTTGCACGCACATCTAAAGCAGAGGGTGAACTGATATTCAGGGTGGCATGGCTGGAGACGGGATCCTACCATGCAGGCGAGCAAGCCGAAGCCGATCAGCATGGTGCCGAACAGGGCGATGGCCCAGTGCTTGTGGTACTCGGTGGTCCAGCCGTAGATGAGGAGGCCGGCGGGGATGCAGGCGGCGGGCGGGCCGGTCAGGAGGAAGGGCAGGCGGTGCTCGGGCTTCACGGCGCCGCCCGACGCCGTGACCTTGCGCAGCGTGGCGTCCGACAGCTTGCCGACCAGGGCGAGCCCGAGGATCATGCCGATGCCGATGCCGATGTAGGTCAGCCCGACGGTGCCCGAGCTGAAGCCGTACCGGCCCTCGAAGACGAAGGTGAAGGTGGTGAAGAGCAGGTACAGGATGCCGTACGCCACGGCGACGTACAGCGACATCAGCCCCACGATGGGGCTGAGGAAGAGCATCTTGGTCGGCCGGATGACGGCCCGCAGAAGCAGTGCCCGGTGCGGCACCCCCGTGTCCAGCTTGCTGCGGAGCGCTGCGTTGCCCGTGGCTTTGCGCAGACGCGCCGCCTTGTGCCTCAGGAGCGTGGGTGCGTACGTCTCGCGGAGGAAGATGAAGCATGCGACGGTGACCGTTCCACCCTTGGTGAGCGTGGATTGTTAGTATACACTGTCTCCCGTTGGACGGTAACCACTCACCAACATGGCAAGGAGCCAGAACACCCTTTGAGACGAAGTCAGCTTTGCTTTCTCCCCTTTAGAAGCGCCGGATGCTACTCACCACCTCCAGCCCTTCGCCTCAACCAGGAATCCACCGCAGATAGGACCAATCACAGGCCCCAGCAAGGGGCCCATTGAGAAAATGGCCATGGCTCCTCCGCGCTTCTCAACCGGCATGACATCGGCGATCGTGCCTGCTCCAAGGCTCAAGCAGACTGCACCGAAGCAGCCGGCCAGGAAACGGAACCCAATCAGCATGCCGAGGCTATCGGAGACGGCACAGGCGATAGTGAAGATCAGAAATCCACAGTTACCCGCCCAGTACAGGGGCACTCGGCCGTACATTTCGCTGAGGGGGGCGATGATGACTACGGGTCGATCAGCGTAGTCTTGGAAAATGAAATGGAGAAGATGCCAGAAGGACTTACGAGGGCCCAGTGCAAATCCCAGTATGTACACGCTTACCACAAATGTGGCTACAAGATTGTTTGTCGTGTGGAACGTCTTCAAGACCTGGGGAACACCGGGAGCAAACATGGACGAGGCAAGCGGGCTATAATGGAAAAGCGTTAGCTGATACCCGGGGGACGCCCAAGCCGATGTTCAAGCCTACGTGATGAAGGTGACGCAAGACATCAGCCCCAGATTCGACCATTTCTTCTTGGTCGACCAGTTCATGGGGTTTTCAGCGTCATCTTCGCCATCCCACCATACCAGGTTTGCATCTCCATCCTGCGATTGACCTTGCTCTTGTCGGTTTTGCTGTTCCCCGTCGACTGTCTCGCTGGCCGATGTGCTCGGTGCCCTGCTTATGCCTTCACCGCCAATGCCCTTGCCAATACCTTTCTCTATTTCAGTCTCCATTCTTGCAGGGCTGTTTCTATCTTGGTCCGAGAGTGTACGGTGGAAGTAAACGCAGGGCGCGACAAACTGCGTAATCGATCTTGTTTGATCTTGTGGCAGTTTCTACAAAATACCCAAGCAATTAGTAAGTGTCCGAGTAAAAGGCTCGGCTAAGTGCAGCAGCATGACGAAGTGGACTCGACACGTCACTCGTTGGGGCATGGCGGTCTAGGATGAAGCACATCTATGTGTATACAACGGGGTTGAAATAACCACCAGCACAGCTCGAAAGCTTGTACGAGTAGACACAGGAGTTGAAAAGAGCTGCAAGATCGGGTTCGCGCATGAAAGGTAGATCAGACTTACTGGTCCCTCGCAACGTTTCTGCTAGCCCCAGCTAGCGTATTCGGTAGCGTAGCGCCGTTGCAGGATGTGACAGCAATCAAGGCGTTTGAAGTATAACAGATCGCGTCCGAGCCCCTGGGAGAAATCGCAAAAGATGATAAAAGTCTAGGGCACTCGATCCACTGCTGCGAAGGAAAGAGGTCCAACCAGGATTCTTGCCGCCTTTTGAACGGTTGCAACCGTGTGTGCAATGAGGCGTTGCGGCGTGGAAGCAGCTGTATCCGTACCCGACCATTCTTGAGTTGTGCCGACGATTATGCAAAAATTATGCACGGCCTACGCAACGTGAGACTTCCCCGTTCCCGTCCCGCGCCATCGCCCAGATCTTGCGGATCCTGTGCGTCTGCTCTTCCCCGCAGGGTTCACGCTTGGTCGGGTGACCCTTCTCCGTGGATCTTGCATATGTCCAGGCTGACCAATGTTTTCATCAGTATCGGCCATACGAGGCCCGTTCGCCGGGGAACATAGCAGTGAGAGTTATTGAGAGCGTGTGATTGAAGTGTCCGTATGGATGTAAATACGTGATTAAATCTGCAAACAAGTGCATTCGGACGTAGCTTCAGCTACCTACCTAACGAGCTCAGATGATAACAAGAATTAGTCACGACGGCTCAGGTCTTTCGGCACTCACCATGGAGTGGTCATGCAGATGAATGGCGAAACGCGCATGGATGTTTCCCGCTGGCTTTACAGGCGTACAGTCCCCTCTCCCAGCCGATGGCTAGCGTGGATTTTTTTATTTGTTCATGTCATGGGTAGTTGAAGCTATCGTCCGGACGTGTATGTAGAATTTTTAATTCGACATTCTCGTCCGGACGATAGCTTCAAGTACCCACATGTGTTATTTTTGCTATTCTTCGCGCTAGCCATCGGCTGCAGCACCCCTCTGTAGTTGTCGTGCGCCTAAGCTTTACGCGAAATGGAAAGCGAAGAATGAGCTTATCTAGGAGCTAAAATGTCGCACGTCTGATGGTTGACAAGGTAGATAAGCTCGGCTGTTGCGGAGACCAATTACTCATCACTAGGCATTTCGCACCGCATCAAAGCTTTCGAATGATTAAATTGGGGGTATAATCCAAAAAATCCCGTACTCCCGGCGTTACTACTTTTTGTTGGTTCGGCATCTACACCTTCTCCTGCACCTGCACCGGCTCGTGGGTTACGCTGATGCTGCGCTCCACATCGGTGGCCTCGCTCGTCTTTCCCATGTGGCCGGTGGGCAGCATGTTGAGCTCATCTTCTTGAGCGTCCAGCTTGCGGTAGCAGAGCCAGAAGAGACAGCCACCCACGAAGGAAATGACGGCCATAGAGCCGTAGTTCCACACCAGAAGCGGGTCGGTCGACAGCGGGTTGAATGCCTCGCCAATAGCGGCGGAAATGGCGCTCATGAACAGCGCAAAGGCGGCAACCAACGAACGCATGTTCTTTGGGGCCTTGGAGAAGCCGTACTCCAGCGAAGTGATGGAGGCGAGGATCTCACTGATAGCAATCAACTAGACAGGCAAATTAGAACTGACGGCGTATGCAGGGTCCTGGAATACTTACCACGTATGAACCCGTCTGCGCCCACACGTTGATGCTGACGTTGGCGCAGCCGTCGCCACTCGGGTAGTCGCCGCACTCGCTGTCTTTGTAGATGTAGTATTGGAGAACGCAGGCCCAGACCATGGCCATGCTGCCGGTGAAGAAGCCGCCGGTGATCTTCTTGATGGGCGTGAAGTTGATGCCAGCCTTGCGGAGGGCAGGGAAGATGAAGATGTCGCAAATAGGAATGAAGATAATTAGGGCAAGCGGGTCCAGGTTCGAAAGAACATCGTTGGGGATGCCGTGGAGAGCCATGGTCGAAGCCTGAGATGTCAAGTTGTTGTTGAGCTGGTTGTACGTGATCCAGTACAGGGGAAGCCACAAGAAGACGCTGCACGCCTTCCAGCCACGGCCGACTTCGTCGACCCAGGCATCATCGAACGTCATCCAAGCCGGCTTGGCCACTCCCAGCTTGGACGGCTTGAGCTCCTCCCAGAAGGTGCCATCGTGAAGGTTGCGGTAGAAGGCAACTGGGTTGATGGAGAAGCGCTTCTTGGTTCCTAGCAGCAGGAGCTTGACGGCAGGTCCCAGCACACTGCCCTCAGGCTTGGTGTGGGCATACCACTTGCGGCAGAAGAAGAGAACCGGCAGGGCGAAGCAGAACAGCAGAGTCGGCAACATGAAGGAGAGGTAGAAACCGACGTAGCGCTCGGCGTAAGCCATGCTCAACTGGCCGATGAGGGCACCGATGTTGATGAAGAGGTAGAACCAGTTGTATACCCTCGCGGTCGTGACAGCCGGATCCACAATGACGCGTTCGCCGTTCTTTTTGGTGTGGACGTACATCTTGCGGGGGATTTGCTCAGCGATGAGCGGAGAGATGTTAGGCTTGAAGCCACCAGTTCCAACACCCATAATGATCAGGCCGATGACGAAAGCTGCCAAAGCATGCTTGGGCACAGCCATGACGGCGGGTGCGGCCGATACAGTGAGGATGATGTGGCCGAGGATGCTCACACAAACGGATATCCAAATGGTTTTGAAGCGTCCCAGATAAGAATCGGCCACATAGGCACCGAATAATGGAAGGAGATAGACCCAGAATTGGTTAAATGTGGTCAAACCAGTGGAGGCTTGCTGGCCCATACCGAGGGCACCAGGCTGGGCATCGTCGGCGCTGGGGTCAAGAGCCTTTCCAGTGGGAGTTCCGGGGTTATCCTGCTGGATGAAGTTGACGAAGACTTGGGTGGTGCCGTAGTAGGAGAGACGCTCAACTAACTCGACAAAGGCAATGGTGAAGGCCTTGAAAGGGATCTTCTCGCTCACGCGGTGAAGAGTGCGAAGCTCCTCCTCGGTGGGAATGGGAAGATCATGGTCGAAAAACTCGCTCTGAGGGACGGGCTGGCCGACGACCAAGGAAGGATCTACCTTGTCGACGACATTGTTGTCGGTGATGTCGCCAGGCATGGTTGGTGAGGCGGGGGGAGGCACGAGGAAGGGTGGTGCTTTGGAGCCGGACGGTCTGTAGCTCGAGGTTAAATAAGACACATTGCTCTTGCACCAGCGACCGGCGTCGGCGAGAGCTGGACCATTGCGACGTCCTTATCAGTGCAACGTTGATTAGGAAGGTCGGAGCAGGGGTGAGGGCCAATGGGGCGTGGAGGCGTTCGGCAGCCCGCCTGTTTCGGGCCTCTCCCCGCCGCCAACCCCGGGGCAAGCATCGCCAACCAACGCCAACCAAAGCCAACCAAAGCTTTGCCATCTCCAAGCATCGCCTTGGCTTCTTGCACCACCACGGCGCCCACCACTGCTGCTCGCCATGGCCCATCGCCAACAGCCACCAATCGAAAACCCGTGGAAGCGCTGAAGTTTACAGGGCGGTCGCAAGGGCGCACGAATCGTGCCTGTCTCCGACGGCCGGCGCCGTCGCAGGGTTGCTGGACCCCCGCATCCATGGCCTTCTGGAAGCCCGCGCTTCTGCATGCCATGTTCTCGACCAGGAGCCGCTTGTTTATCGTCCAATCGCCATCTCTCTGTCTGCAATAAGCATCTCGCGAGCGGCAACCCCGAGACACGCTGATCACCGGACCGCTCGATGTGGCGGGAAAAAAATAGGTGAGTCCAGGGAGGGCTGACGCAAGACATCCGTTACGCGTGCTCGGCCGTTGTCGGTGCGCGTTGCTCTGACCGAATTTTTTCTCTTCCCGTGCCGCACCTTATCGATTCAGCTCACTCCACCCCGGCGCATCCCGCGAGATAGCGAAATTGACGTGCTCTTCAAGCCCGCGTCCAATTTTTCCGCGCCAGCGCGATTGCGACATCGATTCCTGTTAGCAATTGCCGACGCTGCCGTTTCGCACCTCACGCCGACACTCACTTGCTTCTGCCAGCAGACGTTGCTACCGCATATCACGATGCTTCGGCGGTGCCATATCAGCCGGCAAGCCACAGCACTGCGACCCCTGCCGGCATCCCCACGCAATCGAATTCCAACCACCTGGTTTGTGGACCATGAGACGCCGGCTGCCGTGGGCCGTGCTAGTCCGACCTGCAGCTGCCATATGTGGAGCTTTCGTATTATTTGTGTCGCCTTCTTTATCTTTGTCCTTCCCTTCTCAGATAGACCCAAATCCTTCCGGCTGCCAAAGCATTGGTACCGACTTATTAGATCCGCAGGGAACCGCAGATATCGCAACTCGACGAAGTGGACTCGCTTACAGCAGCCAATGGCCAGCGTGCATTTATTTTTGCTCATGTCATGGGTAGTTGAAGCTATCGTCCGGACAAGAATGTCAAATTAAAAATTCGACAAAGACGTCCGGACGATAGCTTCAGCTCCCCACACATGTTGGTTTTCTGAGAAAGAGCTACACCAGGAGCCTTACTATTCTTCATGCAAGCCGATACCCCCTCGTACAGTCCCCTCTCGCACCTGATGGCCAGCGTGGATTTTTTTTTTTTTTTTGCTCATGCCATGGGTAGTTGAAGCTATCGTCCGGACAAGAATGTCAAATTAAAAATTCGACAAAGACGTCCGGACGATAGCTTCAACTACCCATATGTCGTTTTTTTCCCCCTGAGAAAGAGCTGGGGCATAGCTACGCCAGGGGCCTAATTACTACTCTTCATGCTAACCGTCGGCTGCGATGCCCCCTGTAATATTGCAAGGATAAGGACGGGCAGTTGGAAGCATCATCTGGGCATGGATGCAGGGCATCAACATCAACCGGCCTGGTCCAACCTCACTATGACGCTCAGCGCAGGTGATTAACTCGACGGTGTCGCAACAGACTTCGCAGCTTCACATGCATCGATGGCAGTTCTAGAATCGCTCGATCACGACCGGTCAGCCTGCGATGGGGTGCAGGTGCAGGTCCCAGAAAAGAGATGCATCACCCCCCGCCGCCGTGCCTTGGTTTCCTCCAATCAAAGAATCCTTTGGCCCCGAAAGACGCCGCGAGAAGAGCAGACGGTTTCTCCTTGCACCCTTCAGCTTTTGCATCGCTTCTCCATGTTCCTCTTCACCAGCTGGGTTTCCGATTTCGGTAAGCCACGCTAACTGCTTTTGTCGCTAGCAAAGTCTGAGGAATTTTGGCCGTCTCAGCAAGACGTTGGGCTGTGGCTCGGGATGGCGGCATGCGGTGCCACGCTGCACGGCCTCGCCGCTGCCCGACCTGGCCGGCGCAGACGGCGCGCACATTGGCCCAGAAGGAACGCGTGGTAGCGGCGAGCATAGCAACTGCACAGCAACGAGCAGGCGCATGGACCGCGATCAGCAAAAATACCTTGGATGGCCGAGCGTCGCACCGCCATACGTCACAGACGGTCCTGCCAGCAAAGCCGCCCCCACGTGACCCCAGCTTTTGTCGTCGCTCTTAGAAGAGCGCCCGCGTTCGCAACCTCGTCGCTGCCTAATAGCGCCAACGCCGCCGGTGAGCCGTTTCCTCTGCAGCCACTTCTCCGAACCATGCAGCCTCCCGTCCACTCGAGGCTCAACTTCACCTACAACTAGCTGCCGCCTGCTGCCCCACTGGCCATGTAGCCTGCGACTGCCTTCTGCCATGGCCGAATTTGCCCCCATCATCCAGGTCGTGGCCTGGGGAACCAAGCTGTCGCTCGGTCTGTACGACTTCGGCATTTCCAATCCCTCGGCCACCCGAGAGCTCAACCGCACGGCAAAGAGCGTCAGCCTCTTCTCGCTCATGCTGAAGCAAGTCGGCACCCTTCTGCGCGAAGATGTCACCTCGCCCTCGCCCGAGTCCTACGAGACCGTCCAGGACATCGCTCTGCTCGCCCAGAATGCCTTTGCCGCCATTGAGGAAGTCCTGCCCACCAAGCCGCTCCCGGACTCCGACGACCCTGTCTCTTCACCCCCGCGGAAATTGGATCTCGTATCCAAGAGCAAGCTCCACTATCTCCTCGCCTACGTCGATTCTCTAAACGCCACCCTGTCCGTCATGCTGCAGGCTTTTTACACTGTGCGCGTCATTGCATGGTCCAGGTCAGACGACTCGTCCCACTATCCCATCTGAGGCTAACCTGCTGCGCTACAGATCTCGCCAAGACCGTGCTCCAGCCTCCGCCGCTGATGCCGTTGCCAATGAGCGCTCTCAGCTCGAAGTCCTGGTCATCGAGCAACAGCTCCTCCTCCTGGATGTCTCCGAGGCCCATGCCGAGTACCGCCGAAGCCGTGACTTCGCAACCAACTCTGACCAAAGAGATCCCAGCACAGTCCAGGATACCACCCCGCCTCCCAACACGCTTGAAAAGTACAAGGACCATTCGATCAAGGCCGCAAATCTTCAATCCAGCATCACTGAGAGCTCCGCCTTTGTCCGCCGTATCTCATCCACATTCAGCAATGACATTCTCCACAGGTGGACAAGGCTCAGTGACATCGAGCGCCGGCTGTCCTCCACGGATGAGTATCCTGGTACTCTGCAAACGGCTCAACAAGGACTTGAGCGGCGAGACAGCTACCAGCCCCGCGTCGAGTCTGATAGTGAATCCGAAGAGAGCCCCAGCCTAACGCGGAGAGATTCGGAGGCGACGTCCCCACGACCGCAAGTACCGCCAAGCGTCCACCATGCGGGTGTCACGGACCGAAATGCTCTTCCTACTCCGACTGCAAACATCCAAAGCATGCGATCAAGCGCTCTTTTCTCGCCTGGAGGCTCATATGCCTGCCTCTCCCCTTCCACCACATACGTACCATCAGGACCGTCACCAGCTCGATCGGTAAATTCAGGGTACTTTCCATCTCCACGGACCAGCTCCAACACACTCGGCTCGAATCACGCCCCGGCATCTGAGGGAAGAGAAAGAGCCACCAGCAACGGACTTGGCATTCCATGGAGGCTCTGGCAGGGAAGCAATCGCTGGGATTTTGTCGACGACCAAATAATGAACACCAACTCGCAGGCGCCGGTGGAGAAGGCATATATGGAGCGTGGCAGCTGGACCGAGATCATGCAAACTTGGGTACGAAGAGAGGCGCTCGAGGAAGCTCGATATAGCTTCAATCAGGTACAAAAAGAGATGCCGGATGGTAACCGCACAAGATTCGAGACCTGCTTTTGCATCGGGAAGCCTCTGACTTATGTGGGTTTCTCTTGGTTCGTATGTGGTTCACGAGACTGACGGGAACAGGCGGAGATTCGAGGCCTTGTCGACCGATCTATCGAGCTCTTCCGGCAAACACAGTATCCACCACGGCTCAGTGCCGACTTGAGTGACTCCAGAGGTAGCATCCGAAGCAACAATAGTGCGGGATCCTACCGACGCGATCGAAACGGGAAGAGTTACAGCGACCGATCGCGGGACGGCCACGATTCTTCGGCAACTGATTCCGACTCCGACGCTCGCCCTCGTGCGCGGCGCACCATCTCTTCATCTAGCATCAAAAACCGCAGAAGTAATAGCAGGCGTAAAAAGGAACGCGAGAAGAGAAGCAGCGGAAGTCATACGTTCGGTACCTTGGCCAAGTATGGTGGCGTTGCAGCTCTTCTCGAAGGTCTGCCGGAAATCCTGCGGGGCATCTGAAGTTGATGTTCTTTCTCGTGTCTCTTTGAGCGTAGCATAGCGGTGGTCGAAGCTGATACCCCAAGGCAGTCCTTCAAGTGGGCAAGGATCGCTGGCTTTATCTGAGCATTTCCCTCGTTCGTTGACGATACCTAGGTATTTTATCAATTCCAGTCCATTCACACACACATCGGTGGTTGTTTCGGTATTGCTAAATGACTATCGAACAGGCCCAAACAGCCATCCAAATAAGATGGGAGCTTCTTTGACTTGGGCAAGGCGTGTCTTTTAACTCTGAATCGCATTGGTCGGACATAAGCCACGGGTAAAGGCAGCTCGGCAATCCTTCCCGTCAACGACCCTCGTGGTGCTGCCTCACTGCCGTGAGCAACGCATGAGTTCCCTGTTTGGGCGTAGCCCCAGGTTTAGTCAGATATCCAGTCATCAAACAAAGCCACCACAGGCAAGCCTCGTCTCTTGGAGAATCCTGGGCAGAAGAGTAGACTCCGCAGTATCCTTTTTCTTTCACATGTGTGGAGATAGAAAGGTATAAAGGCCACCATCCCCGAAGCAGATGGTGATGTCCGATTCATAAAAGGTCTTTGATTCTGGAAAACGTCAGAAAGTTCCTCCAACCGATATATTCATTTCACTCTGCCAGCATGCCGCACATCTGGCTAATCACCGGCTGCTCGTCCGGCTTCGGTAGGGAGATTGCCCTGGCCGCAGCCCAGGCTGGCGACACGGTCGTCGCCACGGCCAGAGATGCGTCCAAGCTCGCCGACCTCAGCACGGAGGCACAGGGCGAAGGCAAGATCATTGCGAGGCGTCTTGACGTCCTGGCCAAAGACGAAGAGATGAAGGCTACCATTGACGAGATTGTTGGCACTGTCGGAAGGTTTGATATACTTGTCAACAACGCCGGATACGTGCTGGAGGGAGCCATCGAAGAGTGCAGGTGTGTCGCATCTCACGACCCCCCTCTCCTTTTCGAGATAGCTAAAGTCGATCAGCTACGAGGAAGTCGAGGCGCAATTCGCCACCAACGTCTTCGGGCAGCTCAACGTGCTGCGAGCGGCGGTGCCGCACATGCGCTCGCAGCGGCAGCAGCAGCAGCCGGCGGGCGGCGTCATCGCCAACCTGGGGTCCATCGGCGGGTGGCGCGGCACGCCGGCGGCGGGCGTCTACTGCGCAACCAAGGCGGCCATCGCCGTCTACTCGCAGTCGCTGCGCGCCGAGCTGGCCCCCTTCGGCATCGACGTCACCTGCGTCGAGCCGGGCTACTTCCGCACCCGCCTGCTCACCGGCGCCAACAAGAACGCCGCCCGCAACCGCATCCCCGAGCTCGACGAGGCCACGCGCGCCACCCGCGAGGCCTTCGCCCGCGTCAGCGAAAGGCAGCCCGGCGACCCCGCAAAGGGCGCCAGGGTGCTGGTCGATGCCTTGACCAAGAGGGGCAGGTGCCGCGGCATGACGCTGCCGCCGCGTTTGGCCTTGGGGAGCGATGCTGTCGATGTCATCGCCGACGTGCTGGAGGAGAGCAAGAGGGATCTTGAGGCGTGGAGCGATATCGTGTCACAGACGGACTGTGACGATGTTGCTGGTTGAGCCAGTCACGTGGTGCTCGAGGTCGGTTTGGCCGTCTGTATGCCCCGTTTCTGGTGGATTCTTGGGCCGTGGGGCTTGGGGAGGTTTTCCTATGGCGGGCTGCGAATAAAACGTCAGCTAAATACGGGGCAATTAGGCAGATGCCCGGACGTAGACGTGAAGTCCAACAATCCAGCCGGGCTTTGCTCTTAAACGCTGCTTTTGGAAGCTACGGGTGATTAACGACAGCAGCCGGTTGCCCTGGCGGACCATGCACGTGTGTGGAAGAAGCGAATCGTGCACCGATGGCTATAAAACCCCTTCGTCCCTCGGGCTCCTCTTCGTTCCTTCGTATGCTGAGCGCTGCCCGCGGACGATCATTTGAAATAGCCAGAACCAACCCATGTAGCTGCCAGCCAAACCTCCAGCTACCACTGTGCGATGCACGCTTTCGTATCCCAGCCTGACAACTCCTCAGCTGCCCAATGTGCTCAACCACCTTTAGACCTTCTGGTCTTCGGCCGGCATTGCTCAGCGCACAGGACCCGTTACCTCACCTTGACAATCAGCTAGCAAGGTTTTTACTTCCAGCAGCTTCAATATCCTTTGACGACTGAGAGCTCGGCGCAAAGGAGCCACCTTCCGGTTGATCCTACATTCACCTCAAGTCCCAGCAAGCAAGATCTCTCCTTCCAACAGCTTCAAAGCTCTCTCACACCTTACCGATCCCCGCTTGTTCTGCATCTCGCCGACCAATACATGGGGATCTCCTCACCCCAGCAACCATCCGTTGGTCTCACCTCCCAGCAGTCTGGAGAATCGTCAACAACTCACTCTTCTCCAAACATCCCTTTTGTAGCTTCATACCACCACCGAAGCTACCATAAATGACACTGCTGTCATGCGCTGTCAAAGCAACACCCCGAGCTCAACCTTCAGCTCGCTCGTGACCCCGACGAAAGGCTTCCCCGTATAATAAGATACAGTCAACCACGACAGACCATCTTCAGCAAAGACGGCCGGGTTCGACTACTCTGCCACCCATCATCCATGATCACAGCGACCATGGATACCGTGCAGGGTGAAACAGGCAACTTCTCGTATCCGGCAAGCGACTGCGTCGTCTAAGTGAGCTCCATCGTACCACTTCTGGACCACATAGTCCCTCTGATTCCTGTGGCGCCCGTGCGACCGAGGTCAGGCAAATGGAGCTGAAGGAAGACTAATACAGTCGGTAATTAAGAATGCCTGGAGGAGCTCAGATTCGATCAAGACGTCTCGGTAGCTTTAGATAGTGGTTGGAATGTACATTTCCATCGTACAGGACCAAGAGAAACAGTGATGTCATTCGGCCAATTTCCGTCTCGTACCTGCAGTTGTGGTGGGTTGTAAATTTCCTTTCGCACGTCCGATGTCCCGAGTTTCTAAGTTTAGGCATATGCTTCAACTACCTACAATAGCATATCCCCTCTCAGATGAGGAATATGTCAAACTGACTGTACAAGCAAAGAGGCCATAGAGCAGCCCAACAAGAGAGTGAAGCAGACAATGAAAGAGCCTTGCTCGAAATCTGCTGCAGGGCTTGTACATACTGCCAGATCTTATCATTACGGTGGAGAAAGTAAAGAGCGTATGACGGACGCCGAGAGGAGCGCAACAGCCAGGCATTAGTATCAAGGGTATGAGTGACAAAAGACGAGAAAAATAGTATCGGACGCGGCAGTGGGGAGGAAAGTAAAAGGAGCCGATTACAACGAAAAAGATTTCCAAGAAGCCATATGCCCATGCACACACGCCAAGCCCGCGGGATGTGTACCCAATGTTCATTTCCCTTCCAACCACGTCACACCACAATCAAACGTACCGGCATACGCCCCTACCAATTGCCCTCCCTAGAATTCAGAAAGAAAAAAAAAACCCCCCTCCTGCCTAGCCAGCCTTGGCCACCCTTCTCTGCTGGATCTTCTTCCAGCTGAACAGAGAAATCAGCAGGATGGCGATGGCGCCGATGATGCAGAAGACGAGGATGACACCGGGCTCGCGCGCAGCCCAGTTCTTGCGCTTGACCAGCCGGTGGTACGTCGTCGTCGTCGCCACCGCACCCAGATTCGTGAGGTCAAGGGCGGGCATATTTTGACGTCGGAGTGGTTGGTTGGTAGGTTGAGGTGTGTCAGCTGGCCGGCTGACTTGGTCACCGAAGGGAGGGAGGGAGGAGGCAAGCTACTGGAAAACAAAGGAACGAGAAAAGGAACAATGGTTGGTTCGAATTGTACCGCCAATTCTCCCGAGACTCGAAGAAAGTGAGGGAATCTAGTGAGCTTTCTTTGAAAATGGGCTTCGTCAGCAGGGAGGCAAAGAGTTGATGTTTGGATGATGAACCTGGAAGATGGGAGAGTGCGTATCAGGGAGGATAGTCAGCTGCGTGACGTACCTTCGCGCGAAAGGTGGAGAGAGGAATGGCGGCGTTTGCTGCAGAGCTGGCGGAGAAGGTCAGTCGGCCGGCGCTGGCTGCGGCAAACAACGGAGAAAGCCTGAGAGAAGGATGCACGAAAGAACGAATGGGAGAGGGCCAGCAAATGAATTGATTGAGGTGCGTCATGCGGCGCCGAGAAGGCTTGAGAGGAAACACAGGCGCTCACAGCTTGGCATGCGGTATCCCTGGCACAGGTGGGGCAGAAAGCGGGCAGAGAGGCCAATTGCAAGACTGGAGGAAAGAGCAACGTACAGGTGCTGGAGCCGCGACGGCGGAAGGGTTGTGCGGCCGGGCAGACGGTGGAGCTGAGAGGCTGCGGAGGGTGCGAGGGAGGAGGTTTGATCTTGCGTGCGGAGTCGCTCTCGTCCTTAGCTCTGGCGGGGTCGACGTACCGTGTGTCAGCGGTGCAGCGCCCTGGAAGCAGCGCATGGGGCGCCCGTGCTGATTGCTGGCGGGGAGCTGGACAAGCGACCCTGGCCCTTGTCCTAGCGCATCCGGGGGTGGAGACGCGGGCGGGAGTCCAAGCTTGTGTCAGCACCCTTCACGTCATTTCTAAACCTCGCCGCCGACCAAACCAACACGCCGACAGTCGCTAGCCGCTGCCTCCGATGCATCCGGCAGCAGCCGCCTGCGCCTGATATCATCGTGCCGCCTCGGTGCAGGCCGCGAAGCTCCTTGTGCATGCCGCCGCGCATGGACCACCCGATGCGGGCAGGGATCGCGCCCATCAGCGGGTCTGCGCTTCGGCCCAGCTTGGACCACCCCTTATCTCACCACCCCTTCGCAACGTCGCAATCAATCAAAGTTATGCATATATGCAGTGGTCCATCAACCAATCCACGACTAAAACACCGCTTGCTTGAGGAAGACGGAAGGGTATAAGTAGCAAGCCCAAGCAATCCCGGTCTGAAGAAATGACAAAACAAACCCCGCCCCTAGAATCGAAGAAAAGAGAAGAGCTATGTCCATGTTCTCGTAGATGCCTCCCGCCTGATATCGGTGAAATTGGACGACGAGAGACCCAACCTTGGCAGCACCCAGCTGTGCAGCCTGGTATAAAAAAAAACAATAGTATCCCCCCAAGCGAGTGCTCATGTACATAAACCCCCCGGCGCGCGCGCCCGCCGGG
>JAJMYN010000025.1:461481-486596 GCA_023087525.1 Lasiodiplodia sp. KE8368
CGGGGTAAAAAAAAAAACAATTCTAACCCCCCACCCCCTTGCTAATTTAAAATACCCCCCCCCCCCCCCCCCCCCCAAAAAAAAAAAAAATGCTCGGGGGGGCGAAAGGGGTAGTCGAAGTTGTGCTGACGTGGTGCTTCACACTCGTCGTCCGAGGCGAAAATACCGCCTTCTTATCGTTTCGGCGTTCTCATCCATGCCGTTTCCTCCACCGTCATGGAAGCAAAATCCTCGTGTCTTCTGCCGTCTTTATTCAAATGCGCTCTCTTCTTGCACCATGCCCGACTCTTCTCTCAGTCTCTGCATCGAGCTCTTTCGTTGGCCGCCAAGGCCCATGTTCATCAGAAGCATTCCGCTTTCCCTCTTCCGAGCTCTTGCTTCGCGCGACGTGGGGGGCGCAAGTGCGGCGCTGTTCAGACTCCCGTACCCTTCTCCATACCCGTATGTGGCGCTGTCATAGCTCGGTTGCATGGGAATGAAGCCCGTGTCGCAATGCGGCGCCGGTTCGCGCGTCCCTGCAGAATTAGAAGGCCCTGCGTTCTGCTGCTGCTTGTGTTGCTCCTGGAAACTTCCCTGATACGCCGGCGTGGGAAGATCCGAGAACATCTGATGACGCGGAGACCGGACCGACTCGGGTGTGAGCGGCGCCGTAACCGTGACTTCACGGATAGGAGACGTCGCCTCGTCCTTGGCCGTGCCGAATATGTCATGATAGTCGGTGATGAAGAACGAGATGAGCGGCCCCGGGATGTTCAGAGTGGGAGAGAAAACGATTCCGACTGCGTAACGTCAGCACCGGCTCATCACGGGCAACGGACTGTGCAGCTCACCGTTCCGAATCGTCATTTTGTTGATGTCGTAGTTATTTGTAATATCAATCAAGAAAGACGAAAGAGCGCGCAGCAGGTCCAAGTTGACGGGCGGCAGCTTGTGAACCAAAACGTTGAAGGCGTCGATTTTCTCGGACCTTTGATCCAACTCTGTGATGACGGTCAGCTCGACGATTGCAACCAAGGAGGTGTCCGAACACACCAAGTACTTTGAGGAAGTCCAAGTGGAGCTCTCTTGTTAGTATCGAGACAGGCAGGTCACGCAGATATGACTTCAGCAACGAGGCCACGGCGTGAACATCGTAGTACTCGCCCTCCAACAGTCTGATGTCACGTTCCGTGTTGAATCGTTCCCTGAGCCCCTTGATGACGATGTTCGAACCGCTCAACCTGAAGATGCCCTCTTCACGATGAGCATTCTTCGCCTTCAAGTACTCAAGACAACGGTACACGACAGCAGGTAGAAGGACATCGACGCCTTCTGGCTGAGTGGCCTCAACTGCCTCGGCGAGAGGGATGCCCCAGACAGGCCGGCCTTGCTGAGGCGTCGACTCACGCGGCGGCTGGCTCTGGCCAGAGTTGTTTTGGCCCTGTCCAGGTGCGAGGTCGGTGGACGATCGTCCTCTTCCACCGCCGAATCCGAAGATACTCCGCTTCTTGTCTCTGAGGGGAGTCTGCGTGGTCAGACTTTTGTTCCCCCAAAGCTCGGCATTTTGAATCACAGCGCCGTTCGTGGGGCCCGAAATAATACGGTCTGGGTGGAAGCCTCCTCCCAAGGGGGGAGAGGGGACACCTTCCCTGCCTACCATGATTGGCGCATCGGCCGCCACCGTGCTTTCGTAGCTCGTCGCTTGGACTCCATCGAGATGCCTCGTCCTCTCCGGGCTCCTTTCCTTCTTTTTCTCACGCTGCGAGCCGCTTTGTTTCGATTCCTTGCCAGACTCGTTGCTGCGAGCAGAGCCAGGCTCACGCACGGGTTCGCCCGAAGCTTGCTGGCTCTTGTCCTCTGTCGATTCCACATACTGAAGGAGTGCGTCGATCCAGGCATCCCTTTCATCATCACTTTCGGCGCACAGGATGTGCGAAACCTTGGTCGTCGGGTCCTTGCGCTTGGGCTCCAGGATTAGGAACGCGTGCCTCATCTCGTCGTCTTGTTGGCTCGCCTTGTTCCTGGGGTTTTGCCGGCCGATCTGGGCGCTCTGGAGCTTGATGGATCCAAGTAAAGGTCCTCCGGGCGATTCGAAATATCGGAATTCCGAGCTTTCGAGCACAAAGTATCTAGCCTTCCACCCACCAAAGTTCTTTCCACGCTTGGTCAAGTAGCCCTCCTTGGTGGCCTTTGTTGGTGGCACGGTAGGGTTCTCGGGAACAGAAAGGTTGGAGGATCTCGGGGGCTCCATCTCGGCGCCGAAAGCATCCGTAGAGAAGAACTCGCAGAGAATCAGGGCAGCCCTCTCGCCCATGGGGGTATCGAGTATCTTATCAAAATAGGCATTCAGAGCCGCCCTCCGCGCGTCAATCTTCGAGGGGGCATGGCCAGTAAACAAGCTCCGGTCTGGAAGCTGACCGGTAAACTCGCAAAGCTTCTTCAGCTGCTGGTCCAGTGCTGGCAGCGCGTTGATTGTCTTCTCGAGACGCCATAGCTGCTTCCCGTCAGAGCGGGAATGAATGGCAAGGATGAAAACCGGGTCTTCCTCGGACGGGCTGGGAGCCATGAAACTGTGGCGGGATGGGCGCAGGCGAGAAGAGAAGACCTTAACCTGGATGCCGGGCAGAGCATTCGGCGGCAGAAGCAGATTGGGGTACTGCTCCGACACCAGCTCTCGACTGATGCCGTCCGGGGATGTTGGCTCTGAGCCATTGGAACTACCCTTATTCGACTCAGAACTCGAGTACCCTGTGCCGGGTACTGCAAGCTTCTCGGGTTCGCTCTGCGGCTGCGGTTGGTACTGCTCAGCACGTGCGAGGTGAGGCGAAGCAACAGCAAGCGGCGTCTGCGGTGGCAGGGGAATCGGGCCTCTCGGAGCGCGTGGAGAAAGCGGCAGGCCATTGGCGCCGCGAGGGGACATTGGCGGAGATACGATCTCTTGCTTTGGAAGACGAGGTGTTGGTGCACCTGGAGGTCGGTCGCCGGGGCGCGGGCTTACAGGCAGACCTGGGCTCATCAGAGGAGTGTTTATGCTTCGCTGAGCGACCATGGAGCCGTCGGAGCTGGCGGGACTGAGCAGCGCATTGATAGAACCGGGGGCTTGAGCGAGGCGGGGAGAGCTCGGTAGTCCAAGTGCGACCGGCGATCGGGATGCTGAAGCAGCAGCAACCTTGGCCGTGTCCTCCGGCGCCGACTGGTCGTGATCTGACTTGCTTTTGCTCTTACTCTTGCTCTTGCTCTTGCTCTTCTTCGAACGACTGCGCTCCTCGAGCTCTTTCTGCACGAGAAGCTCACGCTGTTTGTCGTCCTCTTCCCGCGTCTTCTTCCGCCCACGCTGAAAGACGGGCATTTCATCTACCTCCGAGACTTCGTCATATTCTGAGTCAGAGTGGCGGTCATCAGGGGGCGGTTGCTGCAGATGTTCGCTCGGGCGCTGGGGCTGTGAGAGATTAAGAGGTGCAGGTGGGGCTTTTCGTTGGGGGCGTTCCTCAGGGCTGGGGAAGCCGTTGGAACCTAGAACAGGAGTGGGTGCGGTTAGTGAAAGTGAAGGAGTCTTTGCATGGAACGACGACTGAGCGACGGTCGTCTTGGGCGATACAGCGTCGTCATAAGCAGCCTGCGAACCACTACCGACGGCCTCCTCGCGCAGTGTTCTAAGGCGAAGATCGCTCGGTTTTGAATCACCCGCAGGAGGCTCGTTTGCACCACTCCGCGACTCGACGGTAGAGGCGGACCCTTCAAGCGGCGAGGGCTCGCTGCTGGCTGGATCCTTCACGGAGGTTTCAGCGGATGCGGAATCAGTAGACTGGGCCGGGGGCGACTCTGGGGACAGCAGCAGCGAACCGCCGTCGCGAGGGTTTTGGCCGGGCAGCGTGCTCTGCTCAACCGAAACCTTGCGATTGAGGCCATCGGTAATCACATCCGGCGTGCTGTTGTTCCTACCGTTCAAGACGGCTTCTTGCGCTTCGCTCAGTGCCGGCGAAGAGCTGTGTTCCCGATCTGGAATCTCGATTTTTTGCGCCGCATGTGGCAAAGGCGGCACCTGAGCAAGATGTTCCTTCAGCTTCTTGCGATAGCGCTCTCGATCCTTGAGGGCGCGCTCCAAGTCTTTGTTCAGGCCCACGACCATGTCTTTCTGCTTGGTGACGATCCGCCATAGCTGCTGGTTGTGGTTCTCCAAACTCTGCTTCTCGCGCCACAGATTATATAACGCCGCCTCCGGAGAGCCTGCAGCCTGTATCAGGGCGGCAAAGTCGGGCGTCTGCGCATTTGCCATGGGCTGGGACGACTTGAGGTTGACGGCAGAGGCATTGGAGGATATGGAGGAGACGGCAGAGTCTATTGAAGTGTTGCGCGCGGCGTTGGGCCGGGAGTCGGCAATATTAACGGGCTTTGATGCAGGCATCACGGAGGTAGGGGCAAACGGAGGGCAGAGGCCGGCGGATGCGAGCAGCGTGACGGAAACGGCTCGCGGCTGCGCATATGAAGACGGTTTCGGCGCGGTGCTGCTGCTGATGGTGGTGATGGAGGTGGAGCGCAGAGACAACGGCTCGTGTCTGTCGCTCTTTGGCGCGGCGGCTCGAGCAAGACACGCGGTGGCCAATAGGGCGTCCAGCACTTGGCGGCTTGGTGGTCGTGGAGGCGCTGGATTGGCGGGCAGTGCCTGGCGGGCGGCAGCAGCAGCAGCGCGCGGCGAGCGCGGCGGGGTGGAGGCGTCGACGCAGGGCGGGTTGGGCGTCGGGCAGTGGTGTTGGCCGCAGGTTGGGTGAGGGAGAGTGCAGAATTGGGTGTAGGTGCAGGCGCAGGTGCAGGCGTGCGCCGAGAGAGGCCACGGGCGTGGAGGCTCGGCGGCGGAGGCTTCGCTGGCGGCGGCTGCGACTGGCGCAGGCGGCGGACGGCGACGGCGTGGTCGGGCGGGCTTGGCTGGTGAATGGGGGAGATGGTGAAGAGCATGGCAGCTCCATATCCAGAGGCATATGGGCCGGGATGGTGCCCAGGCCGAGCATGCACCGTCGCTGCGCGCGCGCACGACTCCACCGTCGGCTCAAACCAGGCTAGGCGGGCACGGTGCAGGCCCGAAGCGGCATATCGTGCGGCGGGCGGGCTTTGCGACAGCCAGCTGTCTCGCTGTGGGGTGCTGGGGCGCTGCAGATGGTCTCGAGTTAGGCGCTCGGCTGGCCTCAGATCAGCGCAACCTCTGACGCGCCTGTGCGGGCAGCCGCCGCCGGGACCACGGCGAATGGTGCGCTGCAGGAACCAGGTCAAGGCTGACTTGGCCTGCGCCGGCGAGCGCTCCACGGCGGGCGGTTCGTCAAGGGCGCATCACAGGCGATCCTGAAACACCACGGCCGCCCAGCTCATAATGCTGCCTCTTCAGGCTGCTCCCCTGCTCATCACACGAGCCCGCTGCCCTGCGCGGGCCTGATTGGCTGCGCCGCCTCCGTGGCTTCGCGTCGCAAGTCCAACCTTCAACCATCTGACCCTCCCGGCGCGGCTGTGATGGCCATCATTGGCTGCGCGTCCCACCGCGAGTGTGACGGGCCCTGTGCTGCCCGCGCCTGCAGCTCCGCGCCGCCCACCACCACCACGACCACCACCATCAAGGGGTGCTGCTGCTCATTGCGATCGCTCGCGGCCGCGCAGAATAAGAGCAGCCCGCAGGCACGGTCCAGAACGCGGCCGGCACAAGCCGGAGGGCTGCACGTCGACAAAGTTGGACCTCGACCGCAGCAGATGCCACGCGTGCCGCCAGTAATTATATGCGCAGTCAGCCGGCACCTCCGTGCGCGTACCCTGGCCGGCCATATTTCGCAACGCTTGCTGGCCCGCGCCGCTCCGCCCACGCTGCCGCCGCTGCTGCACCTCGACGGACGCACCCCGGGGCGGAGCTGATGATTGCCGTTGTGGCGCTGCTCAGTAGTGCCGCCCGTGCAGGCCGGCTCGTGGCTCATGTGCGCCGACGTCTGCTGCTTCGGGCAACATGCATCGCGACGCCTCTCCATGCTGTTCCTACTACTGTACCTGCTGCTCTCCCTTTTCCGGCGTGGTTTGTTCTGCGGTCCGCCGGAGCGGTTAGCGCCGCTGCTGCAATTTCCATCGCACGTTTAGTAGGAACCGACAACCAATTTCCACCGCGTCCATCAGCATCAGCACGAGGCCCCGGCGTCGGCCCCTCGCCCGCAGTGGTGCCCGCCTCGTCGCCTCCCGCCAGACAACAATAGAACAGACTTTGAAGCATATTTGGCCGCAATTGCTGGCTCACACGATGCGTTATCGAGCCATTGCGTTACGAGCTGCCCCATGTTCGCTCAGCTCGCTGACGAGGCTGAAAGGCAGTCATCAGCATGCTGACACCATCGTTCTTTGGGACCGGCGACATCCTGCAGCAGCCTCGCGGTGCAAGATTCGGGGCAAACAGCGAAGATCGCCGTCGTTTCCGTCTTCGCAGCCCTCGGAAAGCGCGCATCAGCCTTTTGATGGCAATCAATCGGTCCGCTTCTCAGAAGTGGCGTCGACAGCTTATCATGGATACCGTCGCTCGAGATCAGACGGACGCGGGCCCTGTTCCGGACCCCAAAGGCGCAACAGGTGCCCCACACGGTGCTATTCATCTCGGAAGAACCGTTGCGCTTGCCCTCAGCTCGGTCCAGGTCGACTTGTCTGGCGCGTCGTCTTGGTTTGGATGCCGGCTCGACATGAGACTTCCTGGCTAGCTCTCCAGCGGATCTGGTGATCATTCAGCTGGAACCGACGTGCTAAACGTTAGGACAGCAACAGTTGCCCTTTCATCGCGCGTATTCTTGGGCAGGGGAAGAATAAATATTGGAAGAGGCTACCGCATAGCCTTCTTCATCCTGCTGTCATTTGATCGGCGCGGAACTGCACATGCTTTGGGTCGTGATTGGCAGGAGTGATCATTTTCCTCTGAGGTCTGGATGCAAACCGACCGAGGCGGTTGCCTGCGCCTCTTCTGGATTCGCCGCAGAGGTAAGATTGCTCATCCTAGTGCGGATGACTGATGCGACTAAGTATGTTAGCTTCACTGCCTTGTAAGGCTTAGAATGACCGTAATGTACCTGCTACCTTTCTTTTTCCCAGCTCCCCGAAACACCATCATTCCTTCTCACTGTCCGGAGAGCGCGCACGACGACCGGGTACACAGTCTTTATCCTCTCGTCTCTCACCTACACCCACTGTTGATGTTCAGGGCAACACTCAAACGGGTATCTCTTTTTTTTTTTCCCTCTTTAGAATATTTCGGATGCAGCCTCATTTTGAGACCATTGAAATTCAAAAACCTGTTCTTTCTTTTTATTTAGCTGGTTCGTTTAGTTCATTGATATAAACTCTCTTAGCAGCACGAATAACTTCTTCGCTCAAACTACTAATGAAAAGAATGAATCCATTGTCCGTGGGCCCTTGGAGACGTGCTGGAGCCGAGCATGCATAATCTCATCACGTCCTATTGGATCCTGCCGCCGTCCTATAGATAAGCAGTTCTCCCGTTCGCACGTGTGCAATGCCGTCTTGAACGTCTGGTCCGTGCCAGCGCTTAGCGCTCGGGTTGGCAGACAGCCCGCGTACGCGTGCTTAAACCTGTTCAGCCGAAGACTCACGCCATCACGCATCCGGAAGTGTGCTACTTCTATATGGGGCCTGAGCGTTTAGCAGCCATACCTAGCACGCGTCTCCCTGCATAACGCTTATAGTATTGCAGTATAACAAGCATCCGAAGAAAAGGCGCTAGGCGCCCGGGAATAAAGAAAAGCAAAGAGTTACAATAGAGAGAACAGGGTTCGACGCACCGACCTGCACCCAAAACCTCCTGTGTGCCGGCAGCCCCACACCGGCCCTCCATATGTTTCCCGACGCTTGGCATTGGACAATGTTGTAGGAAAAGATCTCTAAGATTGCGACTTTCTCCCATGCGGAGCCAGAAGCCGCAATTCTGCTTACCAAAGCAAACCAAAGCGAAAAACAAAAGAGACGCCGAAGACCAGCTCGAACCTCAACCATATTCACGCAATCTGAGACCAGTCAGAGCTAAGCAAAAAAGAAAGACGATGTAGCGTTGAAATAGCGAGCTAAAAGCATAGTCTCCGAAAATGAGGAATGTGTTACACGCTGCCGTGTGAGATAGACTTGAGTGTTATTGATGTGTTTTGAAGGCAGAGTCAAATAGCCCATGGAAGAGTCCGACCGCCCCGGATCGAGGCTTTCCTGCGATTAAAGTTTTAAAATGTCTCACATGTGAACGAGGGTTGTACGAAGCGAAACGCCCATCCAGATATGAGTGTCGGTGTTGTGGCCTCAAGCTCTCGCTTCATGAACAAATTCCGTCTAGCTCACATATCGTAGTCAGCCCATATTTACAAATGAAGGATATGATTCTTAGGTCCTCTCCGAAGAACAAAGATTTAAGACAGTCGTGATGGTGTAGCCCACGACACAGTTACTCCTTGATACTGCTGCCTGATGCACAAGCCAATCCAGCTTGACAGCGTGCTTTCCAACTTAACTAACAGAAGACACGCTGTCATCGTACCCCTCATCCGGCTCGATGGCTACGCTGTGCTCTCCATCAAAGTCATCGAAAGCGCCCGAGAACCCACCGTAAACCTCATCCTTGTTTTCTTCCAAGCCATCGTCCATATCTCTGTCAATGACACGGCCATCTTTTGCAATGAATTTTCTCTTTATCACTCGAGCTCTACCATCGCCCATAACCCAAGCTCGTGCACGCCCGTCCCTTGCGATCGCCCAGACTGTCAGATCCGGCGTCTCGTTCACTGCGAGCGCCGCGCAATCTGCGTCTAGCTTCCCCAAGATCACCCCTTTTAGCCTGAGCGGCCACGGAGCGCCTCGCTTCTGCGGGAGCATAGGATCAAGACCGTCCTCGTCTTTATCTGGCCACCAGTCGAGCCAAAGATTGTTGTCGCAATGTGTTTTTTGCTGAGATGATGATGAGGCGAATGTGCAACTGCATCCGTGGTGTGTCCAATGATCGACGCCATGCTCCAGCTGAGAGGCAAGGAGGAAATCCGGTGGGACCGAGTAGAGCATCACCACGTCTCCAGAGAGGGTATTTTGAGTATAGCTGATATCCGGATTTGTAGAAATCTCGTCAACACCTTCGACTTGGGAACGGCGGAAGCAAGCGGCTATTCGAGCACCCTCCTGGAGGTCCGCGCCTACGGCATAGCACCTTGGGATCATACCAGGATCTGGCGGCAGCAAGAGGACTTTTCGAATTAGCTTAGTAAGGCCGCCAAGAGGAGCATCGCTGCCAAGGTGCAGAAGCGACGTTGCAGGGTCTATGAACATGTGATGAAATCCGTCCGATAATGGCACGGCGCGGTAATGGTCGTGAACTCCTGGCGTTGTTCGACGCCACGACCCAGGACCGGGGGTACGATAAGCCCAGGAAAATGGTGCAGGATGTGCGTACTGTGAGAAATGCTTGTGAATCGCTGGTCGGTCCTCTGGGTGAGCAATACTAGAAATGATACGAAGTTTGTGCGTGGAATCAATGCCTGTGGTATCGTATCAGCCAACTCCGCTATACGACAGATCGAACTGCCACTTGCAGCTGGCATACCTGGCCTCGGGTTGAGAAAGAATAGGTAATCACTAGGTGAAGCAACGGGAAACCAACGGTGCAAATCTTGCCCAGTCTGCTTGTCGACCCAATGAAGCTCAATGCCGCCAGCACACCCAAATGCTACGCAGCGTCGTTGGGGGCATAACGCGACACTTCTGGGGGGATCGTCTTGCGAGCACAAATGGCGGTAGATGGTACGCGGTCCGTTGCACATGGGCATGAGATTGCGCTTGCCGAGAGAAGTTGGGTCTGTCAAGACAGAGGCTGAAGCGGTAATATGATCGTTCCATGTCTGATTTACGAAATTCTGGGTGTATCTCACAGGGTCACCGATCCCGTGGAGCGTAGCATCCATATCACCACTGCGGACATTGACGGTGTCGAAAGCCGGCCTAGAGTGCTCAGTATCTTGCTCGACGGTCGTGGTCCGCGCGTCTCGAGGATACGACCTGCTCGTGAAGATTGACGACTTGACAGTGGTGCGATATCCAGAGGAGCTGTCCATGAAAACTCCAGGCTCGAGTGGTCTGGCAGCCTCCTTCGATTTTCTTTCCAGATCCAGGTCGCAAACAAGACCCATGCGTCCATCTAGGAGCGCAGCGACTGCAAATCGACCCGCGGAAGCATCCATGCTCATAGCAAGAACCTTGCGCGGACATGTTACGCTAGTGACTGGAAGAACACCAGCCTCTTCAACCGCGTATATGTATACCATGCCTGCCTCAGCTACCAGGAGGAATTTGCCGCAGACGCTGGTGGCAAACACGAGCCGCGGATCGTCTTGTCTCGCCGGTCCGCCATAACCGCTCACGAGATCAGTAAAGTCAGCCCGGCATCTTTCAACGAGACCGGAGTAGTAGCCGGTGCAGGATGATGCGGTTGCGGGAGACGGCGAGGCCTCCAAGCCATTTCCCGTCCAGCCAGCTGCAAGAGCGCACTGTCGAGCAAGATGCCGACTGAGAATCCATGCGTCAGAGTCACTGCTATTGCGTGCCCAGAGAGCCGTATAGACTCCAGACCACCAACCACCTCGTTTCAACATGCAAGAGAGGAGTCGTTGATCAAGACTTGCTTCCATCCAACTTCGACAGGTATGGCGGGCGGCATTGAAATGGAGCGGCGAGAGGTATTCAAAGATCTGCTGAATGATCTCGCAAGGCAGCGTGTTCATTGCAGAACGATCCGACGGCAGCTTTGTGCGACACTCTGAAGCGACTGAATTGGGCACCATTGGGTCAGGGCTGACAGACGAGCTATTTGACGCGATGAGCGGCTGAAGTCTTAGCTCCTTGGGCGCTGGAGAAGCGGACGCAGAGGCCGAACTGGCGACCCCTCGCGAAAGGAATATTGACGAAGACGTTGTCGCCGTGCGAGCCTCTAGGCGGAGCCTGCTGAGGACTGTTGGCAAAGAGAGCGGCAACCGTGAATGGTATAAGATTTAGGACGAATAGGTGTTGATATCCAACGAGGGTCGATCGATCCCCGGAGTTGCGAGCGTGCCATGCCGGGCTACATAGAGGCAGGGGCAATGAACCAGGAGCGGCAGGATCCAAACTCGAGAATCGGCGAACGGCACCCGGTCTTCCAGGAAGCGGCTGATTGCAGTTGCTGCTACCAAGAACAGGCTGCCAAGGAGGTTCCCATGCTGGATACGGTTACCGCATCCGCGTAGCCCCAGAGGCTTGATACGCACATGTCTCTAGCCTGGGAGATCTGCATTCGAGCAGCCGGCGAGAGATGGGCAAAGCGTAGCAACTACTTTTACAGGACGAGAGAGGCACACGCAAGCGGCAGGTTCCGCCAGAGGGTCCACGAACGCAGCATCGACAATTCCATTAGGCAAAGCAGGCTTGGCGTGTCTGGCGTAGGGATAGCTTGTGCAGCAGAAGCACGACAAGCAGCTGCCGTGAGACGTTGCAGGCGCAGAGAGCCAGACGGTCTAGGGCCAGGGCCGACATCGCGAGCTGGACGCTGGCCGAGGAGCGGGGATCGACGGGAGCAGGGCGGCGGGTCGGATTAGGGTTCGCAGATGGAGGGTTGGGCGGGAGGATGACGCGCGGTGCTGATCCAGCGAGGCCCCAGGCAGAGGACCGTCTGATGGGCCCTGCGCGCGGAGGAGAGCGGGTAGGGCAGGCGGGGAGCGGGTGCGAGGCTGCTCGTCACGATCTTGGCTAGTGACGTGGGCCGCCCCCATGCACAGCGACGCTCGCCCGCGCCCAATTCACGTCGACCCTTCGGGCATGCTCCGCCACAACCGCTCCCAACAGCCCGCGAAGCGCTGTCCACGCCGACGGGCCTGCTCCAGGAACACCGCAGCAATGCGCTGATCCCGCTCCCTGTTGCCCTCACCGCCAATCACCGCTCGCCCGCCCTGTGTCTAGCCGCGCGAGACTTCTGCCCTCACGGCCCGCCAAGTGCAACCTCGCCGCACCGCGACCATGAGCTCCAAGGACCCAGACGCCCGCCGCCGCCGGAAGGACCGCGATTCCGACCTCGACTCGTCGCGCTCCAGGGACAAGGACCGCCACGCCGTCCGGAAGTCCTCGCACAAGAAAAAATCGCACTCCAAAGACCGCCTGCGCGACGCTGCGGACCGCGACCGCACTCACTCCACCCGCTCGCACACCCACTCCAAGAAGATGTCCCTGGTCCCCGAGCTGGACCGCCGACCGCCCTCAGCTTCGCCTTCCTCCAGCCGCTCCTACCCCTCCTTCTCCAAGGCCCACAGCCGCGAGTCGCTGGAGCCGCGCAGCGATGACCCGAAGAAGGGGAAACCGCTGTATACTCCAGACCCTACCGACCTGGGTGGCTCGCCGAAGGATGGCCGCCAGTCTCCCAAGCCTGTCGCTGCTGCACGTGCGACCGCTGCTCCTCCAAGCCCACCTTTGACCGCCGACGAACCCGACCTGAGGAGGAGGGGCAGTGGGAACAGCATTAGAAGATCTGGAGGTAGCCAGCGGTCAGACAAGGAGAGCAGGAAAAGGAGCGAGAGCGGAAGGCGGAGCTCTAGCGGAAGACGCAGCGTAGGCGGAGATTCGCACCGAGGCGCCGGTCCTAAGATGGCGACGTCGAAATCAAGTTTGCGCCAGGCTATCCCACTCGACGAAGACTCTCAAGACTCTGACGGCTCGGGCTCAAAGCCAAGCACTGCTCGCCGCCATGCGACTCTGCGGAAAACGTCCTCCGATACCTCGACGGCGAGATCGCAGAGGACTGTCAGTGGAACGCACTCCACGACGGATTCCGATGCTACCTCAATCGCCCCAGATCAGACGAGAGTACGCAGAGATCCGATCTCGGATTCCTCCCCATCAGTTGACGACTCGTCTCCTCGCACACCGACTGCAATCCACCCCGCTTTTGCAAACGCCCCGCCTGGCCAAAAGGGCACGCCGATGGTTCAAGTTTTCTCAGGCCCGGACTCTCGCGCACCGTCTGCAGATTTCTGGGGCGGAGGCACAAGTGCTCCTCCGCCGCCACCGCCCCCGCCCCCGCCCCCGCCGCCGATGGTCATGCCGACTGACGTACCTCGCGTGGACTATCTGCTACAAAACGGAGGTCTACCCCATACAATCCCCAAAACGCTCGTGGCGGCCGTGGAACCACCAGTAGGATCATTGCAGCCTCACTATAGCTCTCCGGGAAGCCGACCGCGGCCGGCGGACTCGGTGCAGCACATTTTTGCACCGTTCCAGAAAATCCTGGAAGACTATAATCACGTCATGTCGAAGAACGGGTCCATAGCCGTTGCTACCGGATACCGCTCCGTAGCACGACGGCTGCTCGACAGGCTCGAAGCGGTGTTCGCTCGCGACATTTCCTCGGAAGTCTGTCGCTGCGTCATGTGCCGCCTGAGATCAGATGAGGTGGAGCCGACTGAAGAAGAAACTGGTGTCAGCTGGGGAGAGATCTTGGAATTTGTCTCTGGCCGGCGCGAACTGCCTCCCTGGCCGCCGTTCTCAATCGACACGGACGCCGGCGGCCTTGGCATCTCCGGTTTCAACCAAGCAGCGCCGATGCAAAAGCTCGACATCGACGTCCCCGAGGAGTATCGTGATCACTACATCAAGCAGAGCAAGAAAACGAAGCAAGCAGTACAAAACTGGCTCGCTACCCAACCGGAATTCCCGACGAGCCCGCCGCAGGAAGTCGATGATGAAACTCTCACCTTTGCCATGCTCACGCACCTGGAAGCAGAGAAGCGCCCAGTTTTCACGGCCCTCCTCAGGGGGATGAGCACCATCCCAGCTTCCCGCACGCCGACCCCGCTCAACGTGCCAAGGCCTGACCTCCTAGCGAAGACTGCTACTGCTCTGCAACGGCTGTATCGCCTGAGCAAGCCCCCTCGCGACCCCGAATGTGCAATCTTTCTGCTCAACTACCCGATGCTCCATTCAGTCTTGGCTACACTAGCTGCGGTGAGCAGTGGTGAGTGGGAAATACTCATTTCAGGCAGGTTCGATGGGTTTTTGTGGAGCGGTGCGGAAGGCCCAATTCCGCCCGGTGCTCTCGGGGGGTCAACCATTTCTCGTGGGCCAACCGCCACGCCGTTGTCACGGACCACGACTCCCTTCAGCATGGGTGGAGGGCCGTCCCGCGGGCCCACGCCCTTCCAGAACGGCAATCCTGGGACTGCGAGGTCGGCGTCGACTGCGCCAGGCTCCTTTGGCGCGCCTGTCCAGATGGACGAGGAGGTGGAGATTGCCACGCTTGCCGAGGTGGAGCGTGAGATCTTCTTGGGCATGGAAGCGCTCGAGGACGCCTTTGAGGCGCTCCACTGCAAAGCTGAGACGGTTCGCAGAGCGCTCCGGGAGCGAAGCGCTGGCCTCGCAATGGCGGCGCAAGCGCGCCGGGGATCCATGGATGGCGGCGTCGAAGTCCGACTCGGAACTCCAGCTTCTGGCATCGGAGGTTGGGGAGGCGGCGGATGGGAAACGGAGACTGACGATGGACTTGACGAGAGGTCGGAGCTGGCTCCCGACGACTCGGCAAGCAACATTAGCTACAGCCGGCGCCGGCGACCTGAGCGGAGGAAGCAGAGGAACACGCCGGCGCCAGTGGAAGAAGAGGACGAGAGCGAGGTGACGGAGGAAGCGCAGCGGAGGAGGTGAGGAGAAGGGGGACACGTTTGCTATCTATCATTATTCTGCATCTGGGAGGCGAATCACGAAAGCACTTGCGCAGATTGGGCGGGTCTAGGTTTGTACTGTGTTAGTCTTAGTTATATATCCCCGCCTACGGCCTCGGATCGCGCGGTGGATCTGCGGCCACGGCTGTCTGCAACTGGCTTGTTCCTGTCGCGCGAAATGCTGCCCGCCAAGGCTGAATCGAATGGTTGCCCGGGCCAGTGGATCTGCTGCCGGCTGCTCGCCAACGCAACACGCCCTGGGCGCGGCGCACTCTGTGGCCCGCCTGCCATCACCGTCCAGACCGCATCGACGTCAGCGGCCTCCGCACTGTCTTCACGCGCGCGCGGTTGTGAGCCTGCGACAGCCGGGCTGCCGCGTCCCAGTTATAGCGTCGGCCGCGGTCGCGTCGAGCTGGGCGCATCTTTTGTTTACATCCGCCGCTTGGCTCCCTGGTCACCCACGCTCATCCCCGCGCCACGACGGGAGCTGCCCGCACACTCGACCAATCGCGCGCGTGTTGCTGCGTGCAAGGGCTCAATTCGACGACCGCTGCCTGCTCCGGCGGCTGGCTAACCCTCTCGAGCAAGTATATCAACATCCCGAACTGTTGCCCGCCCACGCACGCCCACCTTCGCCGCCCGACCGCCAGCACGCCCGAGACAGAGCTCTCCGTGTGTGGAACCCGACCGCCTCCGCTTGCGTGTCGAATGTCCTCCGCGCTCCGCCCGCTGTCCACTCCCGAACGCCGCGACACCGCGTCCCCGCCACCTGCGCCGCGCCAGCATGGCCGCCACGTACAGCACCAGCGGGAGCGTCGATCCTGAGACGCTGTACACCAAGCAGAACTGCATCGGCGGTGGCAGCTTCGGCAAGGTGTACAAAGGGTACCGTCCGCCCCGTCCCTCGGCCTCCAGAGAGCCTCCTGTCTGACTTCAGCGTAGGGTCGACAAGCGCACCGGGCAAAGCGTGGCCATCAAGATCATAGACGTTGAGAATGCCGAAGACGAGGTTGACGACATCATTCAGGAGATCTCAATCTTGTCGGAGCTGCACAGCCCCTACGTCACCAAATACTACGGGAGCTATCTAAAAGGCTCGGACCTATGGATCATTATGGAGTTCTGCTCGGGTGGCAGCTGCGGTGACCTCATGAAGCCGGGCCTCATACCGGAAGAGTACATCACCATCATCATACGAGAGCTACTCATGGGGCTGGAATACCTGCATGGCGACAACAAGCTGCACAGAGACATCAAGGGTGAGTGTCGCATGCGGACCCCTCTCGTGTGCAAGTCTAACCGTCCCCCTCACGATCAGCTGCGAACATCCTTCTCAGTGCCAACGGCCAGGTCAAGTTGGCGGATTTTGGCGTGTCTGGCCAGCTCTCGGCGACCATGACGAAGAAGAACACTTTTGTTGGAACCCCTTTTTGGATGGCCCCGGAAGTCATCAAGCAATCCGGATACGACCACAAGGCTGATATCTGGTCCCTCGGTATCACTGCCCTGGAATTGGCCCACGGGGAGCCTCCTTACGCCGACATCCACCCGATGAAGGTGCTGTTTCTAATTCCAAAGAACCCACCTCCCCAACTCGAGGGCAGCTTCAGCAGATCGTTCAAGGATTTCGTGGAATTATGTCTAAGAAAGGAGCCGCGTGAGAGGCCCTCGGCAAAGGACCTCCTAAAGCACCCTTTTGTGCGGAAGGCCAAGAAGACCACCTACCTCACGGAATTAATCGAGCGGCATGAGCGGTGGGTGGCGAGGCACGGCAAGGGAAACGAGAGCGAATCAGATGAGTCGGACAACGAGGCGGAACCGCGCCAACCTGTGGATGAGGATTTGTGGGATTTTGGCACAATCAGGCCCGCTGGCAAACCCCACGCCTTGAAGGCGATGAACGACGCCGCGGCGAACGCGAGGAGCCGGACAGACAGGACTGCCGATCTTCAAGCAGTGCCACCGTCGCCTCGCAAGGCCGCCTTGACGAGCACGGGCGAAGAGAATGCGCCTGTTTCCATCAGTGGGACGGTGAGGAGCACCAGTCCTGTTAGACCGGCCCCCCAGCCCCCGAGGGAGCTCTCTCCACAGAAGCGGATCTCACAGTCATCTTTCGTCCCCCTCTCGCCGGCAAAGGTCCCCTTACCCCCATCTCCAGTCAAGCCGCAAGGCCCACAGGGACCTCGTTCACCCTCCCGCGAGAAGCCATCTCTTTCGAAGCCCCTGCCCTCACCGGCGCCGCGGCTCAGCGATCTGGATATTGACGATTATCTCGGGCAAGCGATCGTAGAGTCGAATCTGCCATCTCTCAGCGTCTCAGAAAATCATTCACTCCCTCCAACACCAAGGCACGCAACCCCGACGAAACCCCCGCCAGGATTGTCGCAGTCGCCTTTCAACCTTCCGCCTATTCCACCATTCAATCCCAATCGATCGCGCCAATCCTCGCAGCAAAGCGTGGCCAGCCCGTCGGATAGTCCCCAACGCCCACGGCTGCAGCAAGACCACACCCCGTCTCTATCGCAGCACCCGCTTCCATCCTTCTCCCCAGCCCCTTCACCACTGGAGCGTAAGCCGGCGCCGGCTGTGCAGAAACCCACACCACCTCTCCCAACGCCCGGAAGCGCCGCGCCGCAAATTCCAGCAACACGCAAGGTCTCCGATGGCAGTCGATCGCTGGGTCGGAGCTTCAAATCCATCGGAAGCTCGAACGGTACGGCAGGGAGTAACGGTAACAATGCCAATCCGCCAGAGATTACGGCTTTAACCGGTGTGGTTTTGCCAGCATTGGAGGCGGCACTGCACCGGCGGACCTACAATTACAATGCTCTGCAAAAGCAATCATCGTACACGAACCTTCGAGCCGCCAGTTCGGGGGCTACAGCGACCAACAGCTCCTCGGCAGAAGAGACTCAGAAACGGCGCGAAGTTCATGAGAATGTGCGGCGCCTGGTAGGAAAGGCCGCCAGAATCTTCGCGGAAATCGACCAATGGGATAACCAGTCCCCCGTGGGAATGGGAGAGGATGTGCAAGGCTTCTTGGAAGGGTTTCTGGAGGAGATATTGGTGAGAGTTGAAGCGGAAGACGAATGATAAGAGGGAGTAAAAGCTGCGAAGAGCATTTGGTCTTGAAGGCGGATGTGCGAGGGAGATCAGTGCCTCCGATGCGTGATGGACGCCGAGTGGTCGTCGAAGGTCGATTTCCTTTTTCTTTTCCTTTTTCCCCTCCTGGGACAGGATTTCTTTGGTGGGTTATGCGAAAGGAGGCTTCAAATCGGCGCATCACGGATCGAACTAGGGAACCTCTGCCTTGATTTTCCATTGTTTGTCCCATTCTCTGGGCGTCCAAGGTTTCCGACTTTCGAATGGGATGACTCGGGCGTCTCGAGATTTTTTTTCTTTCTCTTTTCTGTCTTTCCCACGCATGCATACGGTTAGACTCTAACTGTTTCTTGGCGTTGTCCCTTGCCGTAGCGCTACGCTTGTAGAGACTATCGAAAAACTTTCCATTGGTCCAAAGCTGCCTCCACCCTGCTAATCTTGACTTGCATGCGTTCGGTAAGGCGGTCAGAGGGAGAGATGTCGACCTGGGCAGGCGCCCTTTCCTCAGCCACGTGGAAGGCGTGGCTGGTGAAAGGGTACGGAACGTGCACGCGCTGTTCCTTGAAAATGTTTTGATCTGTGTTCATCGTGATCTAGCAAGGCTGGATCGCGGCGATAGATTAAGAGTGCGGAGCGGCTCCCGGCTGAAACGAGTTCCGGACCACACTTCGAGTAGCCTTGCGTCAGGTCGTCGGCTAGGTGCGTGTTGTGGCTTGTTATGCTCGCTGATGTCATGGCTGGAGTGGACTTTCTCACCGCATGCGACCTCAACGAACGACAGTCACGGTGGCTTGATGGAGGTATTTCCACCCACCGCAGACACGTTTCGCAGTACCTACGCGGGCAATTGAGGCCAGCGACCAGACGTCGGCGTGTACATGACACTCTCCGACCTGCATCAGCGCGCGGACCTCAGCTGCCTATAGATAGAATAGCAGCATCTCTCTCTCTCTGTGCTGGAAGGCCTTAGGTAGGTAGCTATTGGTGGCGGTTGCAGCTGCCACATCGGCTCCTGTTCGAGCGAAAGAGGGGCGGTGCAGCTCGGATGAGGCGGTTGTGGTCGGGTGACGGCTGAGCTCAGATTGCGATTGGGCTGGATCGAATTTTGGGGGCGAGAAGCCGGGGAACATGGCGATGAAAAGGCAGGGGGTGTTGGTAAACGCATCGGACCAACAGTTGGCCCGCTCAGCAGAGGCCGAGGCCTCGGTGGGTAGCTAGTTGCTCCCTGTTGCCTTGTTTTCGCTGCACCATCATTCGTATTTTGCGAGCGTGTGGCGGGCGGAAAGCAAAGGCAGCTTGACGGATGGCTGGGCAGATTGCATCACGGCGGCGAGCTGAGAGCGAAGCGAGGGCCATGCGGAGGCGCCGGTGGCGTCGAGGTTTCTGCAGTTCCAGAAAGACGGGGAGCATGGACATCGATAAAAGAGTGCATGGCGTCGGAAACGCGTTTGAACGTTCCTGCATGTACGTCTCACTGTCCCCGTATGACGCAAGCGCTATACAGGGACGCCGCCTGTTGCGGCCGAGAGCTGCTGGCCGGAGGTAGCTCGCTTGGACGGCGGCAGGAGACGCGTCGTGCGCGCGTGTCCAGCGGCGGCGAGGCCAATCGCCCAGTGGACTGACGGCAGCAGTCCGTTTTGTGGCGGTGTAGTGCGATCAACAACGGCCTCGGACCAGCATCCGAGCAGCGCGCGCCAGCTGGTCGCCGAACCGGGATGGAGGCGCACCACGGCCGTCCGCAGGCTGGTGTTGGAGGCTGGGCCGCCGCCGCACGTGGTGAAGGCGCGCTGGAACTTCAGGAGTCTTGCGACGTGCCTGACGATCAGCTGGCGCGCTGAGGAGGCCGTGTCCGCGGCTGGTTGCGGGCGGTGCGATCGAAGATTTGCTCCGCCACACGGTTTTGCCGCCTGCGTGCGGCGCTCTGCCTGCACGCCCATCATCATCGCCGCGATCGCGATTCTTGTCAGCGTCGACCAGGCCGCCAGCTCGCCGCCCTCTTACTCAGCAGTCGCCTCGCTCGCACCCGGGCCAGCCTGCGTCAGAGCTGCTGCCAGCGCCTCACCACGCTCACCCGCTGCAACAGGCGTGCTCCGATCCCGTCCCACTGCCTGCGCCCCATTCGGCCTCTGCGCGCCGCCCGGGCTCGCACCGTATTGTACGTAGCAAGCCCCAGGCTCTTCAGCCACGCTCGACCGCTGCCCTCCAAACACCACCGCCTCCCCAAAGCCTCGCAGCTGAAGCCATCCCAGCCCTCTCGCCGCCCGCCGACCCACCCGCCCACCCGCCTGCCCTCTGCCCGCGTCCGAGCTTGGCCTGGCCGCCCCCCGAAAGCCTTGTGGCAGCCGCAGCCGCAGCAGCGCATGTCTCTGCTACCGCTGCCCGGCACCTCGCAGCTGACTCTCCTCACCTCGCAGCGCAGCCCTCCCGCCGTCTGTTGCTGCCTCCTGCGGCGCGCGACTCGAGCCTCGCTTGCGCGCGAGCCACCAGGCGTTCAATTGCTCCTCTGCGATCAGCGCCGCTGCCGAGTCGACTGAGCCGCCCAGCGTTGCCAGCACCGCGCCCGTCCCCCAGCCCGCATCGCCGTGCGCTTCCGATCTTGCGACTCCGTGGACGGATGCAGGCGTCGACATGCGCACCGCTTGACGGCTTTCTGGGGAGCAGTTTTCGGACCACAATTGTTCTGCGCAGCATCGTCATCGCTCCGCTTGGACCCTTGCGCGCCGCCGCGAGTTTCGGTACGTAACGTAACGCTGTCTCTCCCGCGCACCGCACCGCCCTCAACACCTCCTCCGCCACGCCGGCCCGCGCCCATCGCCTTTGAGCACCCGCTAACCGCCATGCCAGCTCCAGCATCACCCTTCGCCGAGCGCCCCCGCGCTCTGTAACCCGCTCCCGCGCCGCCCCGTCACGCCTGTCCTATGGCCTCTACAGGACCCTTCCCGCCCTCGTCGACGCACACAGGACCCTTCCCTCCCGCGCCGCAAGCTCCAGATACGCCAACCTCCGTATCTCCCGTCCAGCAGCCGATTGGCGCCCTCAAGGGCCACCACGCGCAGACGCCGCAGATCACCCTCGACCCGAGCCTGCCCTCGCCCACCACCGCCCACACTCCCCGCTCGCCTGCCTTCAAGCTCACTCCCGCCTACTCCCCCCAGCCGCTCACCGGTGCGGCTGCCATGGCGGATGCGCGTCGGCACCAGGACGAGCAGCGAGCGCGAGAGATGTCCCGTCAGGTCTCGCCCAACCCCGCGGTGAACGCGTTGAGCAGCCTTCTCGGCGCGAACCAGCTGAGCAAAGTGCGCGACGCGCCCGCCGCCGCCACCACGCTTGCCGAACCCATTGCGAAGGCGGCAAAGAACATCCAAATCCCCGAGTCGGTGACAGGTGAAAATATGCAAACAAGTCCAGTAAGTGTATCTAGCTTTGGATCTGTGGACAGCACAACCGCACCAACCGCCACGGCTAGTGCCACCGACACGGCAACGGCGGGGCAGCTTGGTCCTGCAGCCATGTCGGCCGCCGACGGCCCGGCCAGCTCAGCCGCCCCCGCGAACTCGGGACCCCAGCCTGGCGACGGTGGATTTGCCAACAATCGATCTCAGACCTTCCCGGTCCCCGCGCCTGCGGACCACGATCTCCGACAGCCGACCAGGATGCTCAGCATGCCCATGGCCGGCTACAGCCAGAACAATAGCCCCAGATCGCCCAGCGCAAAACGCCACAAGTGCCCCTACTGCGCCACGGACTTTACCCGTCACCACAACCTTAAAAGTCATCTTCTCACCCACAGCCAGGAGAAACCATACGAATGCCCAACATGCCAGGCGCGTTTCCGCCGGTTGCACGACCTCAAGCGCCACACCAAGCTCCACACTGGTGAGAGGCCGCACACGTGCCCCAAGTGCGGCCGGAAGTTTGCGCGTGGCGACGCCTTGGCGAGGCACAACAAGGGCCAAGGCGGCTGTGCCGGCAGGCGTTCCAGCTTTGGCATTGATGAAGATGGGAACGAGCACAGAGGAGATGATATGGACGGCGTTCTGTACCATGGGGATGGCTCGGAGGATAAGATGGATGAAGATGGCCCTCAGGGCCGTCGAGTCAGTGAGCCGAGCGGCAAGGGTCGTCAGGGCTCGCAGGCATCTTATCATCAACATTCGAGCACATACCCTCCGATTGCTGGCCGTGCCATGGGCAACAGTGTTCATTCGATGTATCCCCCGGGATCTGGCGCTTCTGCAACCTCAAGGGACCAGTCCGGCCACCCAAGCCCAAAGACCGGGGGGTCCAGCCTTTCGTCGATGCACTACCCGGGCCAGCAGCCCCCTCCCTCGGTTTTCGCGCAAGGTAGCATGACGGAATCGCCGAAGCCCATATCCCCGGGCCAGATGGAGGCGCAGCGTCACCAGGGCATCCTAGAGGGAACAAGTGTGCCGGGGGCCCGCTCGCCCAGCATGTCGCAACAGGCGCATCAACAGTATCAACGGGGCGCCGGGCGCGGCTCCTCTCCAATGAGCTTGCCTCCGCCCGTGGGCAACTCCCACGCGCCGCACCTCCCTTCTCTGCCGGGATTGAACGCCGACATGAGAATGTCGATGAACAAGATGTCGTCGGGGCAGGCCCAGAAGCAGAATGCTCAAGGCGGGCCCGGGACGAGCATGCTCCACCAGCAAGTCTCGGCACCCGGCACAGCGTCCAATCCAGGGAGTTTATCGAGCCACGGACCCAGCAGCGGCGGGAGCATGCGTGAGTACTTTGGCGGTCGAGAATCGGATCTATTCGCATACATACGAGATGTCGAAACACGCATGCTGCGCGGGCACGAGGAGGCGAATGCGCGCATTGCCGCCCTGCAAGAAGAAGTCGCGCAGCTACGCGCTCAATTACAGCAACAACAGCCGAGCCGCTCGTAGAGGCGGCCGAAGGAACCTCTCTTCATGTTAATCACGAACTTCCATCAACTGTTGTACTATCACTCGGGCGCCGGGAGGAGTTTTTCCATCTGTCCGACGGGGATCGGCACTTGGCGTCACAAGACTGCTGTCAAAAGAAGTCCCGTACACGATAGCGACTTCTCGAAACATAGGGGCGGGGCTACATGGCGTGGTGTTGGGAATGCGACGAATGGAAATGGGAGGGGGCGTTTGATCCGTTTCTACGAGCGTTAAATCTGGCCTTTACCAATATCCCCGCCGTCTACACTTTTCCGTCTAATTTTTACTCCGACGCAAAAAGAAAAAGTTGGGTTTGCACGCGCTCCAGGCATGGCTTCTGAGGTCTTGGTCTCACTGCAGCTTGCTCGCTGCCAGGCTTCATTTTTTGGCATCGTATGACAGATGTATAACAGAATAGTGCTGACCGCAAGAGTCAGGGAGGTTTCTGAGAAGATGGACGTTGCACGGTTGGATATCATGGTCTTTTTCCCTGTTGATTTTATTTGCGTGCTTTTCTCCCAGCTGCATTTCTTTTTCCTTTTCCATGCCTGGCTATCCACCTTGTTCGATACCTATATTAGTCCTGGGGCGAGATTAACGGATTAGTTGTGAAATTGAATCAATCAACTCAGCGGTCCGGCGGGAATAGACGGCGGAAAGACAGGCCTGTTGCGTAAAGTCTGGATTCGGCAAGCGGTAGATGCCAAGCGAGCGGTGCAGCTCACAATCCTTTGTTCTACGTCCGTTCCTAAGATGGGTTGCTGAAACGACGCGTTCGTGGGCCAAGTCGACGCGAGCGTCCCTTCTTTGTGTCCATTGGATGCTCGTGGCCAACAAAGGCTCGATTATCATCAAGTGTAGACTTGACCTCTCCGCGCACTGCATCACCACTCTATCCAACACCACTGGGCGCAAGCGAATTCCCTCCAAAGGCCTGAGAATAGTCGATCGTTCGCTCAACGACAGGTACCGATGCCACGCCTCTTCGGCACGAAGCAGGGCGCCGTCGCCATACCACGATGGTTCTCTGCACTGCCTTCTGCACAACTATTCTTCGCCATCTTGATCCTAGCGCTCACATCATACGCGCTGAGTGCCCACAGCGGAAGCCAAGTATGAGGAACCCACCCGTGCCCAATGCTCTGAAGCCTTGCTCACCCGCTCCAGATCCGCCCCGCTCTAATCCTTACAATCATCACTGCAGCACTCACCATCTTCCCGACTTTTCCTATCACAATTCCACTTTCGACGACGGCAATTCACCCACTGCTGACATTGATTGCCAATTACATCGGAACGCTGCTCTGGCTTGCTTCACTGGCGGTGCTTGCGAGCTATCTTCGCATCTTTGGTTATTACAGAAAGGTTGAGAGGATCCCGTGGGCCCCAGGAGCACCACATATCGCCAGGGCATGGAGGTGCGGCGTTGCAGCCTGTGTGTTCGCCGCCATCGAGCTGTGAGTATCTTCGCCGCGTTTTTCTCGGGCGTACATCTCTATGACCAGAAGGCTGACACTAAGGTTTTCCGCCAAACGGCTGCATAGCCTCCTGTTCCTCCTGACCTTCAAGATGTTCGGATATTTCTATCACCACCACCGAGCTGGCACGCAACCCCATGCAGGGCTGCTGCGCGGCACACTTCACGCCCCCAAAACGGAGTCACTTCCTCTTGAAAGCACCTCTGTCGCCGCCGCAGCAGCAGCAGCAGGAGGAGGAGGGTTCAATCAGTTCCAACCGGCGCCTGCACCAGCCCACCAGCATCGACTCAATCACTCACCACCCGTTTCCCCGCTACAACCCACCGCCTCGGCTCCCGTCGCCAGCAATCGCGCGGACTACAACGGCAACGACAACATCCCTTCCATCACACACACGGCCGCCACCCCCACGGCCGCCACGCATCCCCACCAGCAAGTCGTCAATAGCGCTTTCGCCGCGGTGTCGCCATCGCCGCAGGGGCACGCGAACCCAATCATCCCAGATCCGGGGGCGAGTGCTGTGGATGCCAGAGTGATTGGCCGGCCACCATATCCGGTGGATGAGGATGAGGAAATGGGGGCAGTTGGCCCGGGCCATCATCGGCGTGATAACAGTGGCGGTGGTGTTGCTGCTGATACTACTACAGCGGCGACTCGTGGTGGCATGGTGCCGCTGGTTTTGACACCGGGGGTGAGTGAGCGGTGAACTTTGTTTTGGCGTCTACGCTTGCCAGGCGCGGAAGAACACAAGGGATGTGGGAAGGTAGTGCTTGGAAGCGGGATAACTTGTGGTTTGCCGAATGATTTAGAGACTACTTTTGCAATTAATGCTTGCATCTCTCCATTCTGATGCCCGTCACATACTATTTCGTTTGCATGGTAGTAGCACGGGGGGG